>CM046432.1:81170783-81520783 GCA_025506505.1 Flaveria sonorensis
AAACTGTATAGTAAATAAATACATAAAATTTAATTACTTATATTCCGTGTTTTTTGTTTTGGTTTGTGTTGCCTTATAACCACAAACATGTAGAGTAAATCTCCCTATACCAACCTCAAATTATGGTTAGATTCACCATAGCAAGTCCTCAGCTAAAGTTAATCTTTAGAGTATGTTTGCCACTAACGCTGCTTCTCGGTGAAGCAATTTCACCTGTATGCATATATATTTTTAATTAGATTCAAATAGCTTCCTAAACCAACTTTCTTATTGTACCTTAAAACTTATTCCAGATGGTCAAAATTAGTTTGTAACTAGGTATTGAATTTATAAACACATATTTCCAACTCTTGAGTGTAACAAAATGTTTTTGATAATCCTTAGTTTTATTAGATTGACGTGTATATTTTAACGTGATTCGTTTAGGCCCTTATACCAGTCAACATTTTCTGTTCTACTAGAGACGTGTTCACATAATTGTTTTTCATTGTCAGAATTAAAGTTTCGCAAGAAATCACTCACGCAAGGATTGCTCTTACTTAAGCACTTTTAACTATGAATGTCTCCTCTCATCTCCGGTCAATGCGTGCAAAACGATTTGATTATAAACTCAACATCTATTATGTCCACAACCGATACCAGATTTGTCTTGTACATGTGTTACAAAAAATCTAAACTAAAATGTCATTAAGCTAACCAAGGTTTAACAAGAGATATCTTTTTGTTTAAAATCAAATATAACCCTATTTTGACACTCCTTAGATAACCCAACTTCATTAAGAGAAGTATCACAAGCCATTCAAATTTCATATTAGAAAAAAAAAAAACTTACAAAAGGAAAAGACACACTTCAATAATTCAATAATAAATAATCAACATCTCCAACAAACTTTTTGTTGGAAGTTTAGTGAGAAAAATATGATTTCTCACTCATTTTGGGACTTTAATAATTAATTGTATTTGTTGCAATTAATTACCAAACCATTTCGTATGTGTTCTCCTAAGTGAGAGGAACACAACGAACTAAACCGTGTCCAAAATGGAGCTAAGATGAATGAGATATCGATGCTCAAAGTTGTGTGGTTGAAACACAAAAGTTGTGAAAAATCTGAGTGGAAGTTGTTGTCCCACATTGGTGGAATGATAAACTATAAATTAGTTTATAAGTGGGACTTTTCAAGGGATTGTGTTCCCACATATGTTGAGGGACACCCAAGGTCAAGCACAAGAATGCGAAGCACCCAACGGGCACGGGCTCGGGTGATGGGTGCAATGTGGCGCTTTGATGGGCACGGGCACGGGCTCGCATCGTCGAGAGCCGCCTAAATATTTTTGAAGTGTTGACCGACTGTTGAACTTTTGTAACAGACAGTCAGTTTACATCCCTATTAATAACTCGTGAATTAACTAATGGATGCTTCAGTTCCTAACTGCCTCAGAGTTCATAGCGTATATACAAGACCTGGTGTCTTGTGCAGGATTACCAGTTTACATGTTTCACGACACATAGAAAGAACAATTTCCAGCTTTCTTGCAACTTCGTGCTCTCGTTTCAGGTAGTGGTTTCGGGTGCTAGGCTAACTCCGGCAGTACTTCTGCTCCGACTGTTGTACCCTGGGAGACAGTTTACATCCCTATTAATAACTCGTGAATTAACTAAGGGATGCTTCAGTTCCTAACTGCCTCAGAGTTCACAGCGTATATACAAGACCTGGTGTCTTGTGCAGGATTACCAGTTTACATGTTCCACGACACACAGAAAGAACAATTTCCAGCTTTCTCGCAACTTCGTGCTCTCGTTTCAGGTAGTGGTTTCGGGTGCTAGGCTAACTTCGGCAGTACTTCTGCTCCGACTGTTGTACCCTGGGAGACAGACGGGATTCACCTGGGTGGCCCGAAATCTGTTTTAAGGGACCTCTGTTCAACAGAAATCCTCAGCCATTGTTTTGTTTCTTTTGTTTATTTGTTGTTTCTTAACATCGTGTATTCTTTTTGTTTAGTTTCTTTGCATTGTAATCAAAGTTCTTTATCTATAAAGCAATTATTTTATTTTGTGAACGATGTTCCTACACTTTTCTAAAAGCAAAACAATGGTATAAAGAAACCACTTGAAAGTTGCATGTGATAAAAAAAACACCAAGATAAACTCCTTTTCATTTCACTATAAATGCAGGCAGCTCAAGCAATACCCTATGTTCAGCATATGATCAACTACAAAATCCATATAAACAAACCTCAAATGGATCCACTTAGAATACATGCTTACAAGATTCAAGCTATCAAGAAACACAAAAGGCAGCAGTTTGTGGGTACTGTCTTACTGTACTCCTTGACAACATTAGCCTTTACCTTGTTTTGTTCTAGCGGCTTATGGTATCCTCCATTTTGTGCTACTTTTAATGTCATTTTCTTCTTAACCCTACCGAAGATATGTTCGTTCGTCTTCACTAGCAAGGTTTTGTTCATTGTTGCTAACCTCATTGTCATCTTTCTTGTGGGAGAATCAAAGTTTTTCGCCCCCAAATCTAAGGCATTGCATGCTGACTATGGCGATATTTGTTATGATAAATATAAATGCAAGATCACTGAGCCTCGAGTTTTGTCACCTACAAAGGCTAAAAAGGATAGGGGATTCACTACATGCTCTTTGGAACTACATGATGAGGACAATGATAAGTGTTGTAGAGGCAAGGTAAGAACATTTGAGAAAATAAAACTAGCGGATTTAGAGGAAGAAGAAAGTTTTCCTGCAGAAGAGTTGAACAAATTGGCTGATGATTTTATTGCAAGGGTCAATAGACAAAGAAAACTTGAAGCTGAGTTTCCTAGAAGATAAAAATCCAAAACAATATGAGAGTGGTTGAAGGCCATACTAAAAGTGTGTGTGTGTGGGGGGGGGGGGGGGGGGGGGGGCAATGCAACTTTCTATAGTATATCAACTTACAAATAGTATATTATGTGACGACTTATCCTACATAGGTTAACGGTTTGAAATCTGAAGCCTTTTGTAAGTTCATGGTTGTTGTTTACTAATAATTTCCTATTATGGGGTTTAATTAGTTGATCTTAATCATTATTAGGTTAGTGTACTACTTTTGATTTCGGGATATATATGCATTGAGATAGAAAGATGCGAACATAAGCTAGTATAATTGTACGAATTTATATAGCTTGTATGATAATACAATACTTGTTAATAAAATAATATCTTTAGCATGTCCTTCCAATACGTTTACTTTCTATCAATCGATCATGATGTCCTGAAATATATGAATTCAATATACTGAAATGCGGTCTATAGCTTTTGAAAATTAAAGAACATTACTAATTATGATAATTTGCAATTTTCACATGAAATACTTTATATATATTTAAATCTAACACACTACAAAGACATATTTTGTTTATTTCTTCTAACCTTAAAAAATTAGGATTAATATTAAAACACCAATTAGTAGTAAAAAAGTAATAACGATAACAAAAGCAAAAGTAAAAAAGAGTACAAGTGGAAGAAAGTACAGAATCCTATACTCTTTCACTTTAGCTTTTTTCATGAACTGTTTGGTTATATAAATATCAATCAAACATAAAACCAAATATAACTTCAAAGCTCACAACCTCAACTTACAAAATTATAAATAATTAGATACATTTTACATATGTTACTACAATTTAAAATTAGATATAGTAAAGATAATTATAATTTGATAAAGCAAATTAAGTCCCTAGTTCAATGATTAAAATATTAGGTTTTGGTCCTTTTGGAGCATGCTTCCCACTATCACTAATTAGCACTCCCTTAGTTAATTCTTAGTGAAGCAACTTCATTCGTAGAGCTTAATTTTAAACAAGTGTTTTGAAGCTTCCTTCGACTCTTACAAAATACCAAGTTGCTACCTTTTCAATACCAAACTTTACTATAAACTTATTCTATACATTACTAACTTGCAACAGGTTTATTGTAATTTCAAATTGTTCTCCAGCCCATTTACATGTCTCTTTCTTACATTGGAACACTTAATAGTTCAATGTGTTCATCGACACACACACGTGTCCCTCTTGCATCTGAACAGAGCGACCCATACGAGAAAGTGGATAAAGAAAGGATTTGGGCCTTCTGGAAAAATTGGGCTCCCTATTCAGAAAACTTTTATTAATATTACTTGATCTGCATTTGGTCCTGTGGATACATTCATGTGTATGTAATCCATGTCTCCTTAAAGAAATCGTATAACTGCTACCAACTTGATATATGTGACCCTATTACAAGCAAGTGGTAGGAATGTGAACCCGCCACTAGGTTTAGATGACTAGAATTCCTTCTTATACATAGCGCGAGTAAGCTAAAAATGTATACGAACCATATGTTCTTAGAAACTGAAATCAAACGGGCCAACGGGGAGCGATGATGCAGAAGACTAATAGTAATAGGCATAACGTCTGGGGAATTCGTTTGGGCCTTAGGAAAATTGGATGGGTACGGGCCTGCTAAATTATTAAAAGGATAAATACCTTTTGTTTTAAATTGTAAATTTGTTTACATTAGTGGATCATATTAGAGAACATGCGTGATGGGCCTAGCCCAGATCGCTTGGTTCTATTTTTATAGTTTATACTACAAAATGTCAAAATGTAAGACTTGTTAATTTTTGTATTTCACTATATTTCTTTGCAATGATTTTTATCTTTTAACACATTTCACATGACAGAACCAGCAACTTATCATGTCAGTTTTTTTTTCAATTCTTGAATTTCTAACATTTCAGATGTCATTTTGGCCGGTCAAAAGTCGGTCGATTAGCAAAATAAAAGAAATTATTGTTAAGAAAACAATAAAAATACAATTCCATTAAAATATAAAAATAACATTGTTTTAAATGTCGCCTGTATAAGTTGATTTTGTCTCTAATAAATCTCTCTCTTTTGTTTTAGTTATTAAAAGCCTTCGATCATAAACACATCTTTTTTTACTATTTTTCTTAAATAAGTAACAAAAAGTCTGTAGATTTCATTCGTTTGAACTATACTTTAAATATATTTGAAGGAAAACCATTGCATCTCTAGTGATCAATTGTTCACATCGATCTTTACATGTATATGCTCTTTTAATATCATTTCATTAATTAAGAGTTCATAATTTTTCTCACAAAAGGATAGTGTTTATCGTAAAAAGAGAAAAAAAAAATAGTGTTGGTTATCTGGATCTGGAATAAATTTCAAATATGATACAAAGAGATAATCAGCATCACCGCTTAAATTAAGAAAGCTCACAGCATTACGTGTCAGTCCCTGGTCTCTCCATGCAACACTCCTCCTCTGCTTCACCTCAATATCATCTTCATCAACTTCACACACACACACACAGAGACACAGAGTAGGCATGGATTTGGTTAATAGCTTGTTGAATCTTGCAGCACCTCCTTTCACCTTCTTCACCATGTTAATATTCCTCCCTCCGTGGATCTTCTTCAAGTTCTGCCTCGGCATCCTTCGCACCCTTTTCCCCGAATCCGTCTCCGGCAAAGTCGTCCTTATCACCGGAGCTTCCTCCGGCATCGGCGAGGTACGTAACATCCTCACCTCATCCACCTCAAATGAATTCCTTCGTCAAAACTTATAAACGATATATTAACCCAACCCACACATATGAATTTACTAGGTTAGAATCCGTTTATTACATAGAATAAATTTAACTTGTTAAAATAATTAGTTTTTATGGGAAGTTTTATGGCGGATGGTTTCAACTATGGGTAAAATTAGAAATAATTAATATTTATAAAATTATAAATGAAAAGTAAATAAGAATTACAAAATATTTTAAGGTATGATATTATTAGAATAAGAAGATTGCATTTTAGATATTTAGTTTAATTTATTTACTTAAAACGTTTATCATTTAATATGAGAAAGAAAAAGAAGAGGGGGAAAAATTAAAATACCATAATTGTCGTGTGTCTTCTGTAAACTTTTTATTTATATTTTTTATAGATTTCTGGAAAAATTTAAGGCATGAAATTAGGCTTGTTTCGTGTTAGTTATGTGTTATGGAGTAATTTTATATTAAAATCATACTATGCAGCATATAGCTTACGAGTATGCTAGCAGAGGAGCATGTTTGGCTCTCTGTGCTCGGAGAGAGGATCGTCTACGGGAAGTGGCTGATCGGTGCCGGCACATCGGATCGCCGGATGTTATAGTTATCCGAGGCGATGTCTCGAACGCTCATGAGTGTCATCGGATGGTTGATCAAACTGTTCATCACTTCGATCGATGTATGCAAATACTTTCTACCATCACCCATGTGTTTATGTTGGAATTCAATAGTTTTTTATGTAATCTGTATTGTGTGGGTGATCATATCATTGCAGTGGATCATTTGGTGAATAATGCTGGAATTTCTCAAATTTGTATGCTGGAAGAAGCAGATGATATCACGAATTTACGTCCTGTCATGGTGTGAACTCCCCTTTATTTTATTTCCTCAAGTTTAAAATCCAAATTGACATCACCGGTTCTTGAAAACACTGATGTGGTGGCTGAGCTTGAATCAAACCTTAGGAGGACGGGGGCGAAAATAAACTATTTTAGGGTGCGGAAGTAAACTATTTTAGGGGGCGGACTCTATATTTATTAAAAATATCCACTACCGGACCAAAATTTCACTAACTGAGCCGAAAATTAACTCCACTCACGAAAAAAAGAGCCCCGGGCCCCAAAGAAGCTTCTCCAATGCACTGATAATATGGTTCTATTCTGAAAACATTAAGACAACCACTATTATAAATCGATACCTCCTATTATAAATACAACATGGGTTCTAATATTAAGACACCCGTTATTATAAATCAACACCCCCTATATGCCTCTATAGTAAATGGTCGAATTGAAAACGAGAAAAATTCAGGGGTTGTCAAAGGGCTATACGTCCCATATAACCCTATACGACCCCCTATACGACATATAGGCTTATACGACGCGTATAACAAATTTCGACACCGACTACGAGGAAAAATTCGGGGGCTGTTAGAAAGCTTATACGCCCCCCTCCTCCCCCCATCCCCCGATATAAGGATATACGACACGTATAGAAATCTGGGTGTTTGATTTATAATTAGGGGTGTCCCAATACTCACACCCAACATTAGAAGGCAGTTTAGGTAGTTTATGTCTAGTAAGTTAAATATGGTTCTGTTATGGGCAACATTGATTATATATCTAGTACGTTAAATATGGTAATTCCTACATCCAGTCTTTTCAGGAAAGTATCCAGCATATCAGTGATACTTCTTGACTGATAATTTTTTTAGTAGTGTAATATATCGTGGTATTTTACAGGATATAAACTTCTGGGGTTCGGTTTACACTACAAAATTTGCAGCTCCATACCTCAGAAACAGTGGAGGCAAAATCATCGTGCTTTCATCTGCAGCATCCTGGATTCCTCTTCCAAGAATGAGTCTGTACAATGTACAATCTTCTCTTATCTGTTTCATATGTTTTCTCTACTTATTACATGAAAGACACTAATCAATGCATAATAATTGTCCATCTTACAATATATGTTAATGTCATGATGATTTAGGCAAGCAAAGCAGCACTAGCACAGTTCTATGAGACAATGAGGGTCGAATTCGGGTCGGATGTTAAAATAACCCTCGTGAGTCCTGGTTTCATAGAGTCTGAAATTACTCGAGGGAAATTCCTTTCTCACGAAGGCAAGATGGTAGTCGACTACGAGACTCGAGATGTATGCTAATCCACTCGTTGTTAATTTTAATTACTTGTTATTTTAGTTTTACCAAAAGTGGTTGATTAATTAAGCTGATTATATGATAATGATCAGATGCAAGTTAACTTGTCTCCGGTGGGGAAACTAGCAGGAACTGCAAGGGCGATAGTGAAACAGGCGCTTAGAGGAGAACGCTATGTGACGGAACCTGCGTGGATGAAGATGAGTTACGTGTGGAAGGTGTTGTGGCCTGAGGCGGTGGAGTGGGTGAACCATTTGACGAACATGACGACAGTTGGTGGCGAGTCTCGCCATGACACTTTCGGGAAGAAGATTTTGGACATTGCAGGAGCTCAGGGCGTTCTATACCCGATGAGTATTCAATCGCCTGAGATGAAATCAGACTAATGTATGCCTCAATCTTTATGGTTTTCACTTGAATAAGTTGTGTTGTGAGTGTTATATAGTCGTTGTGTAGTTTTGTTGCTGTTATCTTTAGTGTCTAAATAAGAAGACAGTGTGTGTTGATGTAAATTTCATGTGCAAGTTCTCTTGGTTTATGTCTCCCTGAATATATGAGTTGAAAAGTTCTTTTTTTTTTTTTTTTGATATTCTAGTTTTCCTATGCTCAAAGTTAATGCTAACAAATGCGTCATATGAAATTGTATATATTCTTATATAAATATCTTGGTTGCTACATATAGGCCTTATTTTTATTTTATTTTGAATAAAATAATAATGTATAATGACAATTCCTCCTCTGAAAATAAAATATAACCTTATGCATATATAATAATAAATCACCCTCCAAAAAATATATTTGTTGGGACTCTGCATATATCAACACACACACACACTACAATCACAATCTTACATGGTTCATTCCCAAGAGAAAGTTAACATCAACAAGTTACTCGTATATTGTATTACCTATAAGCATTCCTTGGTATATATTACAAAAAGATAGCTTCCTGTAACAACTGGCCTCTCTGATTTATCTACCACACACCACAAAGACAACCTCCATGGTTCACTTCATTCCCTAAGTTAACATCTAACAAGTTAGATATATTGTTTTACCTATAATCATTCCTTTATCTTAGAAGACCACATAGAAGATGGCTGCGAAACACGCCTCAGTCCGGGCACATCCAATAGCTTCTTACCAGGCGCATCCTTCGGTGAGGCCCCAGGCTCCGCCAACAAGAACCAGTTGTTCACCCACTCGACCATCTCAGGGAAAAAAGCCACCCAGTACAACGTTGTCTGCACCCACCATGGTTCCGCCAAGTAAACATCTCCTCGGCACGCACCTTCTACAATAGCCAGGGCAGATGCTGCAGCCCTCTCTATGGGCACAATACTCATCTCAGCCTATCACAAAAACAAATCTTTTATCAATTGGTTCAATCAATCAAATGTCATTTGAACATGACTCACATCTCTTGTATCGTGATCAACGACCATCTCGCCATGTTTGTTCATGACTTTGCCTTGAGTCATTTCCGATTCGGTCAACCCTGGAGTTATGATTGTGATTCCAACTTCTGGACCAACTTCTATCCTCAACGACTCGTAAAAGCTTACAACTGCTGCTTTGCTTGCCTGAGATAATAGTAGCAAAGAGGTTATGAAACTAAAAACAAGCATGAAAATACTAACAATTGGATTTTTACATTATAGAAGCTCATTCTTGGTGCAGGCATCCATGAAGCAGATGAAGCAATCACTACAATTCTCCCCTTGCTCCTCCTCAAATGAGGAATTGACAGATATGTCATATAGACATAACCCCAGAAGTTTATGTCCTACAAAGATGCATCACGTGATGTTATCTCAATCTTATGAAGATTTCAACACCTACAAGCTCAACAACTGCATTTGCTACGACGATATGTTATTCAACCTGATGCTGTTTCTACTGCTTACCATGAGTGGTGTGATGCTAGTAATATCTGTCACCTCTTCTAGCATGCACATTGAAGTCACACCAGCACAATTCACCAGATGATTCACTGCATTAAATCAACAATCGATTATATCACCAAGTTGTAGCAGAATCAAACTCAAGAATACCAAAGTTTAGTTTGAAATCACACGAAAGCAAACACATCAATGATCTATTTGACGCACAATTAGCCACTGGATGAATGAATTATCAATCATTCAATCATCAATCTCAAATATCATAAATTGATGAGGATGAGTGTGTAGAGTAGGTGAATATACATATGATACTTACGTTGCCCAAAGTGATTGATAGTTTCGTTGATCAGTCGCTTACAGTCATCAATATCGGAAACATCCGCCGGAACGGCGATGGCTTCCGTTGCACCGAGTGATAGAGCAGTATCAGCAACTTCACGGAGACTCTTCACTCTTCGAGCTGCAAGAACTAAACATGCGCCTCTTCTAGCGTACTCATACGCCACATGCTTCAATTCAATCAACACAAAACAATTCAACAAAAACAAAAACAAAACCCTAACCCTAGCAATCGAAGCGAAACTATTCTATAAAAATCACGATAATGAAGTTTTGAATTGAAGAAAGTGGAGGGATTACGAACCTCGCCGATGCCGGAAGATGCTCCGACGATCAAGACGACTTTTCCGGCGACGTCTTCTTTGGAGTTAGAACGAGATATGTAAGATAGAGCTTTGAAGAGAGTATAAAGTGGTGTGAGAAAGAAGAATGAGCTGAAGGTAGTCATAGAAGCGACCAAAAAGAGGAGTTTGTTGACAAAATCCATGATTACTTGAATGGATGGAGACAGTGCTGATGGTGATCAGATGTATAACAGTAGAACTGTTAGAAGAAGAAGCGGTGTCAAAACTCAAAACCCTCGTGTAGTCGTGTCAGTCTCACGTGGCTGAAGAAAGTCAACAACACACGTAGGACGCATGGTTGTAATTCGGATAAACTTCACCAATATATCGAATCAAAACTTTTAAAGAAAATCGTAAATTTGATACTTAAACTTTGAAATCGTTAAGTTAATTTAAATTTTTGTATAGTCATTTTAAGTTTGGGTCTTAAATTTTAAAAATTATTTAAATTTTTATATGAGTGTTATAATTTTGATTCTTAAAATTAAATTTAAAAGTTAGTTAAACTTAATGAATTTAATGTAAGGAACCAAACGTGTCATGAATATAAAATTTTAGACTAACTATTTAATTTTTAAAATTGGAAATCAAACATGTAATTTTATTAAACCACAATGTAATTTTTTTCAAAATATAGCTTCTAATTCATGTGCAATACACTAACCAAACTAGTACTTTAATTTCGTAATCAAATTAATAGACTATTAGGGTGTGTTTTGTGGACTTGTGGCTTTGTGAGAAGAGCGTGTTTGCACCCTCACCACCGCAACATCAAACAACATTATCACGTCTCACCATCCTGTCAACCGGCTCGATTTTGTTGCGCCCCTCGTCAGAGTCTCATAACCTCTCACGCACCAAATACACATGCCCTCACAAACTTTACATTTACTTTTTATAATCACTTTATTATTGTAACAAACTATTTAGTTTTTAAAATCTTATAATTAAGTTTAATAATATTTTTATATTATGTTATTGAATAAAAATATAATAAAATGTATTTAGATATTTTAGTATGACTAAATATAACAAATTCATTAGTGTTAATAATAAATAGCTTTATTAATCTTAAAACATACGATTATTTGGATACTTTAGGCATTTGGATAGTCTTTTGGATATTTTCGCAATTTCGCTATATCCTGATTAGAAATATTAAACCCATCCTAATAGGTCAAGCCCAATGATTGGAATGTACAAATTTGGTTCACTTCATATTGTGCTTGTGTTATTTATTTTTATTCTCTTTGATTACTCCTATAATTATATACATCTTATTTCATTATTGAATCCACGACCTTCGCCCTAAAAGACATGTTTTTATCATATGAGCTAGCCCCATAATAACGCTTATGTTATTTTATCCATTTACCTTTTCACGTTGAATAGTTAAAATTAAAACGTCATATTTTAAACCAATCCGAATCACCTCCCCCTAGTATTACTAACGTTGTGTTCCCGAGTTCATTTAAGGAGAGAAAAGAAATAAATCGGAAGGAAAGAAAAAAATTGTTGTGTTCCAAAGTTTTTTTTAACGAAGGAAATGAAAGGAAAGAAAGAATGTTGTGTTCCCGAGTTCATTTAAGGAGGGAAACGAAAGTAAATGGAAGGAAAATAAAACCTAAAATGAATCATTCCAAATTGGAAGGAAATGGAGAGAAAAGAAGAGAAAGGGAAAGGAAGAAAAAGAAAAGAACGGAAAAGAAAAAAAAAAAAGTAAACTCGGGAACACAGCGCAAAAGATTGTCCAACTAAATTACTAAATGTTTAAATGTAGCAATAACACAAACAAGAAAACTATTACCAAGTGTACCAACAAAGCCATATCTGGATGATGCGTTTACGGGGATAGAATAATTGGATCCAACTGTGAACGTTGATCATTATCACTAGACTTTAATCTTCCAAGAAGCAACCATGCATCAGATAAAGAACAACCCTGCTGCATTTCTATGGCAACTGGAAGACTTGAGGCTTCATTTATCCTGACAACCATTATTCCCTGTAATTCAACGCCCATAAATTAAACAACCAAATAAATTACTTCATAAAATTTAACTACACATTCAGAAATGGCTTGTGAACCTCAAAGTTGACTAGATAATCTTGAAACTGTTTCATTATATTCTTCATGTAGAGAACCCTAGATTGATCTGGAGAAGACAAAGCCGTGTTTATCTCCTCAGGGGAATAACCTATATTTTTCTGTACAATCTGATAAATCAAACCATTACACAAGAATTATAATATGTCCTAAATACATGGATTTTTATATTTAAATATGTTAATATTTTAATAAAATAATATGAACTTACGTTGTGATCAACAAGGATCTCAGATATCAAACTACCATCATCTACATATACTTGAAGCTCATATGTGCTCCTTTTCTTATAATGGAATGCCTTAACTCCAGTCACAAAGCACTGAAAAGTTTTATACGAATAATATAAGTAACATAATACAATAAATCCATGTACACAAATAATAACATGATTAAAGAGAAAGATAACATCACCTTGATTTTACCCTCAACATGAGATGCTCTATCTTTTGATGCAGCCCATTTGACTGACAAGTTCACCAAGTATGTAAACGGGTTTTCACTACTTCCAGCCGCCATGTGGACATTTTCAGAATCAGGAACCGCCACAGGTGATGTCAGGTGAACAGGAATGGTGGTTTCTTCTCTAACCCCAATTGGGGTTGTTTCAACTGTCTCCCTGATGATGGGTACAGTGAAAGAAGCATTTTCCATGTTCATATCAACAGAATTTTCTGTTGTAGCCGTAGATGGAAGTGGTTCAGTATTCATCTGATGGGTGGACACAAAGATTCTACTTCGGTTCTTGGTGGCTGATGTCCAACATGCTCCCATTGGTCAGGAACTGCAGAATTTGACGATGTTCTACCATTAACGGGAATTGCAGAATTCGATGACACTCTACCATTATCAGGAACTGCAGAATTTGATGACACTATACGATTAACTGGAACTGCAGAACTTGATGACACTCTACCATTAACAGGTACGGCAGAATTAAATGACACTCTATCATTAACGTGAACTGCAGAATTTGTTGACACCCTACCATTAACAGGAACAGAATTTGACGACACTCTACCACAAGAGGGAACTGCAGAATTTGACGACACTCTACCATTAACAGGAACTGTAGAAGTTGATGACACTCTACCATTAGCGGGAACTGCAGAATTTGATGATACTCTACCATTAACGGGAACTGCAGGATTTGATGACACTCTATCATTAACGGGAACTGCAGAATTTAATGGTTTGTTACAAGTCAATAATAAGGTGGACAACAGTACATGTTAATTTTTGAAAAGAACATGAACGCACATACCTTGGGTATCTACTTGCATTGGAGTCGTACTTTGAGAACGGGATTACTTAAGTGTATGGAAACATGGACATCATTAGCAGGCCACGCTGCACGAGTAGCTCTAGTTGCTAAAGGTGGGACAACTCCTGTTCTTGTCCTAAATGGATTAAATAAAATAATTAAATTAACGTTCGTAAGCAATATTCATTTATTTATATACATTACTTGAATAATTCTTTAGAGTTTTCTATAAACCTCAAATGGAAATCCCTTTGCATTTTTTATAAACACACACATTTATATACATTCATATATTGAGGGATTTGTTGGGTATGTTTACTTTAGTAGCATATATTTGCGAGCATTGTTCATTTGTTCCAATGTCCAAGCTTCACAGAATTTTCAACATATTTTTTTCATCAAATAATTATTTAACTAATTAAATTTAAAAAGTTCAGATGTTAAAGACTTACAGGCTATTCTTGTCCTAGCTTTAAACAATATACAAATAAATAGTGATCATACGTCAAGAAAATGAACATACAGAAAAGGCAACATTATGTGTCTTCTCCTTTTGTAGTTTTATTCTTGAACATTTTGGTTGCATGTTGAGAATATTACATGCAAATTATATGTCATCATATAGGAGTTCAAAACACACCACAGATTCCCATCTACTTTCTACATGCTAAAACAATTGACATCTTCTTGATAGTTGTTATACAAAAGGCATAAAGGATTTTATTAGCTTTAAAACTGATTATTCAGATTTCTATAGAAATATTAACCCATGACCTATTACACTAAAATAAGGTGGCATTGTTTTTATTTGAACAATATATGGAAACATATAAGAGAATGTCACCAAAGAAAACAGAATACCTTCTCCCTCTTGGAGGTTTATTGACTTCAGTAATAAGTCTTTGTCTAGCTGCATCCAGCTCCTCAACTAATCCTCCTAAAACTTGAAGAACTTCTGGAACCAGCATTAGGAGCCCATGCCTTACATTGACATTAGAAATAGCAACCTAAAAAGACAAAAATAATTGCAATTATTTGTTATGCACAAAAACATTGCAGTGGCTTTAAACATATTAGAATCATTACATATCCCTGCTAGGAAAGAGTGTGATATCATAAGACTGAAATCATGGTTTGCAAGATACCAACTAGGCAACAATGTAAATTCTTCCGATCTATAACTTAAATATTCAATTATGTTCATAACTACACTAGTTTGAAGTTTTAAACATAGCAGTTCTTTAGTATATTACTGATGAAGTAGACTTCATTTGTCATAGTAACTCATAAAAAGTATGGTCACTTGCAAGAATTACATAGAACCTTCAGCCCTGCAGGAGCAAGAGCATCTAGATCTTTGATAGGTTGATATTCCATGCCAAATACTCGTTGAACGCCATCAGTCATAGACAGCTTTAGGCATCTCTTTAAGCCAGAATTTGCCTTCTTGTAACGCTCTCGAAGAGGTTGACTAATATTTACAATCTCATCAACCTGCAAAATGCATATATGTCAGTTTAGAGTGATACAAGCAAATGTCTAAGACAGTAAGACCAGCACCTATCTTTCATGCTGTTAAACTCCATTACCCATTGAAGATGCGCAACAAATAAAAACTTACATAAAGAAGCCTTTCAAAGTGAATATGAACTACATGTGCAACTTTTAGAAGGATGCTCTGCTGAATGAGCTATTAAGTTTTCAGCAATTTTGAACCAAATTATAGTGGAATATGCATCATTGTGCTGTTTCAAATTCCTTGTGAACTAAAATCCAGTATGTCACATATATACACCATGAAAGTTAATCTAAACATTTCTGAACTTATATCAGTTTCTGGAAAATTACTGAAACGATCCATATTATACAACAAAAACATCAAATAAGAACTAAATTGAGAACAAAAAGATGTGAAATACCTGTAACACAAAGGGTCCAGGAAGATCAGCAAGGTGCATTTGATGCACATTACTTGGAAGCAAGCCTGCACCACAATAGTTCATATCAGAATGCAAAAACCTCTCAAAGCAGAGCTTCGCCTTTTTCGTAGCATCAAAGCTAGAAAACCCAGGGATTGCAGTCTGGAGGCCACGAAGACAAGAATCCAACCATTCACCCCGTAGTCTCAACCCTAAATCTTCCAAAATCCTGCTAATAGGGCTGTCAGAGTCTTGATTCATACCAACACTGCCTGTTGTAGAACATTCCGATGAAGATGTCCGGTCTGGAGGCGGAGGCGGTGACGGAAGTGGTGGAGAATTGGAGAGATCTTCGGTTGCATCGATGAATTCTTTGTCGGATATCTCGATTTGGATGGAATCAAGGGGGTTAGTAGGGTTAGAAGTGAAGGAATTTAGGGTTACGTCTTGAAGATTGAGGGTTTCAGGTTCGATATCATCTTGTTGTTGTTGAGGTGGTTGCGGTTGTACTTCTTGTATGTCGTCGTCTTCTTCGTCGGATGAACAGACTATTCTCACACGTCTTCTAGAGGACATTGTGGTCTACAATGGCGACCTTTTTCCCTCCAGTTTTTCTGTAATTTTGAAATCATTTTATATCGAGTGACATAGGGGTTTTATACGGTGGTTCAAAGTTGTAACACCTGTGAAGTTTTAGGTGATTCGCGAAATTTTTTTTTTAAGGGTGCGAACTCGATATATATTTGTAGACTATACGCATATAGCATATAAATATGATTACAAGCGACTCATAGTCACGTAGCATGATCTTTAGGTATAATTTACATTTTGAAAGTAGTGGTAAAACCATTTCTTTATTTGCTACTTTTGTTAAATAAAATGGTTTTGGTAAACTTTAAGATCTTATGTTTTATCTAGTAAATTATCATATGAAAGTTTTATCACAAATATGCATATCTAACTTAAATCAGAAACCTCCATGTCACCTCCACTCATCACCACCTTCAACCATTGAAACAACACTGTGCCGCCCAGGCGCCCACGGCCACCACCAATTATTTTTTTGCAGCTACAGTCGTAAAAGATATCAACAATATGTAAAAAATAGGTCCCCAACACCCATGATTCAAATTAGCCAACAAATCTTAGCAGTGTTTAAAAAAAACTACTGTTCTTACAAATTATACATTTTCTTACAGATTAAACTGTTAGAAACTATTAATAAACAACTAATCTAAACTTGATGATGTTGATTAGAGTGCAGTCTCTTCTTGGGGCTTCACCGTTGCCTTATCCCTCCATCTACTAACCCCGCCATCAATCACCTTCTGAGCAATATCCATTCGCTCTGTTAGTAGCGAATCTTCAAGTTCCAACATCTGATTATACTCTTTTCCCATTATCACCTCCAGCTCGTTCAATAATCCCATTTTATATTGCAATTTCTTCAACTATTTTAGTATAAAAAACAACATCATGTCATTTAGCAAACAAACTACAAGATTATTTTTATTATTATGTAAGAAATTAACACAAATGGAGCTCACCTGCGTATTAATAACGGATGACACCAGGCGTTCGATTTCTCTTTCTTCTTGAACTGCTAATAGTTTGGCATGTGCAGCTGCGGCTCCGAGAGCTGTTGCACATGTAGCTCTCATTCGTAAAGGTAAAGGAATTACACACTTTTCTGTCAAAACAATAATAAAAGTTTACTGTTAATATGCATGTTACAAGGTAACAACAAATGAGTCTATCTTAATACAAATAATTGACAAGACCTGACTCATTGGGCCTTGCATCCACCTCTAAACCATTCCCTTGAGCAGTCCTGAGAAAAAGAACAAATGTAACTGGCGGGTATATAAAAACCCAGAAAGAGTATTAAAAAATAACTATATAGATAGATAGATGACCTCTCAGGCTCACAAGTTTGTGAGGAAAACGATAACTCATTTCCTTTTTCTTCGCGATCAAATGCTTCCTTTGGAATTTCATTTTCTTCACACAGGGCTGTGACAGCAGCCTCGGCTGCAGAAGCAGTGACATGTGGACCAACCACAGCCGCAATGTGAGCAACCTAACAAAAACAAAAACGATAAAGAATATGCCCATGCACACTTTTGATGAGTAATTGACTAATAGGTGAAATTTGTCAAATTTTACTTCAACATCAATATTAATCACTATGATGGATACCTGCTGCATCAATGAATTACTGACATCAGGAAGATGTTTCTGAATCTTAAGCTCGCAAATTTGATCATCTTTTTCTCTAATTTCTTCAGTAAAAGGTAAAGAGGGTGTTACTTGCTCATCTTCTTTATCTGTCTGAAAGAAATTAACAGTTTCAGAATTCAATCCAGAAAAGATTTTCTAACATCCAATTAATGAAAGGGTTATAAACATATCAACACAAAATCATCACCTGCTCCACTTTTGGGTCGCTAGAATCTTTTTCTCTAATTTCTTCAATGCATATTCTCTTCGGAGGGGGCTCTTTGATATCAGCATCACCGTTCTGTTGACTTTTGTTTTCAGTTTCAACATGTTCACTATTGGTATCTCTAATCTCTTGAGGTACTGGAGGTCCTTGTGTCCCATTGTTTGCATGTCTCTCATGTGTGGACCCCAACATAAGGTGTCCAAAAGGTAATTGTAGAAGTTTTGAAATACAATCTAGCTTACTCTTTGTTTGCACATTTTGAGCTACAAGGTCCCAGTCATCTCCATGCTTTAACACAGATTCTAAAAGAAGTAATGTTTCTGATTCAGTCCATGAAGCAACAGGGTTCCTGTTGGTGGTGGTGTGGTCGATAAACTTGTAATCATCAACAGATTTGTTATTTCCGTATGATCCATTTTTGAAGCACTTGCTACAAATGATGGAACACTCATCCTGATGCAGCAAAAATCAAATTGGAAAAAGTAAGAATCTAAATCAAAAGAATGATAAGCTAGTGATCATGTTGTATGATAGTCTACTAAACATGGGATTTTCTGTAAATTGATGAAAAGAAGATTAAATCAATCTCTTTCATGCCAAAGTTAACAATCAAAGTTCAAATGAGTATACGCCTTTGTTTTAACAGTAATGTAACAGATAATGAGATAATAATGTTTTTCTGAATCAAACATGGCAAATATAAACACAGATCACACACGCAATCAAGAATTTCTATAGCTTACAACTGCACTTAATGGTTGAAAATTTTCAAACAACATTAACAGGCTGCAATCCCCAATCTTTGAAAACAGAAACAATGAAACCTACAAATTTACCTTCGTATACTCGTAATGACCAGACTCGCACCGCTCCTTGCAATTCCCACAGATCAATTCAATCAACTCCTGATAAACATCCAAATAAGAAGCCAACGGTGGCATCTTGAACTCACTCTCACCCACACCACACCCATTGTTCACCCCCACACTACCCGACAACGCAACCGGCTTCAACGAATTCGGGACCGCCACAACCCTAACCCCATGAGGAGCCCCTTCCTCAACCTTCACCTTCCACTTTCTCTCATCCCCATCACCATCGCCATCACCATCACCATCACCATCACCACCACCAACACCAAAATTAATCAACCCCCACTCTTCCAGAAACAAAAACACCTTCAGAAGATAACAAACATCTCCGACCAACGACTTCCTCACGTCGGAAAACGTCAGCCTTCTAGAAGGATCCTCCCTGAACTTGGAGATGATGAAATCCCGATACTCCTTGTACACCCTAGGGTTTCTGGTAACAGAAGCCCCGTCGAAAAACTCCTTGAGTGAGCTTCTCTCGATGTGGTGAATGTTATCCCAAGAGAACCAACCTGAACAGACATACATACATAGATAGACACATACGATAATCATAGGTCAATAGATATGGATTGATCGAGTTAGGGTTAGGGTTAGGGTTTGAATGGGGAAAGGGGGCTTACCGGAGGCGGAGGGGATGGTGTAGAGTTCGAATTGGAAGCGGTGGTGGTCGTCGGCGGGAAGGTATGGTTTTAAAAAATGGTGGTTTGAGTTTGAGCTCTGCATCTGGATGTATGGATGGATTGTGGTTTTGCAGCGAGTGAGTCTTCGTTAATAAAATGAGTCACCTGAGTCGTTTAAGTCGCACGAACTCGGTTATGTCACGGAGTTTTCAACCCTTTGATTGCCCACCCCTTTTTATTTCGCAACGTGTTTAAGAGGAAAGCGTCTCACAAGTGATCAACCTAACTTATGTGCACTTTGGATGAGAAATTTACGAAAAATTGTTTAATAGTGAGAACTTTTTTTTAACGTATAACACAAAATGATACCGCTAGATCACAATGAGAGTTGATTCTTTAACTATTTATAAAAACTGCTTATAAAGAAATGTATGTTTTCTACGGTGGATACTACGGAATTATAAACCTTTTGTTTTAATAGTGATATGTACAACAAGCAAACTTTTATGATTTGTTTATTCTCGTAAATACGTGTAATTGTGTAAACCGAAATAAACCAAACTACCACTACGTTCAGAGTTAATAATTTTTTAAGAAACATTATATTATTTATTGAAACTAATGTTGGTGGCTACAGTATTATCAAAAACTAACACTGCTCATGCGTAAGGTGCAACAACTATTTGCATATATATTTTTTTTAGGTTTACAGCTTTTATTTTCTTTATATATTCTATTAGCTTTATGTTTTTAAATAAGTCTGTTGCTTGATAGTAAATTATACTATACGTTGAAAATTAATGCCGGTAGCTACAGTGCCACCAAACAATACAATTTATCATGTGTAAGGTGCAACAAATTATGGCATTTTTTTTTTTAGTTTATAACTTTTATTTTTTCTATATATTATATCAGGTATGTATTTTTAACTTAATGACTACATAAAGGGTGAACTTTACTGCTTTAATATATGGTCTATGACTATGAGGTTCATTTAAGATATATTCTATTACTGTTCAACTTCGAGGAATCCCCTGCAACCTTCTCACAATAAACTTATTTTTTTCATATTTTATAATTAATATTTTCAAAAATAAAATTATTTTTAAATTAGTCACTATTTAACGGGTTTGTTTTCTTAGACCATTTACATCCCGCCTTTTAAATATTTATTAGTGTATTCTTTATATCATAGAGAATTGTTTTAAGTTGTTGAAAATGGATGATAGATAACATGTTACTATTCATCTATATATTCGATAAAACACTATTCATCTTTATTAATTTTTTAATAATTTTTTAAATGCTTGTGAATAAAGGAGATAGAAAATATAATGATAAATATATAAAAAGTATTATTTGATTGAAAATAAAAAATAAAAAATAATGATTTTTAGTGTAATTATAAAGATGAAAATAAAAAGTGAATGTAAATGCTCTTATATAAAGTTTTGATGTTGACAACAACCCTGTCATTGCCCCATTCGTATTTTTATTGACATTTCGGGTTGATGTTTTTAAACAACTCATCTTTTATATAAGCATTCGAGTATTGTCCTTTTTATAGGATGACACGTCCCCGAATGAAAAATCATAAATCAGTTCGTTCCTGTAAATCTCAAACATGAGACCATCATCAGAAGGGAAATTATTTTAAATGAGAAAACTCTTGTCAACCTCAAACTCTTTTGTAATCATATATAAGACTCGGTGTATATTTGGGATTGATTATTTTCCACCTACTTTTGACAAATTAACTTTTGAGAAGTTAATAAGTAAAAAAAAATCTTTTTCAAACCCAAAATTATTTTTCAAACTGACTTTTTTATAGGATAAAAAGAATGTTTTGAAAATTAAGAAGACGGTTATTATTAATTTTTAAAAACTCATACTAGTCCAGTTTCCTATTATACATTTTTACTACCTCTTATTAACTATCTTTATTTTTACAAGTATGTCTTTTTTGATAATTTTATAACCTTTTAGTTTATAAGTTAATCCAAATATTTAGAGTAATTATTATTTGCATCCCTGGCGTTTACCAATTTTAACCACTTGAATCCTTGATGTTTCAAATTCGCAATTTGCCCCCTAACGTTTCATTTTGTCTCCATTTGAGTCCAAAAATCTAACATCATTAGAATTCTCTATTAAAGCATTTGTTAAAAGACTAAAATACCCCCTAACAATTAAAAATTAAAAAATACGTGGGACAACCAATTATCTTCTTCACTTAAACTACTATTTCTTTCTCTCACTCTCTACACACACACACACTTCTCTCTCTCTCTCTCTTTCTCTCTCTCTCTCTCTCATTCTCCAACAACACCACATCCACCCATCACCACCACCACAACCGCCCGCCGCCACCACCACTACAGTCAGCCGCCTCATGCCGGCCACCACCACCAAACACTCTCACAGCACGTTCTCTCTCAGTCACACACACACACACTCTCTCTCCCTCTCTCTGCTATACATCATTCACACACATACTCTCTCTCCCTCTCTCTACTATACATCACCATCACCACATCCTCATCTCCACCACCACAGCCCCTACCACCATCAATACAGCAACCCACCACCACCACAAAACACTCTCACAACTTGTTCTTTCTCTCTCTCTCTCTCTCTCACTCACACACATACACTCTCTCTCTTCTATACATCACCACTACCACAATCCCCATCTCCACCACCATAAAACAAAAACAATTACCTGTACAAAAATGACCACCTAGTTAGATTTCTAGAAAGAAAAAACTTTTTGGTTCAAGCATGGTTCAGGTGGTGGAGGTGATAAGCAGTGATGATAATGATTTCAAGGGTTAGTATCGTGGGTAGTAGATATGGTGGGTGGAAGACGGTGGTGACTAGGTTTGGTGACGTTATTGTTTTTGATTCATGGGATGGTGGTGATGGCAGTTCGGGTGGTTGTGGCGAGCGGTTCCGGTGGTGGTAGTGGGCGGTTCCGGTTCTGGTGCTAGTGGTGGGCGGTTTCGTAGTGGTGGGTGGTTCCGGTTTTGGTGGTGGGCGGTTCCGGTGGTGGTGGCGGTGGCGGTTCCAGTGGTGGTGGTGGTTTCAGTGATGGTGGTGGTTGACTGTGGTAGTGGTGGTGATGGAGAAGAGATGAGAGTGTGTGTGTGTGTGTGTGTGTGTGTGTGTTTGGTGAAAAATCAAGTGTGTTTATGGTAAAATATATGGGTGAGTCCCACATCTTTTTTTATTTTTTTTATTTGAAGGATAGTTTAGTCATTTTATAAAATATTTAACAGAAAAACTAATGGTGTTAACGTTCAGGATTCAAATAGATTAAAAACTGAGAAGTCAGGTGTCACACCCTTAAAATCCACGTGCTGAGTTTTACCACGAGGCATGTGAACAAACCAGGATCTCAGTCATTAGTTACTCAGAACGACACTATATGCAACTTTTAAAACAATTTAGAGTTTGAAACTTTAAAATATTTGCGGAAGCGTTTTGTAAATAACCCAAACACGAGGTACTAAATGTAAACTGCACAAAACACACGCCCAAACCAAAGTACGTAAGTAAATGCTAAATTAAAAGTAAACAACGTTTGAACAAAGCATGCTTGACACGTGCATGCCCCTAAGGGCAGCTGCTAGAAATGACCTGAGAAAAGCATACTAAAAGTGTCAACACGATGGTTGGTAAGTTCAAGAGTTTGTAATCAATCATAAGCAGTAGCGTTAATAAAATATAAACAAGTGCATTGAAATAAATAGCTAGTCTAATTTCATTAGTAAAGAGCAATAGTGATTTCGCTATCGAAGCTGACTATGTTTGTCTGTTTGCCTCCCGCCACAACATACCAGGTCGTGACGCTGTTAGTAGTTTAGGATAATATTGCACCCGTTGACTTCCAGTCACACGGGTGGGGCTTGTCAGACCCAGTAGTACTACCCAAAATTTCCCGCTAGATTCCTTAATTAACAATCCGAAAGTATGAGGGCTTTCTATGATATAATCCACTATGTCTTACCAAACACATGTTATAACAGTAAAGCATTTTAAAACCAAGTACGCTTTCTCTTCCAAAAAGAGAAGTAAGTAAAAGTGGGGCATTGAACTCACCTGGTGCGCAAACGAATGGTTGTAAAAGCTAATGATGAGTGGAAATACAACCCTTCAAAGGTTACCTAGAACACACAAGTACATAAGTACGTGTACATATAAGCTTAACAACCCTAAGTGCTCAATAACCACATTGACACAAGGTTTTGGAAAACAAGACTCCTTTGACCAAGTTGTCCCGTTTGACCCGTTGGTGACATGTCAAGTTAAATTCTTGTTTGATCAAGTATAGCAATCCATCATACATGGTTATCACACAAGTTATTCACGTATGCCACATTACAAACCCTTAAGTGCTATAAAGCTCATCATACACCATGGTTTATCAAACAACACATATAAATCCCAAGAAGTCCATAATTACCATTTTAACTAACACATCATGCATCATCATGATTCTATCATAATCCCGACATAGCTCCATAACCACCTTACAACATCCGTTATCATGTATATTCCATAAGAGCCTAAATTTCCAAAGTTGTGCATCAAGTATTCATACAACCCAAACAACACAATCTACCACCTTAGACATCATCAACAAACATTCTAACATGATCCTAACATCATAAACATACTCAATTAACAATATCCAATGATCTACATAAATAAAGTTTCCCTTTCGGGAAAGTAACACCCAAAATCCATCTAACACTCAATTCATTCATAAATTCATAAACTTTATACCTAATCAAGTTCATAACAATCATCTAAACATGATAAACATCATCAATACATCATAATTCCCAAATCTCATACATAAAAGTTTCTACTTATAGCAAGGTATGAACAACGCATCAAAACTATGAATTTCTTGCATAATCCACATAAACTAACATCAATGCAATACAACTAACATCATAACATCATCAAACAACATCAATTTCAACATTCATCATGATTTGCGAACTAGGGTTCCTCAAGAACCAAAAATCATAAAACTAATCAAAATCTAACCTTTTAATCTTGTAGAAATCAAGAATTGAACTTGCTAACTTGTTGTAATGCTTGAATCACACTAAAAATCGATGATGGCTTGGCTTGGAAGATCAAAACCACAAAGATGAAGGTGTGTGTGGGTGGTTTCGGTCGAATGGGAGGGGAGGGGGCTAGGGTTGGGTTTTTACCATATTTAAGTTTTGTAGTTTTTACAAATTAATCACTCCTTGATCTCATTATATAAAAACTTAATCTTTTTAAGATTTTTTAACAATTTTAACTACAAAACACAAGCATCATTAACCAACAATAAGAATCATGTATATTTTCCACCAATCACAAAGCACATGAAATAAATATAACACGTTGTGACGTTACAAGGTAAAATTCACAAATAATATTTAAAATTCACAAATCACATAACTACAAACTAATAATCAACATTATTAATCAAGTTATTATCAGATAATCATTGTTAATTATTATTAAGTCACCAACGTTTAACGACAACTAGTGTGTGCTCATGACACGTGTATGCAAGACCTAACGAACTAACGGAGTTTGGTAACGGAAAATTACTGGATGTCACATTATCCCCATGTTGAAAGAATTTTCGTCCCGAAAATTACGTTACATGGTTGTGTTACATCACTGGTCTACTGCATTGGCACAAAAAAATCGAGTGAGTTTCGGGTGGGTTGTCACATCAGGGGATATAGTGATGTTTTTAAACTTTAAGAATGCAACTAGTTAGTTTTGAGAAAACTCAGGGATGCAAATACTATTTATATCCCTATTAGGCTATTACTCATCACGGGCTGTGCAGTTTATATTCAAGAGCTTTGGTATCATTGAGGGGCTTGACATGTTTTTAATATTAATGCACTAATTTCATCTTTTTATATATTACTGATGCATAATGTATTTCTATAGACAAAGGAAAAACTAACAAGGCAAAAGCAGAACCAATGAAGAAGTGCATACAGTACTAGTTAGTATCTTGAAAGGAGTCGACTACTCGACTTCAACGGTGTTAGTGAATCCCATATATGTTGACCTTTTTCCTGTGAATGATAATACTGAAATAGTCAATATCACTAATATAATTCTTCTTTCCCCTTGGTTCAACGATGCAGGCAACTTTTTCCGGTATGATCAAACAGTTTTGTGTGTTAACACTTAACTCATCTTTTTCCCCTCGTTAACATACAACCATCGTGTAACTATTTTCTAGTTTGATGTAATGCTTTCAATTTTATTATTCTAGGTACATATTTTGGTGAGGATGTATATATTATACAGAAAGTGTGAAGTAGGCCATAATTACTGATGCTATGAGCAACACGCCTGGCAAAGAAGACGAGGAAGATGAAAAAGTAGCAGGAGGGTGGCGGTCATAAGGATGAAGACGCTGACAGCAGTGATTCATGGGTAGTAATAGAGGTGTTAGATAAGCATGTCATGGATCATTGTAAAGGCAGTTTATTTGCAGCAAATACTTCAAAGCTGCCCTTTTTAATGCTTTTTCTACAACTTTGACTTGTATAAATTGTTACTATTGATCAGGTGTTTTCTGTTGTATTTCGTTGATTGAATTCTGATCTCTTGTACTGAACTTGCCAGAGTAAATATGGATTTTAATTGGGAAAATCATGAAACAACTGTTTTGATCTAAGTTTTTTTAATATAAATAGTCATCTTGACCAACACTGATCGGATCAGGTCACACTCCAAACAAAAAACCATTTTTAAGGCTTATGTCAAATTTTCATTAGTCAAACAAAGTGGCCATGGCCTTTAATTGTTTACGGCTGAATTCTTATCACCAAATTGATTCCTTAGTTGTATTTTTTATATAAGTTCATATGATCTATTTTGATCGAGATATACTTACATGTAGTCATTTGTAATTATCAAATGAGGTAACTCTGTAAAATAGTAACAAACTTTTGAAAAATGTTTCAATTAGGTTACTCAAGTTTAAAAAGTATTATAATTAGGTCATTTAATTTTTATGTTTTATTTAAATTATAACTTTTAATTTTTAAGCATGTTTTTGTTTTTGTTTCAATTAGGAAATATATATATTTTTTTTAATGCTGATATGGAACGATAACGTGAATTTTAGATATTTTTTAATATAATTAATATTTTTTTATTTTTCTATATAATTTCATGTATTGAAAATTCCAAACCCTACGTATTCTTCTCAAGTACTTTGTTAACATAAGAAAATTCGACAATGACTCGATTTGATGATTTAGTAGTCCAATTTGAAAAAATATGAATGAGTAACTCAAATTAAAACACTTTTGAAACTTGATTATTATTTTGTGGCATTTTCCCTTATCAAATAGTTATAATTCTAAATGTCGTCGTTTATGTAAAATGGTAAAAGCTTGATAAAATGGTAAAGTTCATGATTTTCCTCAAATTTGACTGGTATGAATGTACACTAAATAATAATCACTGTTTTGGTGGTTGATGTTTGTAATTATATCATATTAAATTATTAATGCTTGCTTCCATCTTGATCATCTATCTGCTCACATATTTCTTGTAGAAAATAATTAGTGCATTAAATAAGTAAACAAGATTAAAAAAAACAAAAGAATCACTAAACTTCATTAAACAAAACATTTCATATTTTGAGGTTATGTTTCTCAGATTTGTTTTGATTCGATCACAGTACAAATCACATTTTTGGACGAGCTAGTTCGGTTGGATTTGATTCAATTATTCTTCGGTCAATTGTTTTCACTTTTAAATGAGCCGGTTAAACGTTATTTGTTCTCTAAATTCATAGCCATGGCTTATGAGTTATGTGCATCTTCCAACAACTTGTTGCTTGCAATGTACCAAACATATTAATTCTCTGATTTAATACATATTACTTTTTCTTTTCCCAAATAAATATAAAAGGATAGTGAAGTCCAATATAAAAATTTTGAAAATTTGGGTAAGAAAGTTTTTCAAGCAACCAAATATCGGACGCCAACCCCCACCAACCATACCCGGACCGCATCTTCTTAGTAGACTACCCACCCTCTCTAATATCATGCAATTAAAATATCCCAATAATTTCTTTTTATCATTGTATTTGGTTAAATATATTTAACCGCACATGTACATTACCTCACTTAACTAGATTAATTATACGCGCTATGTTTCAAGGGCTGACAATTTTTTTCTCGCAATTATATTCGTAATTTCGTGGTTGTATTATATTGAATGCTAATAGAATTAGTATGTTGAAATGTGTGTTAGATAAATATAAGATTAATAAAATATACTCGAATATTAAAACAAAACATATAACAAGCTATAAAGCATAGAAACTAAAGAAAAGAAAAAGGAAATAGAGAACAAAACTAGAAACATCCGTAAAAAATAACATTGAGAGGCTATAAGTTTAAGAATAAACCATCAAATAAGATTTGAGCCCAAGTGGATTCAAGGATTGCACGTATGCTTCCACCACTAGGATAACACTCTTTTGTTTTTAATCACTTGAATTAAATCATTTATACACACATTAAAATCTGAGAAAGGAAATTATGTGTTTGAGCATTTTGTCGGTTACGTGTAGATAAAAATTATTATAATTATGTTTTTGAAGCAACTAAAACATATTTACGAGCAACACGATATAATACAATATCTACATCGATTTAATATACAATATTATTGATATAAGCACGATCTTTTGTATTATTTTCAGATTTCGAAATTGACATAAACATATTAAATAAATAATGTTGCATTATTTAAGTCTTCTCCACCTTAACTAGTTATGTTATTTTGGGTAAACTAATAATTAGAAGAAAAACTTCAAATTTTGATCACAAGTCATTTTCAATTTTATTGTTAACCAAAACCTTATGTTGTTCATCTTCCCACCTCCTCTTTCAACTATATAATATTCATGATTTCTTCCCAATAAACATACCGTTTTTTTTTGTTTTCATCTCCAAGCTCTCAAAGCGAAGGCAGTGAGGTACACACTCATGAAATTAACATGTTGTAGTAGTAGTATTGATCATTTGCATGCTCAAACTCACACTTATCTTCACTTTTCTATACATTCAATAACATATTTTGTTCTTTAAACTCTTTTGATGGTTTAATATACATTAGGTTTTTCAAAATCATCAAGTTTGCTATAATGGGAAGTACTCGAACCAACAACAACAACCAAGAGGTCGAACTCATTGTCTCGAGGACAGAAGAGCCTACGCTAGTACCACCTTATGAGAAAACCGAAAAGGGCCTCTATTTCCTATCTAATTTGGACCAAAACATCGCGGTTATAGTACGCACAATATATTGCTTTAAGTCAGATGAGAAAGGAAATGAAACGGCCGCTGAGGTGATTAAAGATGCTTTGTCTAAGGTTCTTGTACATTACTACCCGGCCGCTGGAAGGTTAACAATTAGCCCGGAGGGGAAGCTGATCATCGATTGTACCAATGAAGGCGCTGTTTTTGTCGAGGCCGAGGCTAATTGTAGTATCAAGGATATTGGTGATCATACAAAGCCTGATCCGGTCACTCTTGGCAAGTTGGTTTATGACATTCCCGGGGCGAAAAACATTCTTGAGATTCCTCCTCTTGTTGTACAGGTTAGTCCGTTTACTTTACTTAAAATTGACTTTGTATTGAACGCGTGTTAATATTTTCAAACCTTTGGTAGGTGACAAAATTCAAATGTGGAGGGTTTGTGCTTGGACTTGGCATGAACCATAATCTCTTCGATGGAATCGCCGCCATGGAATTCATCAACTCATGGAGTCGAATCGCTAGAGGCTTACAGCTAAAAGAGCCTCCGTTCCTCGACCGGACAATTCTCAAGGCCAGAAACCCTCCGGTTGTCGAATTCCCTCACGATGAATTTGCGGAGATTGAAGACATATCAAACGCCGCCGATCTCTACAAAGAAGAATTAGCGTACCGGTCGTTCTGTTTCTCACCAGAAGATCTCGAAAACCTCAAAACCAAAGCCATTGCAAGTGGTGAAATTACCACCTGCACGACTTTTGAAGCGCTATCGGCTTTTGTCTGGAAAGCCAGAACCGAAGCGCTTAAAATGAAACCGGATCAAAAAACAAAACTTCTCTTCGCGGTAGACGGACGCACTAGATTCGAACCCCCATTGCCCGAAGCGTACTGCGGCAACGGCATCGTGCTAACCAACGCCATATGCACCGCTGGAGAGCAGATCAACAATCCACTCTCGTTCACCGTGCAACTAGTTCACGATGCGGTGAAAATGATCACTGACCGTTACATGAGATCAGCGATTGATTACTTTGAGGTAACACGAGCTAGACCATCACTCGCGTCTACACTGTTGATCACAACATGGTCCAAGCTATCGTTTCACGCTAACGACTTCGGTTGGGGCGAGCCGATTATGTCGGGTCCGGTTGCATTACCGGAGAAAGAGGTAATCTTGTTCTTATCTCATGGAGATCAAAGGAAAAGCGTGAATGTGTTGCTTGGGTTGCCTGTTTCTGCAATGAAAACCTTTGAAGAACTCATGAAGGATGTCTAGATCAACCAACTGAATTGAAGGTTCTATCATGGGGATTGTGTCTATTGCATTGTATTTGCTCTTTGTTCATCGTTATTATGTTTATTTTTACAAAATTCATATGAATTATGGTATATTGGAAGTTGAATTCACACTGAATCTGTATTAAAGATGTGGAAACACGAGGTTTTATAAAGTATTGTTTTTGTTTTTCTCCAAAAAGTCTATTACTTGTGACTTGTGAGTTGAGTCTAAATGATCAAAAAAGTCAATTGCTTGTGTGGCGATTACAACGAATGCTGGTCCCAAAATTATTGCCATATTAGCAGTGTTAAAAGTATACATATTTTCCATGATTAACTAGACAACCAGTAGATTAAACTTTCTGTTCAAAAGAAACCAAGATTAACATACACATATTAGGATAAGATTAACATGCAATACTAACCCCCTGAATCTTATACTAAACACATAATCACCGATAATATTTGAATAGTTAATCCTCTTAAAAAAACCAAGAAACTACTAGTTTCTTTTAATACATACATAACAAATAAACATCCTAAAGAAAGACTATTTTGTTCAAATTTAAATCAAGAAAAGTGTGGTTACGTGTTAACTTATATTCTTTTTAAAAAATGTACGTCAAAAGTAGACATATGAAATTTAATATATACATGTGATCAACCATCCAGCAAAAACAGATTGTTGAACAACCAACTTTTTACAACCGCAAGATCTTTTATCGAGAATGGTGACTTGAATCATTATTGACTTGTGCAATAGCTTAACAATCAAATTATCTACAGAAACGAATATATTAATTAAGTTGAACGTCGTTCTTTTTTAGAGTAAATATTAAGAGAGGATAGTTCAACTATCCAACCAAGTAAGGATAAACAAAAACAATACAAAAGGTCAAAACCACACAACATATTGCTGGACCATGTTTTTTAACAACAATACCTATAACTATTATACATGAATTTTGTTTTGATTGAGGTTTGGAATCACAGCCTCGGACCTTTGGTTGTGAGAGTGCATTCATACAATTAGGCCCCAACCCCCGCTCCCGGACCATGTTTTGTTCAATACATTAAGTTGAACTTTGAACCTTCAAATTTGTCTCTATAGAACATGAAAAATATCCATCTCCTAAGTTTTTTTAAGAAGAAAATGAAAAATGTTCTGTTCTAAAGTTTTTTAATAGAGGAAAGTGATATAAATGAAAAGAAAAAACTTTAATAATCTTACTGATTTTCCTCTCGAATCAAAAGAAAGTGCAAATGTAGTGAAAGTAAGGTTTTTTTTTTATTTATTTATACCATTTTACTCTTTCAACCCAATTAACTAAGAGATTATAATAGTAAAATTTTATATTTATGTTTTTATTTCCTTTTAACTAAGGAACACATAAAATCCTTTTCTTTTTTATTTTCTTCAAACTCTAAAATAAAATTTATATCTTTTTCCTTTCCTTTTTTTTTCTTTTAAGAATTTATTTTCTTTAACGCTGCATTCCCAAGTTTAATAAACAAAAGAAAAGAAAAGAAATGAAGGGAAAAGAAATTAGCGAGATAAAAAAAATAAAGATAAAGAAAATTAAGGAGAGTAAAGAAATGAAAAGAAATAGAAAGACGTATTGAATTTTCGTGTTTCAGAGTTTAAAAAAAATAAAAAGAAAGTACTAATTTTATGTGTTTTATTTATTTTCTTTCTATTTCCTTTCATTTGAAAGGAAAGTTAGAAGGGAAAATTTTTGAAAATTTTCATTTTATTTCATTTCTTTTCATTTTCTTTTTTCAAAAAAACTCGGGAACACAAATTTTTTTTATTTTCTTTCATTTTCCTCTTTAAAAAAACTTAGGAACACCATTCTTTTTCACTTTTCATTTATTTTCATTTATTTCTTTTTTTAAATGAGACTCGGAGGTATCACAAGATCTCATAAAAATAAATGAAGGTCTTGGGTTCAAGTCTTATCTGTGACAAATATAAAGGAAGGTTCAGGTGGGCCAGAGGGTTTTCTTATCTAATGTGAGTTTACTTTTTACATGAGTAATAAAGATGATCAGGTAAATCAATGGTTCGTCAGTAATCCAATTAACCGTTAAAAAAAAAGAGAGACTCGGGAACACAGCGTAAGTAACCCGGATTCTCGGAACAGAGCGTGAGTGAACAGCCAGCCCATGCTCTGATGAGCTAATTGGGCCCGAGTCCAGGGCTATTGGGTTCGTAATTTATTCGACGCGGGCTGATATCGCCGGACAAAAACTCCCAACCCTTCTCTTCTGCCCCCTTCTTACTCCTAAACTTCCACAACACAGCACCCCTGTTACCGCACCACCAGACGCCGGTCAGCCACCACCGCCGCTAGGTTAGCTTTCATTTTATCTTATTCTTCAGTTTTCTCGCAATTTTAAGCAAGTTTTTATAGAACTTTCATGTAATCTTCCACTAGGTTTTAGAACAGTGTTTATGATTGTGGTTTATTTTCTTCCACGGTGGAAATATATATGAGAATTCACAGCCTGCTGCAAATTTGCTCATGAGAGCCTTATTGGATCATAAACATCATTGGCTGCTTCAATAAGAAGAGAATTAACCAGTTTATAATTGTTTGTACTAGTGATTAGATGTTAATTTGAGGCAACGTATGATGCTATTATATGCGTTGAATATTATGAACCTTAATGGTTACAGATTATTCTACCACTTCCCAGGTGTTAAAACTGTGTACCGTTTATATAGACTCCTGAAGGATTTAGTTAGAGAGATGATAAGGGGAGGAAAAAGCTTCGTGTCTTCGCCACCTGCGTTCTCAAATGATGCAAAGAAGCTTTTGGTTTGCACAGGAAACACTGTTTCTGTTTTCAGCACCGCCACCGGTTTGCAGGTTACTTCATTGACAGTTTTTTTAATGATTTTGCTCTGTAATGTTTGTTTCTCTAGTTAGTAAACGTTCCACAATATCGGCATTATTTGATGATATTTATCACAGGTGGCGGAATTGGAAGGTCATACAGCACTAGTGACATCTATAATGGTTGTACCCGCACACACGCCTGTAAGCATGATTTTATGCTATTGCTGGACCACTTCACTTGATGGTACTATCAAATATTGGGATTTCTCGGTCCCTGAGCTGATTAAGACTATAAATGTTCGGTATCCGGTCTATTCAATGGTAATTTTCTTGCTTTGTTTGTGTTTATTGCTTATGAAATTGGCTAAGTAATATGGTGTAGTTGTTTTCTAATAAAGTTTTCATCTTGAAGCTAACATCTGTGATGAATCAAGACATAGAATGCGTGAAGTGAAAATTTCTGCCCTACTGAGTATAATAGGAGAAGGAAAATAAAAAATTAGAACACTAAAGATATTGATTGATAATATTTCATTATTCTTTTAGTAGCTATATGCTATAGCTTATAATTGTTTGTCGTGTAATGAGGAATGTAACATAGTAGACTTTGATTTTCAGGTAATTCCATCTTTATTCGCACATCAGTCGGATGAAAAACAATCTGATCTTTATGGTTATATCTCTGTGGAAGACACCCAAAACGAACCAAGAAATGACTTAAGAGGGAAAATCCTAAAGTGTAATTTATCCAAGTCTCGCTTGGTTCCTGGAGTGACATTGTCCGAGGTGGGACCCTCACTATAAGTTTCATGTTATTTTTCGTAACATTTCACATTTCCTGTTTAAATAATTAGTTTCTAATTAAATTTTTTCATGTTGTTAACTATTACAGAGTAAAAAACCAGAGAATATAACCATTTCATCAAGTGGAAAATATCTTGGAATTCATGAAAAGCGCAAGATTCGGGTATGGGAAGCACCTACAAAAGACCTCAAGAACACTAGTCATCGGAAATTAAAATTATCACACACCAAGAACCTGAGCTGTATTGCTTTTCATCCGACGGACAGGATTTTGGCAGCTGGTGACGTGACTGGGAGAATTTTAATTTGGAGAGGTTTTGGTGATAAGACATTTGCTGGTAATAATTTGGAAAATGAAACACAATTGAAGGATGAAGAAGAAAAACCTGGTGTTAGGGGTAATGGTGATGCTGATTCTTGCACTACCTGGCATTGGCATTCTTCAGAAGTCAAAGTCTTGTCTTTCTCTTCAGATGGAGCTTATTTATATTCGGGTAAAGGAAAAAAAAATTTAACTTCATGTTTTCTTTTAAATATTGTTATGGTTATACTTATTATAATGCGACTCTTCAAATTACAGGTGGAAAAGAAGGAGTGCTTGTTGTATGGCAGCTAGATACTGGAAAAAAGAAATTTTTACCCAGAATAGGCACCCCACTTCTTAATTTTATGAGTTCTCCTGATCACTCTTTGTCATCAGTAAGAATAATGTTGCTAGTTTTCTTTTCCTCTTTTGCTTAAAGTTTGACCTTTTTCTTACTGATGTTTTTTCAGATATCTTGTGCAGATAATCGAATTCATATTTTGAATATGCCACAAATGGAGATTTCAAAGTCGATTTCTGGAATTAAGGTCACAGCAATCAGATATACGTCTGTTTGATATTTGAGATTTAAATGGTATAGAAGTTCATATCTGTTCATGTATTTTCAGCTTCCTTCTCGTGTCCCAGAGACGTTTAGAGGGTCATGTAATGACTTTGTGTTTGACCATACCGCTGGACTGGTTGCTGTTCGTACAGAGAATTATTGTATTCAATTCTACAGCTTGTTTGATGATCGCGAAATATCAGAGGTACACAAGTCATAAGCTAGAGTTTATTCCTGTTTTTTTAATCATTTCTTTCTATTGTGTGCCAATGAAAACAGTATCTAAAAGTAGTTATTAAAGCGAAAACACATGTGAAAATTCGGATTACAACCATAGTCATTAGTACAGCCTTCATTTCTAGAAAATTTTTGTGTTTTGTTTGCTACAAATGAATCTTGATAGTTAAATTTTTCAACTTCCATTTTGCAGGTTCAGATCAGTGAAAGAAATCATCAACCAGGTGATGATGTCACGGTAATTTTCGTGTTCCTTTGATCAGAGAAGTATCTGTATCGAAAACACATCGCCTAAGAGTTAGTTATATGTTACATGATCTAGACATAACTTTTCTGTCTTGCTGCTTTTCAAGTACCTGTTTAAATAAATAATATAAGTTTAGAACCTTTTTGTATAAATATTTTAACTGAAAACATCATTCACTATCAACGCATAGTATCTAAATATGCTTGTTTCATGATTGTAGATGATTTTGAATCTAGTTGCACTTTCATTTGATGGCTCTGTGATGTGTACGGTTGAAACCCGTATGGCTGAAGAAGGAATAGGAGGCTTTGTTACACTTAAGTTTTGGGATCGTGGTTCCCAGAATAACAAATTTAGCTTGTCCACCGTTATATATGAGCCACACAGGTTTCCTTTATATGATTATAGTTAAATTGTTTTGCTAGAAGCAACCTGTAACATCATATAAACTTACAAGTTACAATGCTATACAGGGATGCTGGTATTTCTGCGGTTGCTTTCCATCCTACTCGTGGAATGGCTGCCAGTGCTTCTTATGGTGGTGACTTCAAGGTAACAGAACTTGTTTTACTTTTATATTTTTTTTTTTAAATTTGAAGATGGATTTGTATAATTCGTTATGATGTTGCAGGTTTGGGTTAGCAATCATGAAATTCAAAATAACAAAAAATTGATTCAAAGAACGAGATGGGCATGTCATGCTTTTGGTTCATACAGGAATAAACCTATGACTGCTGCTGCTTTTTCCGGTGACGGTTCTGTATTGGCGATTGCTGCAGAAAATGTCATCACACTGTGGGACCCAGAGAAGAATGTTCTTGTAGCTGTAATCGGGTCTACTCATGAGGTGGGTCCTGCAGCTTTTGCCGTTAGAACTGCGATACTCTCATTCTATCTATTTATCTATCTTATTTACAAATATTTTTTTTTTCAGACGATCAAGAATCTTTCGTTTATTGGAGATTCCAATTTTCTCGTATCGGCATCACAAGGTGCAAATGGACAGCTTTCTGTTTGGAGCATGTCGAAGCTATCAGTATCCTGGTCATACAAGCTTCACACAGAAGGTCTTCTTTATTAGCTCAATTTAAGACGCTTTTTATTTCAATTTAAATAACACAAACTTTGTACTAACCGCTTAATTGTGTGAATTATATGCAGCTATTGCATGTTCTGAAAAAGATTCTCATTTTGCTGTTCTTGTTGTTCTTCCCGAGTCATCTAAAGCTGATGTGACCACATTACACAATGCCAATGGGGCTATATTACTTTTCACTGCTGGAAATCCTGTTCCAGTTGCTTCATGGTTTGTCACAGAGGTAAGCTTATTAGCTTAATATTAGAATAAACAAATGGTGTTGGACTTTTATAAAGTTTTAAATATCTGTGTGGTATACTGCAGGCAAAGGGAGGGGGGATTGCATTTATTCAAAGTAGATCCCTAGACGATAACATGGATGAAAAGGAAGGCTCAGTTTTGCTTGCGTATGTAAACAGCGATCACGAGTATGCTGTTTTTAACCCACATGGTGTGGAGATGCAAGAGCGGAAAGTTAGACACACAGACCGTGTGTCCAGCCTGGAAGGGACAGGTTTGACTTGGTCAACAAAAAACTTTTAATTTGATACTTAAGGTAAAAATAATACTATATGAAATCATTTTAACTGCATGATCTTTTTTATAGGGCAAAGCGGGTATGCATCTATCTACGGGAAGCTACCCGAGTTCAAACCAGAAGCAATAGAAGCACATGCAGAGGTTGTAATGCCTTCGGATAGACCGTGGGAGACCATTTTCAGTGGGCCATCACATAGTCTACCTCCTCTCACCAAGCTTTGTTCTGCTTTTCTTGAATCGTTGTTGGAGAAACGAACTGGTATGGTAAACTAAACAATGAACAGGTATTCGACCAAATATTAACCTGAGCAAGATGAAAGTGTTTGGAGTTAAAGAGTTAGTTTTGTCCACTTATTCATGTCAATGGCCAATTTTGACCCCTTGTGTTTTGCAGTTCATTTTATGGATATGGATTGTATATTGAGTGGTTAACCAGACATGATGATACATTGTTATTATCGAGTTATTGCACTTAGTTAACAAGGTTCTGAATCCAACTTTTTGTAGTGTGTAATATTGTTATCGATTGTCTACTTTGTGGAGTTTGTTGATGGTATGTAACAAAGGGCAACTGCTATCAACAAACTCAACTAAATGCAACTAATTCCAACTAGGCTAACGTTAGTCAACTATGCATTCATCTCTGTTATCTACTTTCTGATTTCTCTCACTGTGAATGGTAAGATGTGTCATCCATCTTTTAGCTTCGAGTTTGAAGGTAACAAATGAGAAAGAGTTCGGAAACGGCACACGAGGAACAATATCCTTTGTAAGTTCGTATGGACTTAGAAAGTTCTCGTTTGGTGTTCACGGGGTGATGGTTTGGACCTTCTTTATTTGTCAAAACAGAAATTGAGTTGACTTATTGGGCAAGAATCCCAATTGGTAATTATACTCGTTGACAATTGTTATTTTCAAATGGCGGTGGTTATTTGATTACATCAACAATAACTAGAGGTGGGCAAAAACATCGGAACCGGTTTCTGGCTTGAACGGTTTGGCCCAAACAGGTCCCGGCCCGGTCTGAACCGCCGGTTCCTCAATAGGTTTGAGATTTCATGTGTTGAAACCGGTTTCAAACCGGTCCGGTTTTCAAACTGGTTTCCAAACCGGTTCATCAAACCGGTTCATCAAACCGGTTTTTAAAAAGTAGCCTATATAAAACGGTTATATAGCCGTTATATAGGCTTTTATGACCGTTTTTTGTGTTTTTTTACCATTATACCTCCATTAAGCTAGCATAAATATGTATTGGATGTTTTTGTTGAATCACAACAAGTTAAAACACTCTTTACTCTTAAAAAACACTCTCTATTCTCAAATACGCTCAATACTTTCGTTCAATTCAAAAAATACTCTCAATACTCTCGTTCATTTCAAAATGGTTTCATCAAATGCTCAATCATACGTTGGTTGTGATGCGTCTTCAAGCAACGTGGTGGTAGCAATCATTCCTACGATTAGGAACCCCGAAATATGGTGCAATTACGATTTATGTCAAATGGCTAGCGGTCCAAACAAAGCTCGTTGCAAGGATTGTCATAAGTTTTTCAAAAAAGATGCAAATACAACTTTGAAAAACCACATTGTGAATAAATATTGTAAGGCTTTGAAAGGTGAACCGTCTCAAGGTCAAGCTTCGATGACAAGCGAAGGGAATGTTTGGGCTTATGACGTTGATGCGGTTCGTGAGCAAATGGCGCATTTTGTAATTCAAGAAAGTTTGTCATTCAAACATTTCGACAATGAACGTTTGACCCGACTAATTCAACGAACTCTCCAACCGCGATACACACATGTAAGTCGTGCTACACTTAGAAGAGATTGCTTAAAAATGTGGAAAAAAGCTAAAAATGAATTAATATTTTATTTTGAAAATTTACAAACCGGTGTTAACTTAACTAGTGACGTTTGGTCGACTCCGCACGGTTCACTGGACTCGTACATTTGTGTCACCGCCCATTGGGTTGAACCCGGTTCGTGGCAAATGATGAAACGTACGATTGCGTTTGAACTGTTTGATTATCCTCACACTGGGCAAAACATTTTTTATCTTATTGATAAAGTTATTAAAACGTATAAATTAGAAAACAAAATATTTTCTATATCTTTTGATAACGCGTCAAATAATACGCTTGCGATAGAACGTCTAAAATTAAAATATAAGCCAATTTTTGACGGTGTGTTTTTTCATAGTCGATGTGTTGCTCACATCATAAACCTAGCCGTTCAATACGGTTTAAAAACTATTAAAACAGTAAAATATAGTTTTAAAAGAATGTTACGTGATATTTTTAACAGTAACCAAAGATATAGTAGGTATCACAAGTTTTGTGAAGACGCAAATTCCAAATGTTTAGGTCCGAATTAGGACGTACCTACAAGATGAAATTAGACTTGTAACATGTTTGAAAAGGCTATTGACCAAAAAGAAAGTTTAATAGCCTTTCATAATGCTTTGGTGAGTCGTGAAAAGACTTCGACTTACCATCCATCGGGTTGGGCTATTATTGAAGAAATAACCAAAATGCTTAATGTTTATAAAACCGCAACTACTTGTCTTTCTGGAGTCTATTATCCAACGAGTCCATTAGTACTTCACCAAATTTACTTAATGACTTCAAAATTAAATGAGTTGTCGTGTAGGGGTAGACCTTATTCGGATATAATACCACAAATGAAAGAAAAAATCAAAAAATATTTTAAAGAAATGCCTCTGGTTATTACATGTGCCGCTGCCTTAAACCCTTGTTTAAATACGTCGGGGGTTGAAACTTTACTTGATAAAATTACTTTTAATTTGGATTTAGAAGAATAAAACCCATATTATGCTCAAAGTGCAAAAAATAAATTTAACACACATTTAGGCCAAATGTTTGATATTTATTTAGCAAAATATGGTGAAACATCAAACATACATGAGTCTATGAGGCATGCGGCACATGACAAAGGTTCAAGTGATCTAATGTTTGCTTTGTATAATACTTTAAGAGATTAATGCAATAAACGTTAACGTGGTAACACTCCGAGTAGTGAAATCGGGAGGTATAGTGGAACAAACTTTTTATCCACCATGACTCCACAAGATTTTAAAAATTTTGACTTGTTGGCTTGGTGGAAAGGTAAGGAAGATCAATTTCCAATCCTATCCACCATGGCCTGAGATTTACTAACCGTTCAAGCTTCCACGGTAGCTTCGGAATCTGCTTTTTCTGTTAGTGGTAGGATTATATCAATATGAAGAACCCGACTCACTCCCGAAGCAGTTGAAATGTGTATTTGCTTGAAGGGTTATTTGGATGCAGCTAAAAGAATACAAGACAAATGCTTACTTGAAGGAGAATTAAAATATGAAGTCGAAATATATGAAGACGAAGTAGGCGATGGATTGACACCCGGAATGACCGATGATGAAGCGGCATATGACGAGTTCCTTCGTAATACCTCGGGTTCTGGTGGCGAAGAATATAGTTTACGTCATTTGAATTGTTTAATGTTTTATGTTTATGTTTTAATATTTATAAATAATTTATATAAATGTGTAATCTTTGATAAAAATAAATAATCATTTTTAATTTTCATCTATCATAAATCATAATTATATTTTTATTTAATGTTTTATGTTTTATGTTTTAATATTTATAAATAATTTATATAAATGTGTAATCTTTGATAAAAATAAATAATGTTTTAGATCATTTGAACAAGTTTTGAACAATTTGATAAGTGTGAAAAACTTCTGAAATTTGACCAAGTGTTCAGGCGCATGAGCACTGTTTGGGCGCATGAGAACTATTTGGGCGCATGAGCACCGTGGGCGCATGAGCAATGTTTGGGCGCATGAGCACTGTTCGGACGCATCTGTTTGGGCGTTTCTTCTTTGGACTGTTTTGGGCTTTTGGAAAATTTAAATTTAAAAAAAAAATGAAAACCCGAACCGGTTTGGGCCCGAACCGATTTTCAAACTGGCCCGGACCGGTTCGATAGGTTTGAATATCCTAGCCCTGAACCGATTTAGGAACCGAACCGGTTTGGGGTTCAAACCGGTTGAAAATAAACCGGTTGAAACCGAACCGATTTGGCCCCAAAAACCGGTTTGTACACCTCTAACAGTAACTTAGTAGTAACTCCTTTAGTGATGACTTAGTTACATATGGTGATTGGAATGTTAGTCAGGTTGATCATACAAATTGCTGCTGTTGCACACTTGCTGCTGATAGCATTTGCTATCGCTCTTAGTTGCTTGTAATGTCTAGTTGCTCTATTGCTTCGTATTGCTGGTACCAACGACGACCAAGTTGTTGATGATATGTAAGTGATGTATTATTGATGATTACTAGTTACCGAAGGATCAATTTTCATGTACTTTTCTAACATTCATACAAATCCAATGCTTTTGTGATTCGAATTGAGCAAAATATGCGTACATGATCTAATTGAAACACTTTTTAAACTTTATTAATATTATGTGATAATTTTTTAATTTTATAAAATAGTAATTAAATTTTAGAAAACTTAAAAGAATGGACGGACGTATCATTTAACTGAGGAGTATATTACCAGCCAAAAGACTTTTAAGTCAGTGGTATTGGATATTGAATATTGATCACTGGGATTAAACTCAATTTAACGTGTTCCACTGAAATTTCATAATTACAAGGACCTTTTAGCCAATCTAATTAAGAGGCCCCCAACTTGGTATCATATATGTTTCTTTTTCTATCTTATTCTTTTTTTTTTTTTGTATTAAAGGGTTTATAGTATAGTGGTATGAAGTTGTTCACGATGTTCATCTCCAAGCGACCGAAAGTTCAAAGTGCAATGATAGATGAATGTGTCGGTTTAATACTAGGACTAAATTATGAGTTAGTTAACCGTTTTAAGAAGAAAAAGATTCTAAATCTTTATGTCGTATAGCATCTTAGTTTGAAAGATTTAATTTCATATATAAGTTAAATATAACACTTTTGTTAATATCTTAAATAAATTTTATTTAAGTTATGTGTTTGAATTTGAAATATCCTGGTAACAGATCTCGAGATATTAATATACGTATATATGCATATCTAAATGATGATATTCATGTATCAAACTCTTGTATTGGTATTTCACTAACATCCCACATATCATTTTCTGAAAGAGAAAACTCCCAAACTGCCATTTTTTACTATGATTTCTTTTAAAATGTCTTTTATTTTATCAAGTTTTAAAAATTTTCCCTGCTGAAGAGGCGGCCGCCTGTTAGGAGGAGGCGCCGGTGTCCATTCACTAGTTACGAGCTATGAAGAGGCGGCCGCCTGTATGATGGAGGCAGCCACCTGTATGGTAGAGGCGCCAGCCTATATGGTAGAGTCAACTCGCCTCTTGAATGCGTATAGACGACGTGTCACTTATACGTGTCACCAAATCGTTTGTTCATTTGTAAGGCGTCAACGCCCTATATGAGAAGGTGCTTCCTCAGCAGATGACACTTTCAAAACTTGATAAAAATAAAAACATTTTAGAGGAAACCATAATGAAAAGAAATAATTTAACAATTTTCTCTTTCTGAATGCTTTTAATTATATACTTATATATTGTTTTAATTATAGAGGAATAGATAAAACACTCTCATTTTTCATTATCTATCAGTCGCTTTAGTTTTTCAAGAAATAATTTCTTATATCTAATAATAATAAATAAATAAATAAATAAATAAATGGAAATTATATATTCAAGGCAGACATATTAATATTTCTTCTTTCTTTTTTAATTTTATTTAATTAGGAAATATGTAGAAGCATGTAAATATTTTTCGAAAGTAAAATTAATTATTGAGAAGACCACATTTACAAACTTATGATAGAACGACTTTTTCACACTAGATGATATATTTACCCACATTTTCTTTCAAACACTCATTTGAAAGATTAGGGTTAGCTTTTAACATAGCTTTGACTTTATGTATTTGTATTCAAATGAAACAGTATCGTGTTTAAGCAATTAATTGCCGATAAATATCTTTTGTAAGGTGTGCAATAAATATACTACGTGAAAAAAATATCCAAAATACGGGAAAATCTTTAAGCATAATATCAAAATCTTCTTCACCTTAAATACGTTTTATTATTTTGACTTTTTTAACTCTATGATAACCATATATACGTCCTATGACTTGTGACATCCTCCAGCTTCACGCTAATAAAATAAAATGTGATTGAACGTACTGTTTTATTAAATGTACCTTTTATGTGAGAAAAAATATTTCTTTTATCAGAGTGAGATTTATCCATCAAGTTTGTAAAAGGGTTACATTTAACTACACTCTAATATCAAAATCTTCTTCACCTTAAATACGTTTTATTATTTTGACTTTTTTAACTCTATGATAACCATATATACGTCCTATGACTTGTGACATCCTCCAGCTTCACGCTAATAAAATAAAATGTGATTGAACGTACTGTTTTATTAAATGTACCTTTTATGTGAGAAAAAATATTTCTTTTATCAGAGTGAGATTTATCCATCAAGTTTGTAAAAGGGTTACATTTAACTACACTCTAATTAGTGCTTGATTGTTACGTATCATTATTTTGATCAATAAATTCTTTGGACATAAGAACATTATGAAACATTTACTCGAAATCTCACTCATTAAATTCCATTGTGGAATACAAAAATTTTTCTAAAAAATTCGTCATGCTATATCTGATCCGTACATAATATCATGAAAAATGAATACAAAATTTTTTGTTGCTACTTTGTATCGACAATAGTTCTTAAAAAGTTATCTAAAAATAAAAGCATATGTATTTGTACAAGGTAGTTGTACACCTTATTTTCAAGAAGAGCTGATGCTTGTTGGATGTTTTGTTTGACATTGCTTCACACCCAAAAAGAAGAGAGTTGCGCCTGGCTTAAACTTGGATATGAAAGTCTTCTTTCGTTTCTCGACGATGAAGTAAGACCAAGCTTTTTTGTTTTAAGTAAATTTATTAAAACATATATAAATAAAAATAATACTAATACATAATTGACACTAAAAAGGTACCATATATTAAAATTTAAATGTTTTATAAACTAACACAAAAAGAAAAGTAAATTACAAATTATATCGTTTATTTATATATGAAATTACATATTACGTCTTTTAGTTTTAATAATTACATACAATGTCTTTTATTTAAACAAATTTACACACTTATTGTCTTTACACTAACTTTCATCTAAATATACAGTTAACTCGGTTATTTGTTTCCACATGAGGGGTATTTTTGTCATTTGCTTTTCACATCTTATATAATAAATTTTTTTAAGGTTTATTAATAATTTTAAATGAGAAAAAAATTACAAGATCGCTATCGGAGCGTTGGGTAAGTCGATAAAACCCATGTTCTTCTTAAGCTTAATAACAATAAATTCAGTGTTCTCCTACATTTGATATTCCAACATCAATCATCTTCAACACCATTTAACATCTTCTCTACCATTCAAACCACATTAAGTTTTTAAAAGCCTTTATATTTTTCTAAATTAAATCTACATCTTTACTTTGTTTACTGTAATTTTATTGTCTTAATTCATTTCGTTATTAATTTTTATGGCAGATGAGAAGCATAATCATTTGTGATTTATAAATACACTTCCTCTTATTAACACTACTTTTTATTTGATATTTTTATCAAGCGGATCAAGAATTAACGCTCGGTAGCAATTTATGTACTTTATTTTGGACATTCAATCTGGTTTAGCGATTGCTTATTTAAAAAAATAATTTTTTTTATTTTTTTATTATATTAGATGTGAAAAGCAAATGACAAAAAATACCACTCGTGTGAGGATCACATAATTGAGTTAACTGTATATTTGAATGGCAGTTGGTGTAAAAAAGAATATGTGCAAATTTGTTTAAATAAAAAACATTGCATGCAATTATTAAAATTAAAGGATGTAACCTGAAATTTTATACATTAATAAAGAACACAATTGTAATTTATTCTAAAAAGAAAGGTGATAAAAATATAAGTAAATAACTGTTTTTTAAAAATACAATTGAATAGCTTCGACTGTTAGCGTATATCAAATTTCTTGTTGGATTGTGGATGGCACATCTATCATTTCATGATTCATTTTCATTTCATGATTCATTTTTTATATTATATAAATTATGCTAATTATTAAATTGTTTATGTATTATGATGTTGAATTTTATGTCTATGGTGTTTTATGAAAAAATTGATTTTTTACTTTCAACCCAAAACTTCTTATAAAAAAAATTTGTTTTATATTCCGCTTTAATTTCGCAACAACAGATCACAACTTTAGTGTTGGTACTAGCTGGTGATGACGTGACATTGATGATTTGATATGGTTTTAAGCCCAATCGTAACACAAAAGGCTTAATTCTAGTATAATATTAATTACCAAGTGATTTGTGTATTATGGGTTGTACTTTAGCTTTAGGGGGTTTTACCCACTTTTGGTTTTTTTTTTATATATGAATTTTCTTAATTTTAACTCTAATATTTTTACATTTTGACAACTTAACCCCTACAATATTTCACTTTCAACTTTGGTTCCCTATACTTTTCATCTTTTATAAATTTTTCATTTTAAGTTTCGATTTAAATTTTACGAGTTAACACGTGTAACGTGTGCGTATGATTCAACGTCTTCCGCCTATTTTTTTCCCTTTTGACTGCCCTGTCACAACGTGATGTTCTTAGACTAACTAAGTTATTGTTTTTAATGTTTTACGTTTTACGTGCGGGGTTTAATGTTTTTACATTTACTTTCTGCTTGCTTTTATTTCTTCATTTTTATATATTATTAATACGAATTTTTCCAGTCTTGGTGAAATTCATGGTACTTGGCACGGTTTTACGCCTTCCATTGCAGCACGGGGGGTTTAATACGAGTATATACTTATTTGCAACTTCATTTTGCATCAAATGATGTACAATGTGTTTTGATGAGTTATACTTGCTCATTGTATTTTTTTTATTATTATAAATCTTTAACCTTTTATATTTATCCAATACTTTTACATATTTTATAATTAAACTTAATATTTTTTTACTTTCAACTTTGGTCATCTATACTTTTTATATATAAAAATATTTTCGTTTCACGCAGCGTACATGTGTGGTTCAAAGTTCCAACGCTTTTCTTCCGTTTAACGGCCCCGTCGCAAAGCGCTAGTTCTGTATCAATTTATTTATTGTTTTATATGTTTTATATTTCGCCTGGCAGTTTAACGTATTTACGTTACTTTTCATTCGTTCTTTTCCCGCTTTTTATATCTTTTTTAATAATAGATTTTTCGATTTTGATGATCACTAGCGGCAACGTGCCATTGATACTTTGATTTATGCCCCCGCTACAACGCGAAGACTTAATGCTAGTTCACTTTGTAATCCTTCTTATATTCAAATCCAGGAAGTTCTTTTTTTTAATTAAAATGTCTCTGCCCTACCCTACCATATTTGTTTTCAGACATCTTATTTACTTTGTACTTATTTTTCTTAAATAATTTACCTTGCTTGAATATACCATCTCTGATGCATGAGATTTTATTAAGTTTGTTATTCTCTAATAGACTAATTACACATGTTTATAGAAAATTTATACAACCATTTGACACTTTAATATATTATATTAATCTTTTATATTATCATAACTAAGTCAACGATCTAATCTAGTTTGATACTAGACAGTTTCGTAAGCCAAAGTGTAAAGAAAAAAACCGTTAGGTTCGTAAAAACGCTCACGAAATCAAACAAACATCCCTGCTTTAGCGTTTTTACTAGTTAAAACCAAACCGTAAACACCCATATGACATCTTCGCGCCTCGAAATCACATAAAACACAACTCGAGATGTCAACTTCTACAAGTTTTAATTATTAATAAAACAGAGTCAACTCATCTTTATCGATCTCCAAGGTGTTAGAGCTTCATAAGAGCCATACCCTTTGCCCATCAGATCTGCACCGTTGATTCCCAACCGACGGCCCGGATTAAACGGGCTGCATGATCCGTACGCGAAGGTCCACCCTAGTGGCTGCACCTGCATCTGCACATCGTTCGCCTCCATCTCCGCTAACACCCTGTAGAACAGATCCACATCACACGGTAACAATATCGGCCCTTTACAGTTGTAACCGTATTCCGTTTCAGCATCTTCTAGAAGCGTCATGAACAACGGATGATTCACGTACTTCGTCTTCACTGCGAACCGTTGCTTCTCCGGTCCGACGTACACCGGAAAACACCCCTCCGGCGTCATTATCTTCTTCTTCTTCATCGTCTTCGTCGTCGTCGTTGTCGTTGTTGTCGTCGTCTCTGAGCTCCATGATTTGCTCTTCGTTAATCCGACAACTCCGCCTCTGCCGCTGCGGCTGATCGGTAATGATCGACAACGCTTCCATGTTTTCACGAGAAAATTCTTCGTTCCGGTGGTGGTTTTGACGGATTCCATTGAGAACTGATGAAATTGAAAGGTTAGGGTTTGAGTTATCGATTAGTGATGTGAGAATTGATTGATTGATTGATCTATCCTCTGTCGTAGGCCAAATCGAACATTGATCTAGTTTCTGGCTTTGATTTGTTGGAGACGATGAACATCTGAAGCAACTGAAATTGGAGGTATGATGATGGAAATTATGCGAAAAAGATGAAGTATTTTATAGGAGAAAATGCCTATAAAATGGGTTGAGAAATGGATCGGGTAATACCCGATTTACAACGAGAGGCATGATATCATATGTTGTCTAAAATATTGTAGTTCAGTTTTGTCAACACGTGAAGTCATCTGACGTTTTATTAAAAGAAAATTGTAACTGTCAATTTACAAAGGGATGCAGGTCGTGCGCTTAAACGCAATCTATTTTCGGGGCTAATTGATTTGATATCTGGGTAGGATTTTTTGGTTGTTTTGGGCGGTTTGTCTTGACGAATGTACTAATTTACTTGTCCCTTGTGCTGATGATGCTCTATTGTTCTATGGCTTTAATCGGATAAACTTTTGATTAATTAGGTATTAGTTGAATGAATGTGATTGGATGGTGATACTGAAAAAGAATATATCAAGCATCTTTAATTATGGTAGGAGGAAGACACTATTGAACTAACTACATTAAACACAAGTTTTAAAACTTATATGATTATATGTTATAGAGGTACTCGTAAAACCGTATCATATATAACATTGTATAGAGAAATGAGCGCAATCAAATGATTCAAGAAAAATACCGAAAATTTTGATTTTCCTTGAATGTGTCATTGAAAGGTAAAGGATTTAATCCTAAATGATTCAAGAAAACTCAGATGATTAATCAGCATAAACCAAAGGTTTCTAAATTTTCAAGGTTTTACAATTTTTCAATAATCAACAAATAATAATAATAAACAAAAACAAACTCTAATATCTATAAAAGTAGCTTAAATTTTTACTACCAAATAGGAAGCAATAATATGTATAATTTGAGCTAAAGAATGTACCCAATCAGTAGATGTTGAAATTTCAAGCCAAATTATTTTATCGTGGTTATTATATATCAAAATTTAACCATAACGTTGAAACGATACGTTTATAGGTCCAATAATTTCACTACTTAAATATTCGATTTACATTTAGTTTATTGACTTTTTGCTGAAGGAATTTGTTTATAATGTCTCAGCGATTAAATATATATAGAGCATTTTATATGTTTTTAATTTTTATTTTTTCGAGTTGTCTTCCACGCACATATATTTTTATAGCATCGTTTCTGAATATATATTTATTATCAAGTTATTTTATTAAACGAAATGTGCCATGCCACCTGTCAAATTGAAAAGATTAATTCATCTGAATTCTTTGCTCACGTAGTATCAATTAATAGAGTAAGCCCTTTGTGCTATTAGAAATGGATGATGTTAATTAAAGAGTTATGACTACGAACAAATAGGAAAAAACACTAACATCTGTATCAGAGTTATTATTTTTTATTTGTTATGATTCGTTAAAATATATTTTATATCAATTCTTTGCTTGTATTGTGTTAAAAGTTATAGTACTATTGAGAGCTGTAAAATACTTAGAAGTTATAATACAAATAAAAACGAGATAAGCGTCTAAACTTTATTTATAAATGATATTTAGAATAAAATCATAAAACAATAATAAAATATAAATGTTGTTTCATCAGAATATATCAATCATACATTTTATCAGTGGTGTAGCTTGAACGATGGTACCGGTGCGAGGGGGGGGGGGGGGGGGCGGACTTAATATGTATAAAATTTTCGGCTGAAATCGTATAAGTTTATACTTCTGAGCGGAAAAAAACAGGGGGGGGCGGCCACCCCCCACCGGGCCCTCACAATACTTCGCCCATGCATTTTATAAAGATATATTATGATCGGCAAATCATGACATGGCTTGAACCACGACATGTAAGTAATCAACTTTTACTCGACTACTATACTTATTTTATCAAACACGTCATCCTGAACATGAGTTGTTTGATTATTGAAAAACTTGACCACGACTCCTATAATAAATGAGTTAATTAACCTATCAACCTGTTTAAGAGTTTTTTTTATAGTTTTTATTTAGATTTAACGAGGGTATATTTATTTAAAGTTTAATAGTTTATTTTGTAGTTTTCTATCTTACTATAATTATCAAATGTAAATTTATTTTTCCATCTTGCAATCCTTATCATTTCTTAATTTTCAAAAACTTTGTTTACTATCTCTAACTATCTGATATTTACACTCATTTTTAATCTTCGAGTTAAATATTAACACGAAACGGTTTTTAGGTGTCTCCATAACAAGACATCACAAATAAATATTATTTTCACTGTTTATTTAAAATTAAATGTGAGTTTGAGTGAATAATTCTAGGTATCGAATATCATGACGAGTTCAAGTATTGTGCATTTTATACTTGAGATTTTATACTCGAGGTTAGTATTGAAATATTATATTTTACTATATATATACCGTTTTAAAGGTAATCATATTTTGATGGTCTGTATATTGAAGATAACTATGTTTTACCAAGTCTTCCTTCTTATCTGCTAACGTTGCTAACAACCTATGCTAACGTTGCTAACAACCTATCTATTTTCTAGTGATCCTATTTTGTAGTATTGGTAGTTGTTTTCTAGTTCCTATTTAATGTTGATCATCGATGTACTCTTTTGATAAGAAATAAACCTTTCTCCATTCAACCTAAAACTTGTCTCTCTGCACCAATTTCTTCATGGTATCAGAGCACAAGATCCAAAATTAAGATCATCAATTCTAACACCCTAATGGCCGGCGGAGAGGGATCGAAAGCTAAGGATCACACCGATCCAAACTCACCCCTTTATCTACACCCCTCCGACTATCCTCGGCAGATGCAAGTCAACGATGGCTTGACGGATGCAAACTTCAATGATTGGTTACAAGAAATGACAAATTTCTTGTTTGCCAAAAACAAAATTGGATTTGTTGATGGAACAATTCCAAAACCCGAACAAGCAGATGAAACTTACATGGCCTGGATGCGGTGCGACGCGATGGTGAAGGGATGGCTCACAACAACCATGGACAAAGACATACGAGCTAGTGTGAAGTACGCTAGCATGGCTGCAGAAATCTAGAAAGACTTAAACGAACGATTTGGAAAGGAGAGTGCACTAAGAGCTTATGAATTAAAACAAATGCTTAATGTCACTAAGCAAGATGGAGCAACCATATCAGCATACTTCACGAAACTAAGAAGAATCTGGGATGAAATTACAACCGTTCTTGCAACTCCATATTGCACCTGCAATGGATGTAAGTGTGAGGTAGGAAAGAAACTAGTCAAACTAAAAGAAAAGGAACAATTGTATGAATTCCTACTTGGTCTCGATGACGAGTTTGCTGTCATACGTACTCAAATATTAGCCATGCATCCCATGCCAACTCTGAGTAATGCTTATCATATGGTGGCGGAGGATGAACAGCAAAGAAATGCTGCGACCAAGAAGAAGACAACCATCAAGGCTGCTGCTTTTCAAACCTCTCAAGGTAATCGAAAGGAAGGGCCTGTACAAAAGAAACCATGGCAAAAGAATGAAAAACCAGGCCATCTTAACAAAGCTGAGCATTGCACTTATTGTGGACGCGATGGACACAATCGAGAGGGATGTTTCAAACGTATAGGATATCCCGAGTGGTGGCCCGAGAAAGCAAAGAAAGACGGTTTCAAGCCACTAGCGGCGTTGGCAGAAACAACCACTAGTTCGATACAAGGGTTAACAAACGAACAATATGGTATGTTTATGAAGCTTCTTGGGGATAACAAAGATCGGTTAAAGGAAGAGTCGTCGCCGCAAGCCAACATGGCAGGTATGTTTACCGACAACGATGACTGGGGAGCTCTAGATTCGGGGGCAACCGAGCACATGATTTGTCAAAAAGAAGTGCTCATAGATGTTGTCACCAATTCAAGCGAAATCCCAGTTACCGTTGCAAATGGCAAAAGTGTCCCTGTAATGGGGAGTGGCAAAGCCCTCCTGCAAGGGGGGATCAAAATAAAAGATGCCTTATTTGTTCCTAATCTAAAATACAACCTTCTTTCTGTAAGGCAACTAACAAAAGATTTGCATTGTGCAATTACGTTTTTTCCCTACTTTTTTGTCATACAGGGCTTGAAAACGAGGAGCTTGATTGGAGCGGGTAGTTGCATCAATGGTCTTTATCGAATGGGAATGTTGAAGAAAGAAAGACAAGCCATGGCAGTTAGTTCAATCATATGGCATAGGAGACTAGGACATTCATCACATGTAAAGTTTCCTAACATGAATGTTAATTTCAATTCCAAGAATAATTTATGCGACTCTTGTTTTCGAGCAAAGTTTACAAAGTTACCCTTTCCAACTACTTTCATTAAGATAAGTGAATGTTTTGACATGGTTCATTATGACATTTGGGGGGGGGGGGGGGTTATCGAACACCATCTTTAACACGAGCACATTATTTCCTTACATTGGTGGATGACTATAGTAGATCCGTTTGGGTGTATTTGATTAAACGTAAAAGTGAAGCAAGCACGTGCTTAATGAATTTTCATAATTTGGTAGAAAGGCAATTTGGAAAGAAAATTAAATGTTTTAGATGTGACAATGGAGGAGAGTTTATATCTAATAAAATGAAAGAATTTTATGGGGAACAAGGCATTGTTTTAGAAACAACGTGTCCACACACCCCACAACAAAACGGGGTGGTGGAGCGTAAGCATCGACATCTCCTTGAAATGGCTAGTGCACTTCGATTTCAAGCGAACTTACCAATTAAATTTTGGGGTGAATGCATAATGACTGCAACATATATAATAAACCGGGTGCCTACCACGACCTTTCAAGACAAAACTCCATATGAGGTCTTATTGGAAAAACACCCAATTATGATCACATGCGGGTCTTCGGTTGTCTTGCATATTTTTGAAATAGTAATACAGAGGGAGACAAGTTTAAGGCACGTGGACGAAGAGGGGTTTTTCTTGGTTATCCTTATGACACAAAAGGGTATCGAATTTTGATCTTGATGAAAAAAAATTGTTATCTCTCGACATGTGAGGTTTGTCGAAGATGTATTCCTTTTTTCTACTAACAGTTACGAAGGTGAACAACTACCTTTTAACATAAACGCACACTTAGAACAAAGTCAAGAATGTAAGGATTGGTTGAAAGGGGGAGTGGTGCCTAATAATAGTGAAAGTCCTGTGCCTGAAGAAAATGCTCATATGGATGAAAATAACCAAGCTAATGGGGATAATATGGACCCACCAACAGGCACTAACGACACACAAGTCCAAGGTGATGTGGATGAAGAAATCAATTTTAATTTACCTAATAAGTTGCATGAAAACATTGATCAGGCACATGTTGATACCGAACAATCACGTCCTACACTTGTTCGATCTCAGCCAAAGCATTTGCAAGAATATGCAGTGAATCTCCCACCTTCGATAGACCATGCAGCCCTGTTTGCTGATCAATCATACTCTATGGTACATCCTTTTGCCCATTACATTTCGTATGATAAATTTAGTGCTAATCATAAAGCTTTTCTTTCCGCCATCGATACACACGATGAGCCAAAGTCTTTTCAGCAAGCTGTCCAGCATGACCAATGGCGAGACGCTATGATGAAAGAAGTCAAAGCACTCGAACAAAACAGAACGTGGTCTCTAGAAGAATTACCCGTTGGAAAGAAGGCAATCGATTCGAAATGGGTTTATAAAATCAAATACAAACCTAATGGGGAAGTTGAAAGGTACAAAGCATGACTCGTCGCCAAGAGATTCACTCAACTTGAAGGGGTCGATTATCATGACACGTTTGCTCCGATTGCAAAATTGGTAACAATGCGCACATTGTTAACTTTGACTGTCAAACGAGATTGGATCATACACCAACTCGACGTGAACAATGCCTTTTTGCATGGATATTTGGACGAGGAGGTGTACATGAAGTTGCCACAAGGTTTTCAAGACAAAGCACAACATCGCGTTTGTCGGTTACGGAAGTCTATTTATGGTCTTAAGCAGGCCTCTCGTAACTGGTATTATAAATTTACCAAGGTTTTACTTGAATTGGGTTATAAACAATCAGTGGCTGACCCATCCTTGTTTATCTATACCTATGAGAAGATTTAAGTGGCTGATCTTATATACGTAGATGATGTGATCTTGGCAAGCAATGATATGAACAAGATTCAAGCTACCAAATTGGAGTTGCATGATCGGTTCACCATAAAAGATCTTGGCAATCTTAAGTATTTTCTTGGTATCGAGGTTGCTCGAACTAAAAAGGGTCTAGTTCTTAGTCAAAGGAAATACTCATTGGATATCTTGCATGATATGGGTTTAGAAGGGTGTCGACCTAGTTCTTTTCCAATGGAACAAGGACTAAAACTTGACACAGCAGCAAATGATCACCGAGTGGATGCAAGCCAATATCGACGATTAGTGGGTCGTCTCTTGTACTTACAAGCCACACGTCCAGACATCGCGTATTCAGTTAATCTGTTGAGTCAGTTTGTGGGAGATCCACGCCAACCTCATCTCGATGCAGCCATATGCGTTGTGCGCTATCTTAAACACACTTTGGGACAAGGGATATTGTTACCATCGATGGATGGGACAGAACTCGTTGCATACTGTGATGCCGATTGGATGGGGATGGGCTGCCCGTTTACTCGGCGCTCACGTACTGGTTATCTACTTACCCTTGTTGGAGCTCCCGTGTCCTGGAAATCCAAGAAGCAATCCGTGGTTTCACGTTCGTCTGCCTAAGCGGAGTATCGTGCTATGGCTGCAACCGTTAGTGAGGTCTTATGGTTTCCCTGGTTACTTATGGAGTTGAACGCAGTCCAAAAGGAACCAACTACATTGTTTTGTGATAATGAATCCGCTCGTCACATTGCTCATAATCCGGTTTTTCATGAACGAACCAAGCATGTTGAGATGGATTGTTATTTTGTTCGTGAACGCATGAAGTCCAAAGAAATCAACTCGGTGTTTATTCAGTCACATCAACAAGTCGCAGATTTGTTTACTAAACCCTTGGCGGACGGCACTTGGCTCATTTACTCGGCAAGTTGGGCATTGCAAACCTACATGCGCCAACTTGATGAGGAGTATTGGAGATAACTTTGTTTTACCAAGTCTTCCTTCTTATCTGCTAACGTTGCTAACAACCTATGCTAACGTTGCTAACAACCTATCTATTTTCTAGTGATCCTATTTTGTAGTATTGGTAGTTGTTTTCTAGTTCCTATTTAATGTTGATCATCGATGTACTTTTTTGATAAGAAATAAACCTTTCTTCATTCAATCTAAAACTTGTCTCTCTTTACCAATTTCTTCACTGTAATTATTTGATGCAGGTATAATAGTAACACTCAAGGACAAAAACACGACTCATGTTAAACATTTGAGAACTTAGCTTTTCCGTCACAATATATGTAGTATGATTGGACAAAGTTGTACGCTAACAAATAATAAAACTAACAGTTTTATTTCGAAATTACGATCTAAAATAAATAATTTATATTAACGTGTTCTAGTCAAAAACTTAAAACAAAGGATATAAAAAATGATAGAAATAACGAACGTATAATTTATCACAAATGACCAGTTCCACGCTGGGAAGTGTTAGTTGGGCCTGATTAAACTTCAAGGCGGCATGCAAATTGCAATACATATATTTGTGCATTAATTTAATTTGTTTAAAATTAATGGTTTTATAACTTCAATTGCTTATTTAAAGTTTTTTTTAAAATGGTTTTATATCCCGTTGAACTATGTAATAATGTGTACCTCTTAACGATTTTATATAATCAACTTAACAGATCAGATTTAATAATTTTGTCATTTAATTTGTTGTTTCATTAAATATATTTATAATTATATAAAGAAAAGTTTATTTTCTAAACACTACCAGTTTTATAAGCTAAACGTGGTTTAAATGTAACATAGAAGAACAGTTATATTAACAAAAAGCCATATTAAACATATGTATTTAATATATTACTTTTTGTGCGTACACAAATAAAATGCCGATGGGACACTAGTTGCTAAAGTAAACTTTGAGTGATTTTTCCTTCAGTACCTACCTAAAAAGCCAAGGCTTTAGGTCCATATTGCTTCGTTCTATGAAAACTTTTAATTTATTGGGATTTCATATTAACTCCTAACAATGAAAATAAGAAAACGCCTTGAATTTTCATTTCGTATTAAAGTATCTAAAAAGGTTTAAGTCGCCCTACCTCTTCCTTTTACCTTTTCAAACCATTTTAGGCCATTACATATTTTAGCTATTACTAAATTATATATATTTTACCTTTTCAATCCATTTTAGGCCATTATATTGTATTGGTTATAGTGCCGAACTAACAATATGATGCTAGAATATGGAGATTTATCGTCGGTGTGGCCTTAAATGGATACATGTCTTCCTCTTATTGGTTGAATTTTTTTCAAAGTCAATGGTTATATTCTCAATTTGACTGGTTAGGGTTAATTAGTGATTTTACAAATATCTATTATTATAATTTCAATTTTAATAATATATATATGTATATATATACATATATGTAAATACATTATTATAAAAGAAGCATGTTTTCTATACAAAGTATTAAATTTTATAAAAAAAAAGTAAGATGTTATAAGGGGTGATCTGTGCACACACACTTATTTATCAGAGAGAGTATTACAAAGTAGATTACAAGCACCCCGCAGGCCACATCAACACACGTGTAAATAACACCGAGTAAATTTATTATTCATGTAACAAAACGTTTAAAAAAGTTATAACACCATGAAAATTCAATATATAAAATAAAGACACGGTCAAAAATTGATAATAATACTACGTTAATATGGCAACAACCCCGTATTACACACTGTGTTATATACTTTTGAAAAAACATCATTTTTTTCTAAAATGGTATAAGATAATATATATATTAAAGATTAAAAATGTTTGATTTGGTGATATAACTTTTTCAAAAATATTAAAGTATATAAAAGTTATTTGAGTTATAAAGTATTCTAGTATTTAATTAAAATTAAAAAAAATGGTTAATTAACTTAATTCTCTAATCTACGTTGCATGCTTTGATATTGCAAGGGCAAAATGTATACAAGTATATGGCCCCTCAGGCCCTCATAACCATGATTAGCTTTTAATTAAGTTTAAAACTAACATTTGTCAATATCAACTATTAAAATAGTTTGATTATAGATTGTTTCCTACATTTTTTTTATAAAATTAATTTGCTATATGATCATGTTTTGTTATAAAAGCATGTAAATAGCTAAGCAAACATTTAGTCAACCGTGAAGCTGTCATACTCTTTAATCTTCATGGTATCACTTCATTCTCATGGGAGAGTATCATTTGGTATTTTGTATTGTGTTTACAGGGTAGTTCGGTTAAGTTTTGAGACTCAACCGAAAAAAACTAAAATATCCAGTTAAAGTATTTTTAATATGTAGTTGTTTTGGTTAATTAGTTATCAATGATTATTACGTTTGGTTAAGCATGTACTTATTGGAAGGATGGTTTTAGGCTGGATACACACATTTTATTTTGTAAAACTTATCTAGCCTATTTATTTTTCTTGGACTCCAAAATAGAATTTCGTCATTTCATCTCTGAAATCTAAATTCTATTTCGGCCTATTTCATCATGGTGGCTCTCATGACTTACTAAAAAGGTGAATTTCAAGTCTTGCATTAGTCGAAGTTTGTTGTCACGTTCGTGATGGCTGGGGCTCGACTCCTCGAGCCTTTCTTTTGTTATGTTCGAATCGGGCTGGTGCTTGCATTTGTATAACCGCATCATTAATATTATTTCTTCATTTTTCCAATTCATTACTATTTCAAGAGTTAATTACATAAATAGTCCCTGTGGTTTATCTAAAATAACAGGTTTGGGTAATAAGCAAAAAAAATAACATGTTTGGATACACACTTTTAATTTGTAACAAGTTTGAATATTAACACTAACAGACGTTAGATTTTATGTTATGTTTAAGGGCATTTTAGTCTTTTCACATCATATGACTACTTATGTAAATTAGAGGGACTATTCATGTAATTTAATTAAAATAATATATTTATATACAGTTATACACATACACACATATATGTCTTCACCATCGAGTACCACCACCGTCGGTCATCACCGCCGACTACCACCGAAATTCATTACCGCTGTCCACCGCCGGCCACCACCGCAACCACCACCGCATCACATCGTCTTCACTATGATACCCTCACATCACCGCCATCCATCTCTGATCCCCACCCCCAATCACTGCCGCCTCATCCGTACCCCCGAATCGAAGCTCCAAATGCTCCAAATCGAAGGTATAACTTGACAAACCTCATATGAGTTCACTCCCAACATTATTATTTTAGGTGGTTTCTGGTGACGATTTCAGGGTTTTTTATGTTTACCCCTTTGTATTTTTATGATTAACTTCGATTTGATGGTGGTGGTGGTCTGAAATGGGAGCGGGTTAAATGGTGATGGGCAACGGTGGTGGTGGATTCAATAGTGGTGGTGGTCTGAAATGGAGTCGGTTGAATGGTGGTGGGTAGTGACGGTGGTGGATTGAATGGCGCCGATGGTCTGAAATGAGTGTCAGCTGAATGGTGGTGTGCGACAGTGGTGGTGGATTGAGGTGGTGGTGATCTTAATATGAGTGGGTGGAATGATGGTGGCGGCGGTGGATTGAATGATGGTGGAGGTTTGAAATGGGAGTGGGAGACGATAGTGGGAGGGTGGGTTGGGGTTGGTTGTAGTTAATGACACAAATGGTCCCTAAATTAAAAGAGATTGATAAAATTACAAAAACGGTCCCTCAAAGAGTATTTTAATCATTGTATTTAAATTTAACAGAAAAATTAACGTCTGTTAGTCTTAATACCTTATCTCGTTACAAAATTGAAAACATAATACCCCAACTTGTTACAAAAAACCCTTAGTACTCAAACCTGTTATTTTATATAAACCACATGGAGTATTTATGTAATTAACTCCGATTTCAAATTATATACACTTTTCTAAATTATCCAATTTGGAGTGAGCAACTTTGAGTCATGTATCAGTCCGGGTCATTAGTGTCTTGTTTTTTTTTCATATATCGATGCCAAAAAAAGGGTCCAACCACATTATATTCGAGTGCTATTTGAGTAAAAATATGTTGGCCAAAGTTGTAGTAAACATAGCGTTTCATATCATATTGACGTGTTTATCGATTTATCAGTTATGCCAACCGAATTTAAAGAGTACAGATCCGAATTTCTTGATCCCCAAGAAACCAGGTGGGTACAACCCGGTCTGGTTAAGAAGAACGATCCTTTTTGCGGTTGTGATACTTCTCTCAATTTCAGAAGGAATATTCTATCATCAAGTGAGAAACCCTAATCCAGAACTATAAATAAGGATTGAGATGATATACATTTATATTACTATTCATTTTATTTTTTTCTCTATTCTTCATCTTTTTTGTTTTTCTCCAAATACAAACAATATTCTCACGCTCGAGTATGGTAGGGAGAACCTCTCATTGTGGCGAGTCCTGACGATGATTTGTGTTACATAATTAACACTTGAAATACCTTATCTTACTGTAAGTGAATTACGATACTTTATTTGTCTTGTTAGAGAAAGGCTGCAAAGTAGAAGCGAAGCTGGGAAAGGTCTTTCACGTGTGTTGCTTTGATGTGGGCTAAGAGAACCGTTCATGCATACTTCTAATGTGTATGAACCAAAGCTATCTCCCAAGAACCCTTCCTTAGTAAAGAGGTGTAGGAACTTAGGTCAATTTCTTTATAAAAAACAATGACATACCAATAATAACGATGCTTTTGGTATCCGTTATAAATACACTAGTATAATGCTGTATGCAAAACAAAATAAAAAATAACTATAAAACTATGGCCTTTTAAAACATATTTCTAATATCTTATAAGAAAACTTTTATGTCTCACAAAGTCATAGTGTACAACAGATGAAACAAAACATACTCTTGAGATAAACTTAGAAACCTGAATTGTATCTTAAAAAAAAAAAAGAAAGACGACGACTAAAGATTTGTTAGAAATTTTCTAAGAGAAAGAAAAGAGAGCTCCATTAAAAAAAAAAAAAAAAAAAAACATCGCTAGTTATCAAACCCAGCGGAGAATTACTTCAACAAAAGCAAATCACAATTTTTGACTAACCACCCGGCTTAACTAAACAATCGACTCCTTTTGGTTTGGTTATTTGATCACACGTACCCTTTTGTCTACGGTATTTTAATACCATCATTCACCAAACCGGTTTCACCGCCGGTCCGGCAACCCAAACAAACAAGTATACATTCAGCGGATTGGCTTCTACATCTTTTCTTATCTTCAACCTCCAATAAAATCAACACACTTTCCCTACAGAGAGAAGCAGAAGCCACAATGGCAGGGATAGGGTTATCATGGCCGTCGAAATTGACCGAGAGACCGACTCATGTATGCCGATCTGCTACTTCTTTGACCCGCTGCTGCGTCTCCTCCGTCAAAATGACCGTCTCCGTCGACGAGAAGAAGAAGAATTTTACTCTCAAAAAGTCGGAAGATGCTTTTAACGCCGCCAAGGTAACTGATTCAATTGCTTGCTTATTTGGTTAATTTGCATTTGTACGATTGAATCGTACTTGTTTGTTTCTTAATTGGATTGTATTTAGGAACTAGTTGTTGTACCTGTTGTATTCGTTCTCAATTTAGGGGATAATCGATTGCAAGTTGTTTGTGAGGTTCTGGCTGTGTAATTTAGGATAATCAGATTGATATAATCGTATTCTTGTTCAGAAGAACAATTTTGCGATGCAAGTTAACTTCAATTGTATTGGTATTGCCCTTGCAAAATGTTTCAAAATCAATGCCATATTAGGAAGTTTGTGTTAGCATCATGATTTTAGCACAATGGATGTTGATGTTGTTATTCCGTTTTGAAGATTACTGTGTGAAAACATCTGCATACATTTTTTCTTTATTTTCATTGCTTATTTCTTTTGGCTAGGAATTGATGCCTGGAGGTGTGAATTCGCCTGTGCGTGCATTCAAATCAGTTGGTGGTCAGCCTATTGTGATTGACTCAGTCAAGGGCTCTCACATGCGTGACATTGATGGAAATGACTACATAGATTATGTTGGTTCATGGGGACCTGCAATCATAGGGCATGCGGATGATGAGGTACTTGCAGCCTTGGCTGAGACCATGAAGAAAGGAACCAGCTTTGGTGCACCGTGTCTTCTTGAAAATGAACTAGCTAAGATGGTAATCTCCGCTGTACCTTGTATAGAAATGGTTAGGTTTGTGAACTCTGGAACAGAAGCGTGCATGGGTGTACTCCGCCTTGCTCGTGCTTACACCAACAAGCAAAAGATCATAAAATTTGAAGGTTGTTACCATGGTCATGCGGATCCATTTCTTGTTAAGGCGGGAAGTGGTGTTGCAACTCTTGGACTTCCTGATTCCCCTGGGGTTCCAAAAACCGCCACTTCAGACACCTTAACATCACCTTATAATGACATTGAAACTGTTAAAGAGTTATTCAATACCCATAAAGGAGAAATCGCTGCGGTCATACTTGAGCCTGTGGTTGGGAACTCAGGTTTCATCACACCAAAACCTGAGTTCCTAAACTTCCTCCGTGAAATCACTAAAGAAAACGATTCCCTTTTGATATTTGATGAAGTTATGACTGGTTTCCGTTTGGCCTATGGTGGGGCACAGGAGTATTTTGGTATAACTCCAGACTTAACCACACTAGGAAAGATCATCGGTGGAGGGCTTCCAGTGGGTGCTTATGGTGGAAGGCGAGATATTATGGAGATGGTGGCTCCAGCAGGACCCATGTACCAAGCCGGGACGTTAAGTGGGAACCCACTTGCTATGACAGCCGGCATCCATACTCTTAAACGGCTTCAAGCACCTGGAACCTACGATCATTTGGATAAAATTACAAACCAACTTATTAATGGAATCTTAGATGCTGGAAAGAAAGCTGGGCATGCTATTTGTGGAGGGTATATTAGCGGGATGTTTGGTTTCTTTTTTACAGACGGACCAGTTTATAACTTTGAAGATGCTAAAAGGAGTGATACGGCTAAATTTGCAAAGTTCTATAGAGGAATGCTGGAAGAAGGTGTTTATTTTGCTCCTTCTCAGTTTGAAGCCGGGTTTACCAGCTTAGCACATACTGATCAGGATATTCAACAAACAATAGATGCTGCTGAAAAGGTTCTTCGACAACTTTAAAGATTTGTTTCGCTTTCTGGATGGCTGGGCTGCAGCTTTAGGCTTATTCAGGTATGTTTACCTTTTCAGGTCTTATGGGTGTTGGTCATAAGCACCCTCCCTGATTTCAAACTGCTGTGTGGTTTTTTGTAGTGTTTTATGGTTGTTTAGATTTCTTGGTTGGTGTTTGTAGCATCTGTTGAGGATCAAATACGGTATCATATTGTCATATTTGATGGAGATTATTTTAGCATTCATGTAGGCTTGTATCACAATCATGTTGTATGAAATACTCAAACGTAGATTATATTTGTATGCATAAGTGCCAATTAAGGAACTTGTTAACAAAATCACACTCAGGCGATCAGTGATGATCAATATTAGATTTGTTTGGATCAAAATGGCCAATTCGTTGTGGCACAACATCTTGGTTTCACGCTATAAAATTTTGTGAATGTTTGTAAATGTGTTGAATATGATTAAAGAAGTTATGATGTCAAGACCATTCAGCCTCCAAAACCGGCTCCATGTAAGCGTTGGCCCACCTGACTCTGTTTTTTCCCACTCATGGCCAAAACCAGTTACCTGACTGAGTTTTGCCCCTCTCATAGCCAAAACCTGCTTCAAAACATTCTAAAAAAGCTTTGTTTCATCCCCCCCGCCCCACCCCACAACAAGTGCGAGGTTGTCACATGAGTTGCGAGGCGTAATTTACGTTTGATCCTTCTCCCATCTCTTGGAAATTATTTCTCAATTCCTGATCAATCTACTACGGGGGTGTCAGCATCGGATACCAATCCTTCCTCACCCAACCTTCACCCTCACCAGCCTAAGCTGGGTTAACAATTTCAACTTTGATAGCTCGTGCTTTGTAGTTAACAATTTCATTTCTAAGCGTCGTCTCATGAATTTTCACACCGATCTTAGCTTGGCAGCATCTTACACTTGGCCAACTAATTAGTTGAATGCATAAGCTTCTAGGTGTTGTGGATTCGCTTCACCGAGATTATGTTTGTCACATTTATGTATTTACTAGTGTCTGCATGCTCTTATGTAACCTAGTTGAGCATGGTGTTGGCCTATCACCACTTATATAATACTATGTGCCTCAGGAACAATATTGCTTCTCTATTTATCTATTGACATGGTCATGATACAACTTTCTCTTGCTTTATACAAGATATTATTGTTACCTGCAACAAAGAAAATGCGTTTATCATATAAACAATACTCAAGGTGGGGATAGGGGGTGTAAGATCATACAAAAGCGTCTATCTACTATCCAACCCCTCTCCTATTGACGCCAACTCTTTAAAAGATGTTTGGTTGAGGACTCTCGTTGCATTAAAGTCTTGTCGATGCTCTACATCAATTGTCTTTTACTAGACCAGACATCTTGTATGCACTTAAACATGTTTGTTTATATGTGCATAATCTTTGAGAACCAACTTTAATGCTTTGAAGCGTATTACCAGTTATATTAATGGTACTGTAGATCATGAGTTGTAGTTATATATACCATCATTTCCTCTCTCATAGCATACTTGAATGCTGATGTGTGAAATTGTTTGGATATTTGTCGATCCACTTCTTGTTATTGTTCGTTTTTGGGAGAGAAATTATTATCTTGATTTTTCAAATGTCATACTATTATGTCTTGTTTTTGAGCTAGAGCTAGAGTCTTGATACGGCTAATATTACTAACAAAACGTGTTGGTTTCAGAATATGCTTTTATTGAACTTTATTGTCCTTTACAACACGACACTATTATGACAACACCAACGACGTTTACCTTTGAAGTAAATAATACAACAACCACATACGAAATATATTAAAATTAATATTTACTTTGTCCGGGTAAAAATATAAGTTTTTCATGTTAGGCAATCTCGCAATTGAAAGTATGAAACTAAGTTAACACTCGGAAATAATAACTTCTAATGAAAACAAAATTTCAGAGTCTATGAACTATTTTAGTGTTTTTAATATCTTTCTAATTATCACTAAAACAATAAAAAGGAATATGATAAAAGAAATTTGACCAAATTAAAACAGATCACTTTAAGACATTAAAAACAAACCTCCAATTCATAAAACGGAAACAGGATAAGTCTTGACGGTTTAGAAGATTCCAATAAAGAAGTTCAATTATACGGCTAATATTAAAACAAAATAATAAGGGTGCGTTTAAATAAGTATAAAATTAAAACACGTTCAAATTTTTTTTTTTAAACACCTTTGAACACGTTCAAAGAACACCCTTCTCCGACTACTGCTATGCCAATAGACGCACAATATCATCTCGCCCACCGCCTGTCACTATAGCCAACAATCACAATGTATTTGTTTGTTTTTTATTTGTGCGACGTTTTTTTAAACTTGTTATCAACATAAAAAAAGTATAGTTTTATAAAAATATAAAATGTAGAGTAACATTTACGATAAACATAATACCCGTTTTTAGTGATGCATTTTCATTGTAACTTATCAACTCAGTAATATTTTTTTTTAGTAAATTGTTTTTCTACTAACATGTTGTTGTGATGTTTCTAAAGACAATTCAATGAAAATTTTTAGAAGCTTTTGCTTAGAGCATCTCCAATAGAGAGATTTTTTGATGTTTTTTAAATAAATTTGATGAGGTGAAGAGAGATGTAATGACATAAAAGAGAGAGGATAGGGAAAATTTCATCCCCATGAACTTTAAAATAGGGGTGTTAAAAATATCCGAATCCGAGAATTCGAATCCGAAATATCCGAATTTTCGGATATCCGAAAATTCGGATTTGGATAATGATTTTGAAAAGTTTCAGATATTGGGATATCCGATTATCCGAAAACTAAAAATAATTATTTTATTTTTTTAATTTTAAACATAATTTTATTTTAGATTGAGGTTTTTTATTGTATATTTGGACTTTTATGATATGAGTTATTTTTTATATTATTTTTATAATAGCATATGTCTAATTATTATAAAAAAACTAAAAAATAAAAAAAATAAAGTGAATTTCGGATATCTGAATCACTATCCGAAATTTTTGGATATTCGAAATTTCGGATATCCGACTTTAAACACCCTTACTTTAAAATACAGGTGTGTGAGAGGAAATGAAGAACAATGAGATATGACAGGTGTGGTTTTAATAGAATGTGAGTGAAGATGTGAGGGCAAAAAAGCAAATGAGATATAGGCATTTGTTTGTTTTCACCCTCTATTGGTGATACTATTAGACAACCTCTTTAAGCATTTAGAAAGGGAAAACAATGATTTTTTTTTTTAGAATAAACACTCTTGATTCCTATCACTCATATTTCGATTGAACAAAAGCAAAAAGCTATGTGATGTTGACATTTGTGATTAGTGTCGTGTGTCTAAAAACAAAAGGTTTAGAAACATAATATTTGGTAATTTCCTATTAAATGGCCTGATACAGAGTACAATTACACACTTAACCGTTGGGTAATAATAACACAATTTAAAAACTTATTATCAATTAAGTCATAATTACCAAAATCAGATAAATATGAATATGAATTCAACGTTCACTAAATAGGAAAGTTTTATATCCTTAACGACAAAAATCAAAGTTTAACTTGATATAATGATAATTTTGTATTATCCAAAACTTATATAAAAACTTTTATATTTAGTAATTATTACAAAAATATTAAAATCAGATTTATATATGTAAAATGCGCTCGTTTCTGAATTCGTCTCTAACATTCCCTCCCACTTTCTACTGTTCTACACGCAGAATAACACCCACGTCCACATCACACATTTTCAAACCCTAATCCTTTCTTTCTCTCTCTACAGTTTCATATTATAACCGCACACTTACCGGAGCTGATTATCATTATCTCACCCTCGCAGAAGATTCAATTCAAAGGTGCCATGAATCTCACCACTTACTATTTGCAGCAGTTTTCATTCAGCTTTTGATTCTCATTACATTTACACCTTCATTTTCGGCTTTCAAGGATTTGTACTGCCATATTTGTGAGTTTGTTCATGTATTGATGGTACTGTGATTGCATGCTTTCGTGCTTACATCTTTACTGATTCAGCTATTGAGGACTCAGTATGTGTTTGTATGCTTTTACGGTATGTTAGATGTTGATTCTGATGAAATAAATTGTCAATCTATCGGCGGTTTTCATGGAGATTGCAGTATGTTTTGTCGGAGAACTTTCCGTTTTGATCTGCTGTGGTTCTTCATCCGAGATGAATGTTTAGTTTCTGTTTGCATATAAGCATTTCTCTTCTTCAGCTTGTGATTTTCATTTGTAATAATTAGGAAAAACAGAAGAAAAGACGTTCTAGTCAAACTATAAACATATTTTATGCTCAGATTCGGCGGTAGCGCTTTTGATTTTCGCCTTTGAAGTTTGATTTGATGTTTATGCTCTTACCTTTCGTATTATTATATAATATGCAGTGATTCAATCGTACTGTACGAGCACACGCCATCGTTTCAATCTATCGGTCTTTTGCCTCCATCAATACAGTCAAAGATCGATTATCGATCTCCGTCAAATTGTCCAGATTTCACTACAGCACACCGGATTCACGATCGTTAAACGATGAATGTTGCCGTTTAATATTCGTTCTTCGAGTTTTCCGACATAAAATCGTCATCACCGGTTAAACACAGATTAGCACCTGCTTCTGGAAGAAAAGGAATCAACTCAAGTTACCTTCGTTGAAATTTACAGATTCGATTTCGTTTCTGCCTTTCTGATATAATCGATAGTTAGATGACGACGAAATCATCATCTAGGCGGCATATTGCATCGGCTATGACGGCAATTTCTGTATTAATTCTCATGATTACAATGATTACGCTCGCTACAGGTGTGTTATTCATCGAACTTATCGTTAAATTTGCCCATTAATCGATAATAATATGTTAGATTCCAATTTTGCTGTGCATTATACGATTCTGGAACTTCATCATTGATTTCAATTACTTTAGATACGATTGATCCATTTTTATATTGAATATTCTCTTTCACATGTGTTCTTTACTTAATTAACAGCTCAGATTGTAACAAACATCTTTCTTCACCGATTTCCAATTTCATTAGTAACTTAATGATCCATTCAGTTGTTGTTGTTAGTGGAGCCAGAGAGCAGTACACCTGTCAATGCAGAGAGTACCACCCTCAAAAGCACTATACCTTTTGTTCCCCATCGCAAGCTTCTTCTTCTTCTTCGTGATGGTAAATAAAATCTTATCTTTTTACTTCATATTTGTCTGTCCTCTTACCATCGTGCTCCTCCGCCACCTGCACGCTTTATTGCCACCACATACGGTGGCATTTTTCAGATATGCAGGGATTTGGGTACAGTTTCTGTTGTGTAAATTGTGCTAGCTGGTGGTGCACGTATGTTTGATTCTAGAGGCTCTTTCACCCCCTTTTGTCGTTTTCTGTATACAACATATAGAATTTAATGAACCTATAATAACCCTTGAATATATTCTAAGACATGAACGTATATGCAAACAATTATAGGTCAAAAGGTCTATTTATTTGCTTTTGCATTTTTTCTAACTTTTTGGTTTTTATATTTGTTTTGTCACTTTTGTGCACTTTCTGCAGCAGCTGCACAGGCGGAAGTGCAGCCGAACAGAATATGGGGCGACAAATGCTCTAAATCCGACATTGTGATCAACCAGGGTCCCACTTCTCCTCTACCAAATGGCATACCAACTTACACTGTGGAGATCATGAACGTCTGCACCACTGGCTGTGACATCTCAGGTATACACCTATCGTGCGGGTGGTTCAGCTCTGCCCGCCTCATCAACCCGCGCCTTTTTAAACGCCTACGCTACAACGACTGCCTTGTTAACAACGGCAAGCCGTTGATTAACGGCCGCACAATATCATTTCAGTATGCCAACACCTTCCCTTACCCCCTCGCCATCTCCTCCGTCGTGTGCTAACAGATACCTGATCTGATCAATAATAAATCCACGTACAGAGAAAGAGAAAAAGTGAGCTCCGCAAGAGTCATTTTTGTTTGGGAGATTGCATTTTACACCCTTCAATTATGAGTCCAGCTTCGATTGCTCCCATAAAGCATCAGATGGTTTCTTAAATTGGTAAGTTAAGATGCCGGATTGGTGCTTTTGATGATTTAGTTTTTGATGCAATATGAAAGTGGAGTTCAATTAGAAGGGTTGAAAATGCAATTTTTAGTTTCTTCTACACATGTAAATGGGATGATTAGAGCTGAAACCACTGAGGAGTGTCTTATTTAGCTGCCAGATTCTTAATTTCATATCAATGGAATTTTTAGAGTTCTTATATTGTTATTGTTGTCTTGAGATGGATAGAAATTAGAATATTATGATTATAATTTTGTGATAATGAATTGCTCCCACCAGCCCACCAGGCATAGGGAGTGGGCTTTATAATGCACCGTAGGAGCGGGCTAGAGTTAGGCCCATTTATACACGTCCTCTGTCCTGAAATCCGATCCATATTCAAATCCGAATAAACCGATCTGAATTTTTATTCGGATATTCGGATCGGATCACATCCGAATCCGAATTCTTTATTCGGATTTCGGATATCATAATTATTTTATTCGGTTATTCGAATTATTCGGATATCCGATTAATCCGAATAAGAATTCAACTATTTTTCTAGCGCAATACTTATTAAGCTCTTATGTTTATAACTCAATACTCAAGAATTTTGACACATTTCAATCCTCTAATCCTACACAACTATACAATAATCGATTATTGTTCTAAATTAGTGATTTTAATCTTCGGGTTTGTATAATTACCTATTATGTTTCAATTTGTGTTCAAGTCAAATTTGTATTGTTTGGTTTTATATATTTTATTGTGATTTTAAACTTATAAAATGTTAAGAAATAAAAAATTAGCCAAAAAATTAGGAGAAAAAAAAAAAGAAATTTGTTATTGGTTTATTCGGATTATTTGGATAAATTCGGATATATCCGAATCCGATCCGGATTGAATTCGGATAGATTCGGATCAGATAGAGATATTCTTATTCGGATCGGATCTGATTTCGAACAGGATTATGAAATTTTCAAATCCGAATAATCCGTTATCCGATCCGATGAACACCCCTACTCAAAACTGTTGAATTATAACTCTATTGAAAGCCACTAACTCAAATGAGTGAATTCACCGTTTTAGTTGAAGCGGCTAAGTCAACGTTGGCGGTTTTCTCAATAAACGGTTTGGGTTGGAACGATCTTGATGGTGCAACACGCTACTCGTTCAAGCCAGTCAGGTTATTGACCAAAACTAGTATTCAAGCCCCACGCGTTGCGGTAGAAGGCGTAAAGCCGTTCTAAGTAGCATCAATGTCCGTTGCTAGCAACCACCTACACCAGAAAAGCTCGTAAAACTAAAAAATAAAACCGACGAAAAATAGATGCAAAAACGTTAAACTAGGCACGTGCGTTCCTATGTATGTGTTAATATGCATAAATTAGACCGAAACGTAAAACACAAGACGACCGTGAAAATAAAAAAAATGTAAACTCGAAAAGTTTACACCGAGATGTAAATTGAAAAACTTGTAAAAAAATAAAAGTAAATAAGATTAAAATTGAAAGTGAAAAAAAATGTTAATTTAAATGTAAATATTGAAAACTATAGGGTTAAAAGTAAAAAAATAAAATAATAAAAAATAAAATACAATCTACAAAGTATATGATACGAACCATAATGTACAACTAGTTTGGTAATTAATATTATTTAAATAGTTAACCAAAATAACACGTCTAATAATTGGTTATAAAATTTTTTTGTTTAATAATTAATAAAGTACAAAATATACAAACTGTTTTAAGGTTGGGTACTCTATAACGGTACACCTACAAGAAATCCCAACCGTTCCTTAACTGACGCTTAGGATCCTATAAATCCGTTTTCCAAGTAACCTGTTCTTGTATTGCGTCGGGTGCGGTCATTTAGCCGGTTATGGATGAGAAGCCACTTTGTTTTAACTTTGTTGGGCTCTGCGACCAACAGCCCGATTATTGTTACAGCCCATTGTTGGTTCATGTTTTGCGCTTTTGGATTTTGAACTGTTATTTGGTTTAGATCCTTCTCTCTATCCAAATCCGTATATATCAGTAGCAATGTATCATGAGGGTTTAAGCTTGAGCTTGTTTAATCTCAAGCTTAAACTGATCATTTAAAACTCTAGTAAAGCTTAAGTTTCAGTAATTTTTTTACTAATTCATTAATTTTTTTATTTCATACACGTAATGACGTATTATTTTATGTATCTTTTATATTTATAGTTTTATAAGTACATCATATATATCATTTAGTTACTTTACCATCACTATATGTAATATTGTTTACTACGTATATTTATGTATTTTATTGATTAAATTATATTATTTTTATGAATGATACTTTCCTTTGCACTCGCAAATCTAGTCAAGCCGCTTGTTTATTAAATCAGCTCTATATAGACTCAAGCTTGGGTTCATGTTCGTTTTTAAGCTTGTCTGAATCTGAGTCAGCTAGACTCATTTACACACCTTTTTTTTAACGACGTCTTGGATCCGCGGTAAAAGTCTGTCTTTCCAATCTTAAATACTCAAGTTCGACCTATTGTGACAAAATCTAAACCATCTCCAGGAGGAAACTCTTAACGAAAACCCCCTGCCCATCAAGCTAGAAGTTGATGGCCGGCTCAATTACATATAACTAGCGTTAAAGCATCCTGTGTTTTCTAACTGTCATTATTGCTCTACAAGCCTTTAATTTGTTGGAACATTACGATTAGCTACTCCTCTCTATCCTATTATCTCTCGAGTGACAACTTTTTTGTTATTCTGGTGTGTCTATGGATAACATATGCGTTACATGAGCTACCTATATATATCATCCACCAACATTGTGGTGCGACTATAATGAATTAATAGCCGTCAATTAATTATCTATTAGCGTATAAAAACGGTGTTTGGACCATAGAGAGTTTTGATACTATTTAGTCCAACCTACACATTGCTAGAGAGTTTAGTTTGTGAAAACATATTAAGAGTCTGTAGTATTTCGTATTGTTGACATCCCTGTATAATTAAGGAAATCTCATATTTCTGTTTTTGCATCAACATGTAAATAAATCATTTTTGTTATGAATCAACAACACATGATCATTTCCATACTCAAAAGAAACAATACATAACTAATCAAATCTTACACAATCCTTCAATTATTATTCCTCATTCAAGTGATCTTAACCTTCACATAATGAAGTACAGACACAACATCTATCACACAAACTTAGCAACAACATCAGGATCAAACGACTCCATCTCCCTCCCAACAATCTTACACCTGATCAAACTCCCAATCGTACTCGAAACCATCTTAAAATCCTCCCATCTGTTCCCCTTAGCCAACTTCTTATACAAATAGCTCTCAAACGTCATCCTCTGCACATACTCATCCCCACAAAGCTCCACCAATGCCTCCCTTGCAGCATTACTCCCATAAAACACATGCTGCAACAAATCCAAAAACCTAAAAGTTGTTACATACTTCGAATCCCATTGCTTCAAATACTCCCGTTTCAAATCGCTCTCTCCGATCATCCTTCGCCCCCCCTCGGACGCCTTCACGATCGCCTCACCGCACATCCTACCGCTCTTTGCCGCAAAATATATCCCCTCCCCCGAGCATTTCGTCACGTACCCCGCTGCGTCCCCAACTAGAGCCACACGCCCCCGGACCCGAACCGCCGCGGGTGCTCCGGGATCGGATGCGCCTCGACCTTAATCACCCTCCCACCAGCGATCTTCGGATACACCCGTGATCGGATCCCTTGTTGGTATCGCTTTATGTGTTGCTTGTTACACACGGTTCCCGTGCCAACAGCTACGTGATCGCATTTGGGGAAAACCCACGCGTAAAAGTCCGGTGAAACGTCGTTTCCGACGTACATCTCCGCGAGGTTATCGTAATACTCCATTTTGTCATCGGGGAGTTTGATTCTCTCTTGGAATGCGATCGCGCATTTGTAGTCACCGGCGTCGATAGCTTTCGCCACACGGCTGTTGGCGCCATCGGCTCCGACGACGACGTCGACTGCGAGCTGTTTGATTCTGTTGTTCATCGTGTAGTTGACGATGTAAGGCTGGTTTGTTGACGTGGGTACATCAAGTTTCGTCACAAGAGCGTTAACAAGTGTGACCCCATTTGATACCGCTCGTGATCGGAGATATGAATCAAGCACTTCACGTCGGAGCATTGAGATGTACTCATGGGACTTGAGGGTTTTACCGAAGTCAACGGTGAGGTTCGACGGTGAGATGATTTTCATATGGGTTACTTTGCGGTCGATGAGATCCGGTGGATGGAGAATTCGTCGAGCATACAGAGTGGGATTGCGCCGCCGCATGGTTTGGCGCCGGAGGGGCTGCGTTCGAAGAGGTAGGTCTCTACGCCGCCGGAGGCTAGGGCCTCTGCGGCGGAGGATCCGGCCGGGCCGCCGCCGATCACGGCGGCGGTTAGGCTCCGCGCCGGAGATGTGTTTGGGTGAAGATGTGGCGGAGATGGTGAGTTTAGGGGTGAATTTTTGGGGTTTGGGGTTTTGAAAGTGATGGTGTGAGAGTGAAGGGGGTGGGTTATGGCGGCCATGGGTGATTAGTGTGTAGATTTAGTGTTTGAATTAGGGCTTAGGATTAGCAGTGGTGATGTAGATCTGGTGTGATTAGTGGGATTAAATTTTTAATTGGAAGATTATGGAAAAGGACAACGACAAATGCTTGTTTGTTACTGAATTTTGTTTTAGTATATAAATTTGAAGTATGAGGATATTCTTTTTTTCTTTTTGTGTTTAAAAAAAACAAGTGATACAAGAAAAGGAAATAGTTTGACTAATGACTACCGAGTAGTGACTGTGTTGTTTCCTCGACTCGATGTAAGTTTTTCTTCGGAGGTTCATTTTGAACTTTGACCTCGAACGGTTCCTACGGTTTTTTATTTACATGGTTTCTGTTGTGTTTCAGCAGCAACTTCGGGGTTGGTTGTGGCCTGGGAACAAAATTGATATCAGTTTGAGGATGGCAAACTTGGCTAGAATCGTAACGGAAAAGGTTATTTGAATTGCGGTTGGGATTGTTTCGGTTAAGTTGAGGGTTAAACACGTTTAGATTGAACATGAGGTTTTAGGTCGAACGTGTAGTTTGAATTCATCATTCATGATGGTTGATGGAGATTGGAATACATATAGATTTTTTATGCAGACATGCATCTGTGTAAACAAATAGATTTTTTAATACAGTTACATGCATATATATGTACAAAAGAAGGAGACGGTTATGTGTTCTTAAAAACCTTTTTTTGTTTATGTAGTATAGATAATAACATTTATCATATCTATCTATACTAAAAAAAAAGTTTTTTGTATGTCACTTATTACAATTCTAAAGCCCCTAAGTTTTATTTTCCCATTTTTCATTCCTAATAAATATCAAATTAACTACAGATAATATTATTTAATTCTTTTCATATTAAAAATATTTTTTTATTAAATTAAGAAAAGATCTTTCTAAATATGCAATTTGTAAAGAAATAATCATTTTTATAAAATAAGAAACTTTTTTAAAAAAATATCAAACTTTTAAAAAACATAATATATTTTAACCTGTGGCTTTTAAAAAATAAAGTTATTATGAAACAAAATTAATTAAATTTCAAAATTATAATAAAGAAATTATTAAAAATGACACTTTTTAAAAACGGTTTGTTTTGAAACAATTTGTTTAAAAACCAACTTTTTTGAGAAAAACAAAAAAAAATAAACAAAAGTTTAAAAAATAATATCATTCTTTTATCACTCGTGCGCAATGTTAATCATATCTTATATCAAAAGATCGTTTAATAATTCATTAATTTTTATTAATAACTATTTAATATTTTATTTATTTAATCGTGTAATGTACGACATACTAACCTAATCAAAATATAAACAAAGCATATGCATATGTAAGTGATACAAAGAGGATAAATTAAAAGTTGATATAACTAAAAGGACAAATTTTAGCATGTATGCACGTTTAGTGATTTAGGTTTTCAAAGAGCCGTAGGACCCTGCATCAACAATACTCATGTTTAGCTTACATAATAAATCATTTCTGGCTTACATAATAAATACTTTTTGTTAGAAAAGAAATACAGATTGATGTCCATACAATGTTAAATACATATGATTCATTAATAAATCAGATACTAATAATATTGTTGTGATGTAATTATTTTTATCCGTGTTCAACATAAATTTTATTATAAACAAGCCAGATCAAATTATAACATCTAACAAAACAGATTTGTTTTGTCACTTGTCCTTCTTGTAAACATCCACACATCAATTTTTTCTCCAAAAGGGTATCACACATCAATTTATTAATTTCTATATTTCTTTCTCTTATCTAAACTTTTTTAAAATCAAACTATTTTTTTAAATATATTTTATTAAGGAATTACAAATCGCATCTTTTAATTAAAATCTAAATAATAAAAAACTAAAAGTTTATATAATATGAAATTTTATAAAACACTAAACCTTTTTTAAACAAAATATTTTAAATCATTTGTTTTTAAAAAAATTATAAACAAGTGAAAGTTTTTAAAAACAGGTTTATTAAAACAACCATAATAATTACAAACCATAGTTTTAAAAAAACCAAGTTTTTATAAAAAAAATAATTCTTTTAAAAAATCTTAAAATGAATGTTTAAAAATAAAACTATTTAGATAGTTAGTTAAAAAATAGTATAATTATTTTATTTCTTGAACTATTACGTATATATACTATTAATTATATTTTATATTAAAATATTATACAGTAACTTATCGTGCTTATTACTAACTATAATCCGTTTAATAATAGGTAGGTTTTAGCCTATCTATCTATATATAAAAAAACTAAGATAAGCGTGAAATAATTATAAGCCTCATTATACTTACCTTCTCATTTCTCTATGTTATTAATAATAATATTGAATACTAATAATATACTCATACCATTTTCAAAATTAAAAAATATACAATTTAATAAATTAAAAACCTATATTTTTATTAAAACACACTTTTTAAAAAGAAATTTTTTATAAAATACAGAATACAACGAACTTTTTTTAATCATTTTTCTTAATACAAAATATCTAAAAATCATAATTTTTTTATAAAATAAAAGTTAAGAAAATACATTATTGTTTATTTACTAAAGTAGTTATTTATACGTAATTATAATTATATTCAAGTATTATTTTATATTGTATAAATTTTTATTACTAATTATTTAATATTTTATTTATTCAATCTGTATAATACACGTGACTAAACTTAGTATAATATATACTCTTTTTAGTTTTTAAAAACTCTCTTTCTTGTTTCATAACGCTCATGTTCTTGTTCCCGGTTTATCTATTCTGCATTTCATCAATGGGCCAATGGGTGTCATTCAAGTATTCAACCACTTTACTTTATTCTAGTTGAAAAACAATTATTCCCAAGTTACAGACCAGTTAAGCCCAACTGAAGTAACACTAAAATATCAACCCTCAATGTTGTTGGATCATCAATAATAAGTCATAAGCCCATATGAATTTGGGCTTTGATAGACTAGGCCTGTAAACATGCGTTATGAGGCCGTGGAATAATATTTGAATGTTGGATTTGCTCACTTGGTTTATACGTTTCCCTTCACAAACACTTTCAAGTGATAAGATTTTTGAAACTTTTAAAAGGAATTCAAATTAGGGAGGATAAAAGACAAGGACATGTAGAAAAAGCTTGCAACTTTGATAAATTAGTTGTGTAACATCAAAAGCAGCAATAAAGCCTTAATCAACGAAGAAGAAAAGAAGAACAATCACATGAAATGACGCAATTTTGCCACGATACAGATGATAGTATCAAGTGAGTTTTTATCTTCATTGTCTTCACTTTCTGTAACATTGGATATGCAAGTTGTGATCTAGCTTTTACAAAATGATATCTCGTGGTGTGGGGAAAATGGAACGTCCACGTAGCAGACTTGTTACCTACCAACGATATGATAATTAACACGACGTGAATTAGAAGTTTGATTGAAGGTTGATAGGTTAAAAACTATATCTTATTTATTGGAAACATGCATGAATCTGCTCTAGTTAAGTGTCAAAATGATCTTATTATAATATTTAACTACTAGAGTTATTTCATAAGTATTTAGTTCTATCTTGATTAATATCATAATGATTGATAGCTTTTGTGGATATAGAGCAATGGAGATATATAATAATATAATATCTTCTTTTACGAAAAAATATTGATTAACTTTGCTATTTATTTTGACAAGATGTTAACAACCTAAATTAGTTAATTCAAATGTAGGTTTCAAGTTAATAAATCGTTAGTAGGCCAATGTTCAGATTACATAATGCCACCAAAATACATATACCATTATTATAAAATGGAATAATGATATAATATAAGAAAGAGGTTCAAATACAAAGTGTATTTTTGCTACAAAGTGTGAGAAGACACAATTAGTCAAAAAAAAGTTACAAAAAAAAACTATATCTCACAATCTAAATCGAATTTCAAAAAAGTAATTCCGAGCTTTTGTTCCCCTAGCCGTACTCACTAAGAAAAAAATAAACGAAAAATAAAAAAATAAAAAAAATTAACGTTTTTTATTGTGTCATTGATGAAAGACATAATGACGTCATTGTGTCATTATGAAAGACACAATGAAATTTTTTTAATTTTTTTATTTTTTTCTGAAAGAAGACGACGAGAGGAACTGATACTCCGAAATATTTTTTGAAATTCGATTTAAATTGTGAGATATAATATTTTTTTTGTGACTTTTTTAGTCTCATTGTGTCTACTCACACTTTGTAGCAAAAATACACTTTGTAGAATAATCTCACCCATAATATAATAAACAATTTTTAATATTTGTTCCAATAAAATTTATCATATTTCTGTATAATCTATTTCAGTGTTTTGAATTTTTCTTCAAATTCTCGATTTTTTAATTAACTTTAATGAAATATATATAAAACTTTATAATTATTCTATTAATATTTTCAAGTTTAGTCACATAAAACAATTATAAAGTGGGTTATTATTTATGACTCAGCTTTCTTTACCGTTATAAAAATCATTAATCTTAACCAAGTTTATATATGATCTATTTAAATCAGTTTATTTATTTTTATGCTTCTATAAAAATATTTCATAATAATTAAAAGAATATTCAAACATGAGAGGTTTAGTTTTTTTTAACGACATTTAAAACTACCATAATATCCGAGTGAGCCTTCTTGAAATGGGACGTCAACCACCAATACTGATTTTGACGTTATGTCTGACTCATCCAAAAACACCATCTAAAAGGAAACCTATGATTGTGAAAAAATCTCATTGAGTCGGGTTTAAACTTAACACCTTAAAAATATCAAGCCCAAACGATCATTCCTCTACCGACTAAGTGGTTTAGTTGACAAGGAAAAAATATGGATAACTATAAGAACACTAAATAAAGGTTATTTATTTCAACTTTCATAGTTTGATATAATATACACACTTTGCTGCCACTCGATCTACAAGTTGTAAATATTTAAGTCGGACAGAAAGATGGCTATCAATAGGGAGATTAATCATTTGAGTCGTATATGCACTTTTGGATTAGGCATTTAGTTATTAAAGCTCTTTATATCTCACTTATTAGTTTAAAGATTTTGTTTTTTCTTAAACAATAATATCAAGGTTTTGGATAAAATAGAAAGCAAACTAAATGATGTACGGTTCTTAATGAATTATACGTTTATTGTTTTTATTTCAGTAATAAATTCTATAGAAAGAGGTTCGAATACAAAGTGTATTTTTGCTACAAAGTGTGAGAAGACACAATGAGTCAAAAAACTCAAAAAAAATTTATATCTCACAATCTAAATCGAATTTCAAAAAAGTAATTCCGAGCTTTTGTTCCCCTATCCGTCCCCACTAAGAAAAAAACTAAACAAAAAATTAAAAAAAATAAAAAAATTAACGATTTTTTATTGTGTAATTTATGAAAGACATAATGACGTCATTGTGTCATTATGAAAGACACAATGACGTTAATTTTTTTATTTATTTTTTATATCTTTTTGAAAGAGAACGACGAGAGGAACATGGACTCCGAAGTACTTTTTTAAAATTCAATTTAGATTGTGAGATATAATTTTTTTTGAGACTTTATTAGCCTCATTGTGTCTTCTCACACTTTGTAGCAAAAATACACTTTGTAGAATAACCTCACCCAATTCTATAAACTTAAATTTTCTTACTCTAATAAGATGACAACTAGGAGGAACACGTGTCAACACCACATTTCTTTTCACTAAATTTTTTACGCTTCTCTCTAGTATTTAATAATCACATTAATTACTGATAATATTATTTAATTATTTTTGTAGATTACAATAGTTTTTAAAAATATTAAGAAAAATATCTTTTTATTAATGTTATTTCTAAAGAAATAAATTTTTATAAAATAAGATAATTTTTTAAAACATTAAACTTTTTTAAAAGTACAAATATTTTAATATTAGTGTTTTTAAACAGTAAAAGTTTTATAAATAAAAAATAATTAAAATTAAAAGTTATAATAACAAAAATTTTAAATGTGACAATTTTTAAAACGTTTGTTTTGAAAAAAATTTTTATTCTTTTATAATAAGAAATATTTCAATTATATCTTATTTTAGAATATCAATTTATAATTAATAAATTTTCATTATATTTAATATACTTTTATTCAACACGTTTAATACACGAGTTTATTAAAGATAATATATTATATAAAAGTTATTTCTATCTCGATCTTTAGAAAAAGCAAACATTTCCTTATAAGTATAGCTATATTCATAACATGTTTACTCAAATGAAGTTCACTCGTAGTTTTTCTGTCTATCTGTCATACTAAATGATAAATTAATTATATTTAAAAATAATTAAAATATTATAATATTCAGCATTGTATTTTTAAAATAAATAATAAACGTCAATTTATTTTCGATGAAAATAGATCCGTTTTTTCTTTGTTAGTTTGTTTTAAACTTAAAAAGAAATATTAATTACAGTTAATCTGATTTTTCAAATTCCAGAATTAATATTCATAAGTGATTAAAATAAGTTAAATATACTAGTGATGTTATACATAATCTTTTTGTGTTTGTTATAGAATCAATGTAATTTTTCATAAATTTATAAGAGTTTTACAAAACTTTTAAAAATTAAAGGATTTGTATAAAAGTAGCCTAAATATAATAAAAAAAATTAAAAAGACAACAATTCAAATTAAAAAAAAAATTCTAAAAAAGGTAAACAATTAAAACAATGATATAAAAACTTAAACAAAAATATCCAATCAAATACAAATGTTTCATTTAATAGGAGAGACTATTTAATGAATTTAATAGATTGATTAATCAACCAATGTAATATATGAGTTCTAACATATTGTTTTAACATACAAAATAATAATTATAGATCAAAGTTATTATTTTCAAATATGATTACTAAATGGTAAAAGACCAGGTTAAAAACTTAATCAACAAATCTATAACTTTTCTTAGAAATTTTGCATTTAAAAACTATTTAAAAGAAATAAAGTATTACTTAAATACCTTAAATACAAGAGCATTCATCGATTCAGGGTTTGGGTGTTCATTGATTAAGTCGGTTGGATTGTATCAACTAAATTCGAAAATGGATCAAAGCAAAAATCAAATGTTCAAATTTTTACAAAAATATAGAAATAAATAAATGATTTAACTTCTTTTTAACGGTTCTCGTTATATATTGGTTTTGCAAATGATATCTTTATATTCGTTGTGGGTAAAGAAACTCAATTTTAAAAATGAAATGATATATGAAATTGGTTTTTTAATCCTTAGCAAATATAAAACCAAAAACTAAAATGGGAATGGGCTGGATAAAAAGAGAAAGACATGAATACTTTCCAACATGTCTTTATTGGTCACGTAATCTTAAATCATCTTCTTTCATTTTCGCTGCTTTTTATGGACCTTTTATATCTTGAAAAAACACTGAATTGATTACAAGTTTGCAACGTATCAACCTTATCGGCATAGCGTCCTTCATCCACGAAATTACACCACTGAATTATTTTACACTTTATCAAAGAAAAAAAACAGAAAACAAGTGTTTTGGATTAACAACATATCCCACGAAATCCAATAAAAAAAGAAAAAAAATTCTTCACTATAATTGTCGTCGAAAAATCTATATGTAGTTACCAATAGATCATGGGTTGTTTTTGAATACTCGTGCATACTTTTAAGCGAGTAAATTGGGTTCATAAGAAAATTAATCCGCAGGTGAAACCCCAGTTTTCTCGTAATGGAATATTTATTGTTTGAAAATTGATTTTGGTTTTATATATTATTATGTCAATCCCTTTCAGAATCAGATTTCTCATAATGGAATATTTATTGTATGAAAATTGATTTTGGTTTTATATGTTATTATGTCAATCCCTTTCAGAATCAGATTTAGAATGTGTAGATATATAACTTGATCTTGATAGGAATAATGAAGACAAGTCTGAGTCAGACAAGGCAAGGGAGTAGAAAAAGTAAAATTTCAACGCTACAAAACCAAAGATATGATGCACTCTTTCATGCAAAACAAATTGTAAATTGAAATGAACTTTTTACTAGATAAACCTACATATTAATTAATGATGATAAACATGCATGACTCGATAATTCTAAACATTCCAATATTAGTTAAATACTAAAAGGGATGACCTTTTGGTATCGAGTACTGGTATCATACCTAATCTGTACCAACTAAACAAATTAAAACTATACTGGTACCGGTACTCGATATTGCCTAACTTCGGTATCGGTACTAGATAGATGGTACCAGGACTGGTAAATACCGCAAAGTACCAATTTGATACCGAGTACTAAAAAATAAATATTTACTAGTTTGATATAAGTATTGGGACGTTTTCAAAGTTTTATAATCCAAATTCAAGCTTACGAATGTTCTTTATACAATTTTGAGATACTTTTGAATTTTTTGGTTTTATAAAATTTTAAATCGGCATTCAACAATCACGCAAACTTCAAAAGGGTACCTAATTGGTAAAGTACTGAAAAACAGTACGTTATCAATACCAAACCGATAGATTATGTATGATATTCGATCCAACATTTACACAATTTCTGTAGATATTTTCAGTACTGGTACCGGTATGATACCTATTTCATCCCTAAATACTAATCAATTAAACTATTAAACTAAGACTCGTAATCATAAACAACCTTCAAAACTCACTCCAGAATTGCGGCTGCCATCATTAAACATCAAACTTTAACTTTTTCACGAGAATTAACAAAAATTACGTTCCAACAATCTTTGTATGGTTTAATATATGGCCAATTAAAAGAAAAGGAAAAAATTTGTTGACATACTAAAGGAGAGATTCTGATAAGGATTTATAGGCTTGGCGCTATTTAAAAATTAAAATAGGTCCCAAATGAAAGTTTTTTTAGAATTCATTATCAAGACAAATCATATCTGGGTAAAATGAGGTAATTTAAAATGTGTAACGAGTCAAATCTTTAAAAGAATTTTTTTTTAAATATTATAATTAAATCTTGTGCCTCTACTCGGAAGACCGTCTCTCCCGCCTCTCCCTTGGGCTGCCCTGACAGAAGGGATAACTTAGCTTGTTTATTAAGTTTATGAGAAAATCTAGGGTTGCACAATTAATATTAGAAAAGAAGAACGAGACAAGACATAAATTTGTGAAGATGAATATGATACAGGTTTACATTGATACAGTAACTTCAGTGAAGAAAAGTACAACATATGTTGGAAACTTTACATTAATATGCATGATAAACAAACACCCATAAGTATTTGATTTTTCCAAATCACATTGAAAAAGGTATATACACATCCATCTCATCATGCAGTGACTTCAATGATGTGATTTGGCACATTCGGGTGAGCTTGAGCTTCAACGGCTACACGACCAACATCATGTCCTTTTGCTTTGAGTTTGGTCACCACCGGAAGAATATCAGAAGAAATTAAAGCGGTTAGCTTCACAACATCTAGTGTTTTGTGGTCTATTGTTTCTTGGATCTTTTTCTCTTCTATTTCACTGACCGGATATTTGTTGGCTTCAAACTCAGACATTTTTTCATTGGCAATGGGCTTCTTGTTCTTGTACATGAAGTATAATATCATTTGAATAACTCCAAAGGTGAATCCAAGTACATTTGGAATCTGTAAGAATAAATAGAACACAATAAGTTATAGTAGGATATAAACTTTGTTAACATGACCGAGAAAGTGAGAGGTTTCTTCATACCGCGATATTGAAGTCACCAAGGAGAAGACCGTAAAAGAACCACATAACTGCGCTGAGAGTAAGTGCGACTGATAATAGAATTGGCATGTACTCTACACTTTTTGTTTTGATCACTTGTCGCTGCAAGATATTGTAAATGAGATTAATTCAAATATGGCTCATATATATCTTGAGGAATAACACTAGAAAATTAAAATATATGCTTTTTGGGCATGTATACTCACCAGAACTCCAAGAGGTGCTACAAAAACACATAAAGAGAACACAAGGCAAATCCATCCAACTATCACACCACGAGTAACTCCACTTGCAAGAAATTGGGTCAAGACAACAATCAATCCGAAACCAACAACTATTAGCAATACAATTAACTTCAAACTCTCCATCTGCATAACAAACTTCTTAGGTTAGTTTTATTAACTAACCTTTCTTTATTGATGAGTACGATCATACGTGAAAGTTCATTGTAGCAATAAGATTGTACATACCCTAGCCTTCTTTGGTGCGTAGAAAAGAAAGAAACAGATGTACAGGGTTTCAATGAAGCAACCAACTGAGTTAATGGTAATGAGAAGCAAAACATTGCTCTTGAGCAAAGCATAATATATCCAAAGCATCGCACTGAATAAGCCCACCACATAAGGCGCTGACTGAAACCCTTCGGTTGATTTCTTTTTGTAAACTTTATAAAACGTTGGTCTGCATTTCAAATAGATTGTTTAAGGAATGTTATGTATGTTAAATGGAGGCCTCATATTTAACTTATTCTAAATCAGGACATAATGAAAGTATAAAACTATGTAAGAGACTTACATCGGTGCAAGAAATACCATAAATGAGACAATATTGCCTGAAAATATTACAAAGCATGCAAAAAGTTAACCGCAAAATCATGTATGAATAAATAAAGATCCTAAGACAAGGGTTGCAGAAGGTGAAGATAGAAACAAAAGAAGTATATACCAAGAAGGCCAAATGAAAGAGTGAGGTGAGCCAATGTCCCTGTCATTTTCCTTAATAGACTACAACTATCTTTCTCTAACAGATTTTACAAAATCAAGTGCAAGCTGTTTAAGCAAATGCTATTTTTCTCTATATCTATCCCTTGTTACTCCTGATAGATGAGATGTGCATAAGAGATTGTTGGGTGACCCCTTTATATAGGAAGTAAGAGTGGATGGTGATGGCTCCACTAAATAACCTAGCTAGCATCCAACTTTCCTATTTTCCATTAAATTTGTGAATCAAAATACAATTTAACATAAGTTGCATTGGTATAAGTGCTCATGCACCCAATGTCGAGCAATTTTAAACTTATTTTACTTATTATTTTTACACCGAGCTAATCCAAATCACATTCATATATGGAACGATTAGATAAAAACACATGAGCTAGAAAACGACTTAACTTAAAACATGTTTGACTCACGCTCCATTCTAAAATTACAAGGCTATAACGGAAAACGAGTTTTATAGATACGTCTCAACGAGCTGGACTCGAACCAAAGTTCTTTCATTTAGAGCCCTGACTTTCACTATGATGAAATTATCCCGAATTAGCCATTTTGAACTTTTTGGTTTCCTTTGTAAAAACATGTTAATCATGAATGTTATAAACTTACACATTTAATATTGTCGTTCTAATTTCAATTAGGCTTGTCAATTTTAGTTTCTCAACATTAGATAATGTGTCAATTGTCGTTCAAAAAAAATATGACAAATACAGATTTTGCCTTGGGATGTAATATTTTATAACATTCATCAGTTTATCGATTTTCTAACAAGAGTTATTTTTTTTTATTTTTAGACTACCCCTTTATTTTACAGTAGCACATGCACCATTTTAGTTGACCCATACTAATCCACAGATAATAAGTACATGCATAACCCACATGTAAAATACCCCTTTCTTCCCTGTTCATTTAGTTGAGTTTTATTATGTCTTTAATTAGGTTCACCACCATTGGTTGCACCAATTAAGAAAATTATAGTCACAACTAAAAGTTTAATGACAAAATTGCAATTTTAAAATCTCAAACAAGTGAACATGCACAACTAATCAAAAGAATCTTTCCAAATATTTGTTTAATATTTAGAAGTGGCCTTCTAACCCGGGCTAGATCTTTTTAATATAAATGGGAATAAAGACTAAATAACTTATATGACCCTATTAGTTTGATTAATAGTACTAACATTATATTGAAAATTTTCAAAAAAACATTCTAAGCTAGCCAATATACTAGCGAGTAGCTCACGCTATCCCTGCCAGTCACAGCATGATACGTCTATCTCTGTACAATTAGAAACTTGATTGTTATTAGAACATGATAGAAATTCGTTGTGAATTTTAGTAATTTTAGCTGTTATTGAAATTTAGCTATAAAAAACAAAATCGACCTGAAATTCTAACATTGAGTTTTAGGGTAGATGCCCCTTACTAGTGGGTCACCAAGTTAGAACTTTCTAACGAATCAGCCACTTATCCAAATTTCCGGATTTTAAAACATGTTTTGTGCTATTTATTTTTTTATATTTTATTTAATAATATATTAATAAGAATGTGTTCCTATTCAGCAATACGAGTAAATCCAAGAATGATGTATTCGACCAGTAGTCATTGGCTATGTCACCACAAATTATTGAAGGTGGGTCTGCACCGACAGCAAGACGATAAACTAACTAAAAATATCGATATGTGCTTTAGTAAACACATCCAACTTTATGGCAAGCTTTTGCTCTAGTGCTACATTGAAGATAATTTCTCCACTACGAATTAACACGGAAACTCTAAATATATATATGTTGCACATTCTCATCATGTTTGGATCAATTATAAAAACAATAATTACAATTATTTCTGCTCCATAATCAATTAAAGATACATAGACACTAAAATATTTAGCTCACAATTATATATACGTCTTAATTTAGCCCATGATCATATAGTTTGTAGAGAAATTGATTCAAATAAACCGGATGATCTGAAAGTCGTGAAAAACACTTTCACATTGAAACTATTCGGGGTTCAATCCAAACCTTCATTCGGATAAAACTCAGAAATTAAGAACGATGATTTGATTGGAGAGTTTCTTGAACCAGAAATCAGAAAAAGAAATCAATCATGTTTCAAATTCGCATTTTACAGGGATGGATTAACTTCCCAAGGCAGTTTTCATGTTAAAAAACACTCATTTTTTTCCCAAGTTTCACAATTATATATACAGGGATGGGGTTAACTGTCGAAGGCAGCTCGACCCCAGCTAGAAGCTCTGCCCCTTGGACCCCGCCAGGGGCTGCCACCCCTTAAACCCCGCTCCCAGGAGCACTGCCCCCGAACCCGCGTTGCTTAGGGGCTTCGCCTCTGAGAAGATACTAGTATCGAAGATTACAATAAACTCAAACAAGTGTGCATTCCGCACCTCCTGACTTGTTTAATAGATATCGTAATCACATTGATCGAACTAGTCAATCCAATTACACTAAAATATATAACATAGTTTAGTGATATTGATGAGTGTTTCTTATAAATATGATTTGAGTTAAATCTTTACAAAAACAAGATGATATTTAAAGTTTAAAAACATTACTTTTCAAAAAATAAAAAAAGTATACCATCTTTGAAATTTCTTCCTAGTTTATAAAGAGTATTCATTCTAAAAGTGTATAACGTAGAGTTCTTTTTTTCATTAGATTTCATGATAGGTCATTAATTAGATGAAAAGTTAGAAAGAATTTAATGTACCATCAACTATTTGGTTGAGTGGTAGCTTTATGACTTCCTTTAAGGGAAGTTGTGAGTTCGAGTATTAATAGCAGCAACATGTTGTTGGTGTGGTGGGTTTTACCACAGTGGGCTTTCGGGTGGTGGGTTTTCTTCGGAATTATTGGTTGGTGGGCTTGGATTACCCAGCGCTTACTGTGCTCGCGGGCGTATGGTGTGCCTTTTCGCCATTGGATACCCGGGGGCCGTTTAAAAAGAAAAAGAAAAAGAATTTAACGTGTAGTTGAAATGATTGCCAACTTTCTCCTGTAAAATATATTCATTAAATCGTCAAGATTCATTTGAAACGTGGATATTTTCGAAAATATGCGGCACTTTAAAGTGTGTATAAGTTCCGCATACCAACCCTAAAGATTTTATTTTAAAAATTCATAAAGAGTTGTATGGCATAATAATCATTGTAAGTGCTTCCTTGATGACCTCACCTTAAGATGAAAAGTATGAAAACGATTTCGACAGATTAAGAAGATAAAAAGAAACCGCTAATATATATATTTAATGGATGAAAAACAAACCACAAATTAAATCTCAGTGTACATATAAAAAAGAAGATATTAACACTTTATGTTAGTGCTAATAATATGGATCTCGTCATCTGATGTTTGAATCCAGCTTTAGTTTTGTGGTGCTTCTTTAACGGGCCTTTTTATCATCACCTACAATTAGTTCCAGTCATATAAGTGTACCACCGCAATCTGAAAAAACTAAGAGGTCACTATTACGTAAATAAAAAGTAAAGCATTATTTCATTTGTAAAAGAATGTCTTAATTACAATAGAAATTACAAAAAATAAATACAAGATGTGTAGTTAATTAAGTTGCTTATTACATCAAATAATCAAGCCTTTAAACTTAAGTTTAAGACTCATTGCCCACACAACATGTCGCGTGACATGATAAACATGTACGACTGAGCCTAATAATAAGTATGGGGATAACGAGTGGGAATGACAAGAAAAACAATGACGATCAAGACGTAATGTCTTACCTCTCCTCTCATATTAATATATTTATGACTCACTTTTAATTACACATTCCTATAATGTTTCATTTACAATAGCTTTTAATACCAAGTTATTATGTAGCCCTTTAATATTCTTTTTGTCACGCACATGATAGTGTACCAAACTTAAAAATGTTGTTGATAATCACTCTTAATAACATTTTTACATTTTCTCCCTCTTTACGACCAATATACTTGTTGACAAAATTTAAAAAGGAAAGTCCTTGCATAGTTTCATTTTCTTCTTTTTGTGATGGAGAGAGTAGAGGTGAATCGAATGAAAATGATAGAGATAATACACAAACTTTGATTAGATTTCGGTATGTTAATCCATCTTGGCCTTGTTGACGTAAAAATTAACACATACCTTTTACAAATACTGATCGAACTGGTGTGTTTTAAACGACGCATTGCTAGGTAAACATTGATTAACCTAATGAACATACATTTCTTAATTACAACATACAAGTTTAACACAATATATATATATATATATATATATATATATATATATATATATATATATATATATATATAATACTGAAAGTTTAGTTTAAATTAACATACAAAAAAACTCTAGTCGTCAGTTTTTTCACCTAAAGAGTACATGTGTTATCTTCTGGTGTGTTCATGTGGCCACCTTAGAAACATAGTGTCCCGACATTTCGGGAAAGGGAAAGATTTTATTTTTATTTTTTAGGATTTAAAGATTTAATATTTAATTTGACAATTTTCTCTTTAATTGCATTATTGATTCCATGAAATAAACCGGTAAACTTTAGCTTTTGAGTGATCTAAAGCCTGGTATTTTAACAAGTTTATTAGTCGAATCTAAATTAGTTATTATTTAGGCGAAGAATTTAGATGGAAACATGTTTTTAAGTAAGATGTGAAGAGAGAAACTTTTGCATCAAATAAAATATGAGAACTTGATCTATAACCGGTTAAAATTACAAATGTTTAACAAGAGATACACCTATGAAAGATCGAATTAACTAAGCACACGACTAACATGCTTCAAGGCATATATAACACCAGGCATCAAACTCATGCAATGACTTCAATGATGTGATTTGGCACATTTGATGAAAGTTGAGGTTTATCATCTCCATAAACAGCATCACATCCATGTTTGTGTACTTTTGCAGTCACTGGATACATTAATGTTTCAAGCTTCACGACATCAATGATCTTCTGATCTTTAAAGTCCGGGATCTTTTGCTCCATTTCACCAACATTATCATCAAAGGTAGAGATCTTTTCATCAGTAACCGGCTTCTTGTTCTTGTACATGAAGTATAGTATCATTTGAATAACACCAAAGGTGAATCCAAGTACATTTGGAATCTATAACAAAGAATAGAACACAATATGTTAGAGTCGGATACAAACTGTAAAACATGAAGGAAAAAATGAGACGTTTTTTCATACCGCGATATTGAAGTCACCAAGAAGAAGACCATAAAAGAACCACATAATTGCACTGAGGGTAAGTGCTACCGATAATAGAATTGGCATGTACTCTACACTTTTTGTTTTGATCACTTGTCTCTGGAAAAAAATGAATGTATATTAGCTTTAATACGGTGTATAGATAATGGATACTACTAAAAACCAAAGATTATCTTATTGTTTTTTCTAAGTTTTTATATATTGTTATCCATGCACTTACCACCACTCCCAAAGGTGCCACAAATACACATAATGAAAATACAAGGCAAATCCATCCAACTATCACGCCACGGGTAACTCCACTCGCAAGGAATTGAGTGAGGACGACAATCAATCCGAATCCAACAACGATTAGCAATATGATAAGCTTCAAACTCTCCATCTACACACACCCAAGTTAAAAGGTATTAGTTTAGATATTAATCTTTTACGATAACTAAGATGTAATAATGAATAATGATTGCTACTTACCCTAGCCTTCTTTGGTGCATAGAAGAGAAAGAAACAGATGTACAATGTTTCAATGAAACAGCCAACTGAGTTAATGGTAATAAGAAGCATGACATTGGTCTTGAGCAATGCATAATATATCCAAAGCATGGCACTGAATAATCCCACCACATAAGGCGCAGATTGAAACCCTTCAGTTGATTTCCTTTTATAGACTTTGTAGAAAGTCGGTCTGTGGTTTTATACAAAAATGGTACAAAACTAATTAGCTAAACATGAACTTGATAACCAAGGAGCTATAACATATATAGCTTCACCATGAATAAAAAAAAAACATAAAAGATTTGATGTACGGACTTACATTGGTGCGAGGAATACCATAAAAGAAACAACATTGCCAAGAAGGCCAAATGCAAGAGTGAGATGAGCCAAGTTTCCTGTCATCTTCTTTGATTAGAAGTTAACACAGACTATAGGTAAAATGCTAAGTATTGGTTGGTTTCTTGGTAGAAGTGAAGAGGCACTTGTTTAACTCTATATTAAGCTGCTTCTTATAAGTTCTGATGAGATGAAAATGGTTGAGGGATTAATGTCATATTTATAGGGAAGAAAAGTATTTTTGTGAGAATGGTGGGTCCATCAATGAACATAATTATAATCTATCTTTTTCATTACAAATTTCTAGGGGAAACGATAAACAAATCATTGAACACTAATACTTTATCGCCTGTTTCTTTTGTGCCCACGTGATTTTCAATGTTAGGCAATGTTTTTTTTTATAACCGTGGTTAACAAACCGATCGCTTTAGTGCTTCACCAACACTATTTGTTTTTCAACTACAATTTAACTATTATAAACAAATATGTTTTTGTAACTAACAGTAAACGATACCGAGTTCTAAAATCAATATAAAATCTCTTTAGTTAGTTCGTCAACATAGCTCAATCACCATCAATCTTGGAAACCACATGCTCGTGTTCTTAATTATTTAATTAGTTTTGTTATTAATTATTTGTTAGATATTTAATGTCTTGAATTTTTTTACCAATTTAAATCATAACATACATAAAATACCGCATTCACGCTTATTTATTTTGTTATGACTTTTAGTTTTTAAAAAACATCGATGGTTTTTAAGGGCGAAACCCCTAAGCAAATAAGTGTCTAGGGATAATGCCATCAGAATCAGGATTCAAGGAGCGAAGCCATTGGCTAGGGCCAACTTAAATTAAAAAATATATATATTTATGAAAGTAGTTTCTACCCCTGATATTCATGAAATTCATACTGATAAACATATTTGTTTTATTATGATTCTTGATGAACAATAACTCGAAATTACTCGTGAATCAATCAACAAAAACTCTCAAACTTTATTATGAAGTAAAAAAACACAATGAAGAATGAAAAACAAGAATCATCTCTCAAATTATCATCACAAAACTCATATATGTATCTTCCGATATATATCTTCCGAAGCTAAACTCAAAACTTTCAAAGCCAACTAGTTCTAACAACTACATTACAATTAAAACCCCATAACTAAACATTAACATGTTTAGCCCCTGTAGTTATTAATAGACATAATAACCCAAGAAATTACACTTTGAGTAAATGACAAATTCAGTCCCTGAAGTTTAATCCACATTTCCAACAATCTCCACCTTGGATTAACCTTCACTCAATGTTTAAGATCTCCAAACAATACTCAAGCTTAGGACCTGGTAATGACTTTGTATGCATATCAGCATCATTATCAAGAGTATCAACTTCTTTAATCTCAATCTCTTTAGCCTTTACCACATCTCTAATGAAATACAACTTCACTCTTACATGCTTAGTCCTTTCACAACACCTCTATTATCACACAAAATCACATTACTAGACAAGTTAATACCCATCTCAGTAACTATACCCTTTAACCAAATAGATTCCTTGACAGCTTCTGTGAGGGCTACAAACTCAGCTTCAGTAGTTGATAAAGCAACTGTTGATTGTAAAGTTGCCTTCCAACTAATCACACTTCCAAACAAAGTGAAAACATATCCTGTCATGGATCTACCATTGTCTAGGTCCTTGGCAAAATCACTATCAATATAGGCAAGTAGAGTACCTTCAGCACTATGATCCTTGCCAAACACTAACCTAACTTCTTTAGTACCATTAAGGTATCTAAACATCCATTTCACTGCCTCCCAGTGAAGTTTACCAGGACATGCAATCTATCTGCTTACAATACTAGCTGCATAAGCTATATCTGGTCTTGTGCAGACCATCAGATACATTAAACACCCAACTACCTTGGCATATGGAACCTTATCCATCTGAATTCTTTCTTCCTTAGATGTAGGTGAATCCTTTTTAGACAACTTAAAATGTTGAGCTAGAGGTGTAATCACTGGTTTAGACTTTTCCATACAAAAGCTCCTGAGAACCTTGTTGATATAACTAGTTTGGGTCAACTTCAACTGTCTCAAACCTCTATCTCTGCTTATTTTCATGCCTAAAATCTTCCTAGCAGCTCCAAGTTCCTTCATATCAAACTCACACATCAGCAATTGCTTTGTAACTTGGATCTCATCCTTGCTTTTACAAGCCAATAACATATCATCAACATACAGGAGAAGATACACAAATTCTCCTTCAGTGTACTCTCTATAATACACACAATTATCATAACAACACCTTTTAAATCCCTGACTGACTATGTACTCATCAAACCTAAGATACCACTGCCTTGGTGATTGTTTAAGTCCATACAATGACCTCTTAAGCAAGTACACCTTATCTTCTTGACCTTCCACCTCAAACCCAGGTGGTTGCGTCATATAGATGGTCTCATCTAATGATCCATGTAGGAATGTTGTTTTAACATCTAATTGCTCCAATTCAAAATCAAATTGAGCAGTTAATGCTAATAACAACCTGATGGGTGTATATTTAACAACTAGTGAGAAGATTTCATTATAGTCCACACCTGCCTTTTGTGTGAACCCCTTTGCAACAAGTCTTGCTTTAAACCTGGGTGGTTCACCCTGAATACCCTCCTTCAACTTGTACAACCATTTGCAGTCTATCAACCTTTTATCCTTAGGCTTATCAACAAGGACCCATGTCTCATTCTCATACAGAAAGTTCATTTCATCGTTCATAGCATCAATCCATCTTTCCTTATCCACTGATCTCACAGCTTCATGGAATGATAAAGGCTCTATCATGCTCTCTTGCTGTGCAGACATAAACAGAAATGCAGTCAAATCTTTAGTAGTACTTGATCTATATCTAACCGGTGGAATGATAGTCCTTTTAGTTTTGTTCTTAGCTAAGCTATGTGAAACAGAACTAGATGGTCCCTGTGTTGTAACTCCTTCGACATTGCCATCAAAGTTACCACCTGACTTGTCGTTGTCAGGTGCTCTTGACTCATCATTATCCACCTCAATTATAACCTCATAATCACCAATACTTTCACTACTATTACCTGAATTCTTCAATAGGTCCTTATATAATATTTCCTTATTAAAGGTTACATCTCTGCTCACCAGTACTTTCACCACTTCTTTCTCCATTGACCACAACCTATATCCTTTTACCTCATGTGGGTACCCAAGAAATATGCATTTGACAGCCCTAGGCTCAAGTTTATCCCTTTTAACATGAGCATAGGCCAGAGAACCAAACACTTTCAAGTTGTTGTAGTCAACTTTAACACCTGACCATTTCTCCATAGGAACCATCATGTTTAATGCTGATGAAGGTGATCTGTTAATCAAGTATGCTGCTGTGCTCAATGCCTCTGCCCAAAATTTCTTAGGCAGTCCTGACTCATTTAACATGCATCTTACTTTATCAAGTAATGTCCTATTCATCCTTTCAACTAACCCGTTCTGTTGAGGGGTACTAGGAACTGTCAAGTGTCTTGTCAAACCTTGTTCTCTACATAACTGATCAAACTCACCATTACAAAACTCTAAACCATTGTCTGTTCTTAGTTTTCTTACTTTCTTTCCAGTCTGAGTTTCTATCATGGTTTTCCACTCCTTAAACTTTGCAAATGTTTCATTCTTATGCTTCAGATTGAATACCCAAAGTCTCCTAGAGTAGTCATCAATTATTGACAAGAAGTAATGACCTCCACTTAATGATGCAGTCTGAGTAGGTCCCCATAAATCAACATGAACATATTCCAAGATACCTTTAGTATAATGTTTTCCTTTTGTGAATTTTACTCTATGAGATTTACCCATTACGCAATGTTCACAGAACCCAAACTCATATCCTTTTAAACCATTGACTACATCTTGTTTGATTAACTCAGCTAAACCCTGACCACTCATATGGCCTAATCTTCTATGCCACAACATAAACATATTTTTAATCTTAGCTGCCACCATAGACACAAGGCTAATGCTAGCATGACCATCTAGTAGATACAGGTTACTACCAGTTCTAGACCCAGTTAACACTACTATAGAACCTTTATTGACCTTAGCCTTGCCATTTCTCGAACTAATACTGTACCCAGCCTTTTCAAAGGTTCCTAATGAAATCAAATTCTTAGTTAGTTCAGGAATATACCTTACATTCTGTAATTCCACTGTGGTGCCATTGTTCAGACTCAGGACTATTGAACCATAGCCTTGAATTCTACATGCTTTATCATCTCCCATCTTCACTTCACCAAGATCTTCTATCCTTAAATCTTTGAAGTGATCTTTATGAGGACTCATGTGATATGACCACCCTGAGTCCATTATCCATGACTCATTATCAACTCCCAGAGACACCATTAACACCTCAGAACTTTCATACCCATCTGATGATGGTTCTAGGGATGAAATGCCTTGGTTCTTATATCCATGACTTTCATTTTTCTTGTTCTTTCTTTCTGGACATTCCCACTTGAGATGCTTCTTAGATTGACAGATATAACATCTTCTTTTGAATATGGACTTTGACCTGTGTTGGCTCTTGGACCTACTTCTTTGTTCAGACCTTCCTCTAACTAGAAGTCCACTGCTGCTTGTTTCTTCTTGGTTTTCTGATCTTTTCTTTAACTCTCTTGAGTTAACAGCTGACAATACCTCCTCCATTGTTAATGTCTCTTGTCCATACATAAGAGTATCAACAAAGTGCTCATAAGACTAGGGCAAGGAAGTCAAGAATATCACAACTTGATCTTCCTCATCTAGAGTAACATCAATGTTGCCTAGATCCAGTATCAACTTATTGAATTCATACGTATGATCTTCAATTGTTTTACCTGTGGTCATATGAAACGTATATAACCTCTTCTTTAAGTACAGATGTTTGGCCAATGACTTTGTCATGTAAAGACCCTCTAATTTCACCTAAATTCCAGCAGCAGTTGTCTCTTTTGACACTTCCCTTAACACCCGGTCTCCCAAACTCAAGATGATTGCACTATGTGCCTTTTCCATCATCTCTTTCCACCTTTGTTGAATCTCTAGTGCCTTTACAGGAGTTGTATTTGCAGTGATCACCGCTTCTCCGCCTTTCAAAGCATCTACAACTCCCTAATGCACCAACAGGGCCCTCGTCTTCAACCTCCATAATCCAAAATCATTTCTACCATCGAATTTCTCCAATTCGAACTTCGTAGACACCATGATGTTCACCAGAATTCTCCCAATCAAGTAATTTCACCCTTGATTGATTTCGATTGCCCTTCACGATCTTGATCGCTGAATTTCGATTTCGAGTCGTAACCTTGGCTCGGATACCAATTGATGAACAATAACTTGAAATTACTCGTGAATCAATCAACAAAACTCTCAAACTTTATTATGAAGTAAAGAATACAATGAAAAATGAAAAACAAGAATCATCTCTCAAATGATCATCACACAACTCATATATATATCTTCCGATATATATCTTCCGAAGCTAAACTCAAAACTTCCGAAGCCAACTACTTCTAACAACTACATTACAATTAAAACCCCATAACTAAACATTAACATGTTTAGCCCCTGTAGTTATTAATAGACATAATAACCCAAGAAATTACACTTTGAGTAAATGACAAATTCAGTCCCTGAAGTTTAATCCACATTTCCAACAATTCTAAATTATATTTTCAATCTGAAAGTATTTCACGACTATTAAAAAATCTTTTCTATTAATATACGAATTTGTACATCATAATAACCATGATGTTTCTTGATCTCCTTTTTCCCCAACAACCACCGCCATTTGAGTACGAGGCACGTATACAAGCCAATTTTTTCCCAAATTTTGCTACTTATGTTTACGCCCTTTTTAACTTTCTATCCTATGAAAAAGTAATTTACTTTTTCAATAATAAACTGACACCATGCAGAATATTGTGCTGGACCAATAGCATATGGCCATGTGTCCGTACCATCTCTAGTTATAGATTATTGGTTTTCCCCTTGCGTGTGAGCCGTCACTATGAGGTGTCAAAACATATAAAGCAAGATGTGCATTGCATGCTTTTGTAGGCTTATCTATCTCTCTGTCGTGTGTAGTGTGTACGTTATATGTATCATATTATTGGTGTTGCTACTTGTTCAGCCTTTTCTAATTATAATATTATAAATAAGTAATGTCTACTCATTAGAACTTCCTCTAACCTTTTAACAGATTATGATCAATTATGATCATTAATGGACCCTTCCATTTCTTTGTAGCAGTTAAGTGTTAACTTTCCTCTTAACTTGATCTAACAACTTGCTAGAGGGCTTTAACAAAATGTTTAAAGTTTAACGGTCTAGAGTGATGTTTGATTAATACAAAACAAAGTGGAAAAATAAGAAACACTTATAAGTTTTATCTTTTCATTAAGTGTGATACATATATATGTGATTACGTAACCGGTTAATTACCTTGCTCTCTTTTGTTTTCCTGCGAATCGACTAAACACTTTATAAAAGGTGTTTTGCTATTTAAAATTAGTTCTGCATTAAAGACACCCTAAAAATCTTATTATTAATGCACAATTATTTTGTTTTTCGTAATATAGAGCACACGCTTAACTAAAGAGCGATTACTTGTCCGGATTAACTCTAAGCGGTACAAAATAATGATTGCAAATGAAGACTAAAAGTTGTTTTTTAGAACTTATACTCGTCTCAAATATTAGTGCTGGTGTACAAGACGTTCTAACTTAAGTACATTAAAAGATATACCGAAAGTTAAAACACACGTAATGCTATTTCAAGCCTATTCCAAATTTGTCATGACTTGCCTCCTCAATGTTTCATTTACTTGGTGGAAATGTTTATCATTTGATTTTATAGGACATGAAATAATAATAGATACAAGGATAAGCAAACACGTCATGGAGTTACAAATTCCCCGTTGATTAATTAATAATTTTACATATTTCATAATATTCATAAATTATGAATTATTGAAAGAATGCTTCTACTACTTGTCATGAATTATTTAACTACATGTTAGATTTCTCTTTAAAGAAGTGTTTTGAAGACCGGATCGGATCGGCTGGTCCAACCGGGAATCGGAGGGGTGATCGAACCGGTTCACATCAGTTCGTATTGGAGGGTTTCGACAGGCCGGTTCGTCCCAAATCGGTGGTCTGACCGGGAACCGGCTCGGTGGTCGGACCGGATTTTGATTCTTTTTTTTTAGTTTTTTTGGATTTAATGAGTAAAAATGGATGGTTGAATAATAAATTAATATGTTGGACATAAAATTATTGTTAAATTTTATGTATAATTATAATATACATACATAAATTACTTATATTGAATTGTATATATAACTATATATATAATACACACATAAATTACTTATATTGAATTGTATATATTATGACGTCATCCGGTTCTTAAATCCGGTCCAACCACCGGACTAATAATACGTCCGATCCGGTTCTAAAAACATTTTTAAAATAATAATCTACTCTTAAATTCATATAAATTGTTTACCGTTGAATATAAATCATTGACTTTCAAGAACAAAAGTACCTACGCCTATATGTATACCATTTGACCAATTGCTCCGTTAATAATAGTTACATACTAATATTATGGTTAGTTTAAAGTATTTGTATAGTTAATTTAAGTTTTAATCATCCAACATATATAATTAGTGGCTTATTATTGGACAAAAGGCCAGGCGTCATTTTGATTGCGTCGTCCACTTAATTATTGCGCTCTATCTTCCTCCCTAATTCCTTCTTTTTTTTGCCACTAGCTTATAACTTTCATTTTGTTGGCTTCAAAAAATTTTTTTTTTTCTTTTCCTTTTTTTCCTTCCGGATAGAACGTACATCTCTCTAGAAAATGGAGAATATTTTTAATTTTATTATTTATACTATATATAAAACATATTAAATGACTATTTTAAGATAACATAAAATTAATAACAATTATTTGATCCAATGCTTAACATACAATCATTTTTAAGGGTAAAATAATATTTTTAATATTATTTACAATAATAACCTTATACTTACTGTAACTTACATAAAATTTTACATTATCTACCCATAAACCAAAAAAAACTTAATTTGTTTTAAGATTTTTAGTTATATCTTTTAATCTATAATGTTTAAAAACTTTTTGAGACTACAATGGTAACCTATGTATTTTTTAAATGTTTTGGTGAAAATTTTTTGCTGAACAGATCTGTATTTTGTGAGGTACAATAAGTTAATGCGTAAATATACAAATCGTCATGCAAAACCATTTTTTTTGTGTTTTAAATTTTAGCTTTGGAAAAATATAATAGACTTTTGTAAAATTACTACAAGAATAACAAAAATTAGAAACACGTGTTGGATGATTCAATCGATGAGATATCATTAGATGATTCATTGATGAAATCAGCACAACTATTGGCCGTGGCTGGCGTCCATAATCTACCAAACGATCCATTGGTAAAGTTCGTTGCTGATCCGCTAGTGAACTTTTTACCCACGTCATATATGCCATCTGGGGGTTTCCCAATGGATTATTTCGTCTCTAATGCTGTGTTCCCGAGTTCACTTAAGGAGAGAAAATAAACGAAAATTTTATTTTCTTTTCCTTTCCTTTCTTTTCTTTTTCATCCTTCCCCTTTTTTTTTCTCTTCATTTTCTTTCAATTTGAAAGGATTCATTTTAATTTTTATTTTTCTTTCATTTCCTTTCTGTTCCCTCCTTAAATGAACTCGGGAACACAACTTTCTTATTTTTCTTCCGTTTCCTTCGTTAAAAAAAACTCTGGAACACAATAATTTTTTTCTTTCATTTCGATTCCTTTCTTTTCTCTCCTTAATGAGCTCGGGAACACAGCGTAAAAGTATTTGTTTTGTAGTGTAAAACTTCAAGTAAGTTGAGTGACAAAGCCTAAAAGCCAACTGGGGGTTTCCAATGAACTTGGCACAACTAGGGTTAATTTTATATATAAAATATTAATTAAGTTTTAATATTGTTTTAATTAAATCACTTAAATTTCATGTTTTATTTAAATTGTATGTTTTAGTATGGTTTTTGGAATGCTTTTTATTTTAGTTTCAATTGGAAAATATTTTTTATGTTGATGTGAAGTGGTGATGTGGATTTTAGATATGTATTTTTTAATTTCTAATATAGTTACATATGTTAGAAATCCCACATAAGAAAATCCGACGATGACTCGATTTTATGACTTAATGATTCAATTTGGGTAAAATATGCAAGAGTGACTTAATTGAAACAATTTAGGAACTTGATTACTATTATGTGACATTTTACCGTACAATTATTATAACACTATAGGTGTGATAAGATCACTTTTAATTGAAATCCGTAGTTTTCACTTTACATTTTCTAATTTATATCAACTTTTATTTTTATTTTCCTTTAGTCATAAGAAGAATTGATTAATCATTTCGTAACGGGTGTTTTACTTAACTTTTCAGATTTTGTTTTGTTTGGTAGTATGTCATTTAAGGAGTATTATTTCCTACATGCATGTCATAGGTCAATTTACGTACACTTTTCTATTTTGTATACTTCTAATACATTCGTTTTTTTATAATTGTTCATACTTCATAGTGGATGGTAACGAGAAAAGGACTATTCGTATGACAATAAAGTCCCCATAATAACGGAAAAGTTTTGTCGAAAGGAGATGATTACGTTCTAACCCTAGTCGATCTTTGGTAGCGACCCAGTTCCTACCAACAGAAGCATCAACACGATGGATCAATGTCTATAAATTTACTATTGTTTTTCATTTAATTTCTGTTTGGCTCTTTCTAAAATTTTTTGTATTTGTCGTTCGTGGATCAACAAAATCTACTTAAGAAATTTGATTTTGATTTACGTTTTTTGGACTTTCTGCTATTCATCGATGATCAACAATCAATCACCAACATAGTTTAGATAAATAGTCACTTTTGTGGTAGTGTTAAATGCATCTCATGTATGTACACCCATTTGACCATTAGAGTCTTCATCGGGCTACTGTTTCGTGAACCTTCTAACAACTTGTTTCATGGTGTTTAATTAGTTTGCTAATGGCCGGCTTAGGAAAATTAGATACAATGCTACACCACCACTGTGATCACTCCGAACCAGAAGAGTTTCCTTCTTATACAATTGTCCATGTCTTGGCACTACTTGCAGTGTCTTTTGTAGCAAAATGTACCATGCAATCGGTATAGCATGTAGTTTATTTTAGATCTTAATTTTTCTTTATAGAATTGAACGTCTCCTAATCTACTATTACTCTAGTATTAGTCACTTATGGAATTTGAACCATTGATTCTATATGTAAATACTAGCTTTAGTTATTACACGAAAGAGAGAGAGTTAATTATTAAATAACATAAAAACATGAATAAAATCAAATGCATTATATATTAAATAAGACATAACAACTTTCGATTATAAGATCACAAATGAGCAAAAAACCTCATTTTAAACTACATTTGTAGTAACATTAGTAAGTTTGCCTTCATTATCTAAAGCTAAGAGTTTCAATTCATTTTTTACTCTTGACTTGTGACAAAATGACATAAAACTTACCATGCGTAAAAACAGACTCTTTTAAGTACAAACCGACTTTTGACAAAGATTGACCTTAACTTTTTTTTATTATCATAGCGAAATATACAGCCAAATAAAACTGTATTCTTTTATACTTAAAAGAAATCTTTTGACAGGTCAAATCGTGAGCTAAAATGTTGATTATTATTTATTTAATACTAACTTTAGTAAACTCGTTTATTATACGGGTTAAAAAATAAAATATTAAATATAATGAATATTTATGAAGTTAAGATGATATTAAAAAATAAGATACGATTAAAATTACATATGAGTAATAACAATAAATAATAAAATAATGATATTAATTTTTAAACTTTTTTTTTCAAAAAAGTTAACAAAATTTTCAAAATAAACCATATTAAAAATGTCATTTTTAAAAACATTAATTTTAAAATACTTTATATTTTAAAAAAGTTAGATGTTTTAGAAAAGATTTTTATTTTATAAATTTTTTTTTAGAAATAACATTAATAAAAAGACATATTTCTTAATTTATTAAAAAAATTTAGTCTAAAAAAGTATTAAAATTATTTAATATTTCTTAATTTAGATAATTATTTAAGAGGAGGGAGATGCGACAAAAATAAACTTAGGGGGCCTAGGAATGTGTCAAGTGTCCTCATAAGTTACTATTTTAGTATTATATATAGATTTAAAACTAACGTTAGTAAACCCGTGTATTATACGGGTTGAAAAAATAAAATATTAAATATAATGAAAATTTATAAAGTATAAAATGATATTCTAAAATAAGATATGATTAAAATTATGTATAAGTAATAACTATAAGTAACAAAACAATAATATCAGTTTTTAACCTATTGTTTTTAAACTTTTTTTCAAAAAAAAAAGTTAAACATTTTTTCAAAACAAACCGTGTTAAAAAAATATCATTTTTTAAAATTTCTTATTATATCTCCTAATTTTAATTATTTTTTGTTTATAAAAAATTTACTTTTTAAAAAAACCAATATTAAAATATTTTATATTTTAGAAAAAGTTAGATGTCTTAGAAAAAATTTTGGTTTTATAAAAATTTATTTTCTAGAAATCATATTAATAAAAAGATATTTTTCTTAATTTATTAAAAAATTAATCTAAAAAATTAAAATTACTTAATATTTTTTAATTTAAGTAGTTATTTAAGAGGAGATGAAGACATGAAAAATAAAGTTAGAGAGCTTAAATATGTATCAATAAATATGTATCAATGTCCTATTAAGTTACTATTTTATTATTATATACAGACAAAGCATATTACCATTCCAAGAGTCCATTAAAGACTATTTTAGATGCTAGTTGAATTGATAAATACAATTTCATGCCGAAACAACAAAACAAACATATTTGACCTGTACTTTGTTTGCTCAAGTGAATGACACTTTATACATATTACAAATTATTCAGTTCACATCTTGAATATCTACAGGGAGGGTCGGGAGGGGATCGCTCAAGGCCCAATCTCTTGACGGGCCCAAAAGTTATAAGAAATTTATATTATGTATATGTATATATTTGTTAAAAATAAATTATTGAATTTACTCATTCTGACACTTTAAATTAACTCATTTTACCTAATATGATTTGGATTAAATCATTTAATCCATTTAATTAGTCCAACATACACAAACAATTTATAACTCATTATAATTTTTTTTCGTTTAGGGATCATTTTTCTCGCTCGGCGGTCATCCCAAGCCCCTGTATCCTCAACACAACCCTAAATATATATATACATCGACAACCATGAATGTGTATATTGGTTTACGTAAAATATTCATAATTTGAAATGCGGTTTTTAATTAGAGCATTTTAAACACACTTATTAATTTTAGATTATTCAAACCTATAATAATAACGCGGAATTTTTTAATAAATAATCCTATCTTGGGGCCCACTTTATAATTATTGGAAATGACGTTTTAAAGATTTCCCTTTTTAGGAGGCCTTTCGTAATGAAATTGTGCTTCAATTTTGTGCACATAATTTTACTATTGCTTTTGTATGTAAACAAAGAAGATATTAATGTGCTCAATTGGTCACGTTTTATATATAGATGGAATATAACACGATGATCAAGCTTAATTTATTGAGAAAGAAAAAGGTGAACCGAAATTTGAATTCCATGAACTTGAAGATATTATGCTTTAAAATTTATAACCTGATGTAACTTTAAAGTTTAAATATAGTGAGATAACAAGAGACAACAACGCATGGAAAGCTCTCGATATCGTAGAGTCTAGAATGAGAAAACACTATTCTATCTTCTTATTAATTAAATCATGCAAATGCCAATAAGTCCCAGTTCAAATGATTTATGAGGAGGCAACTCTATTGTCTTTTAACGTGGAGGTAATTGATTTGAGTGTTATTTGGTATAATATACACCGGTGGGCCAGACTTTTATCATAATTTGTCTTTGAGTGGTGGGTTTCTCTATAATGATGGGCGAGTCTGGTCACCAGTGTTTTTCATGTTCGCAGGACGTGTGTGACTTTTCTCTAATAAGTATACCCTGGTGGTCGGGATTATAGTATTAGTTAATTATTCAAAAAAAAAAATTCAAGCAAATGAGATTTACAGAATAATGAAACCTTTGTCATTCTATTAATCAACTATGTATAGAATTAATTAAGAATAGTTACAAATAAACCCTAGTAGCATCATATTTATCATGGTAAAGATTACTACAATATATTCTATGCAACAAAAGCTATAGACATGACAAAAACAAGCAAGGTATGTTTTAAAATAGTTGCGCTAGACAAGCTAATTTTAACAGTTTATGCACGACCTTTTGAAAACAAACGTTTTTCTCATAAAGAAACATCTATGTCCAATACTGTTCTTATAGGTTCAAGAGGACGACGGGAAGATTGTGATAATTACTCAGAAAATGACACGATGATAATATCCGTTCAACTTTATTGTGTCAATTGAACAAATCCACAAACACTAGTAAGAAAAAAGGAAGAATGCATCAATATACATACGTGTGATTTGATAAACCATGGATTAAAAGTATAGGTTGATTGCCATATTATTGCTGATTGATTGATAGACATACCTACATGAAACAACTTTGAATTTGTACACGTACATGCATCTTTTGTGTGTAATAGACATCAGATTGGTTTTATTTTCTTTCTTCTTTACTTATGTCTCCTAGGATAAAAATTTTCATCCAACACTCTGATTTATGTAGACTATTTACGTAGAATATATATGAATTTAGCATTCAAAATATTTGAGGCAACTCAATCAATTTAGAGCCCCTATGCGATATAAAAAAGTAAGACTTCTTTTCATAAATTGATTGATATTTTCGATTTTGATCTGGCATCTCTTAAACAACCTAACATATAAGTTTAACAAACTTATTTATACATCGTATGAGAATAAATAGCATTCAATATTAAGTTACTAGGTAAGTTATATATGCAATTTCAGTTTATTTATAAAGCTGATATGAAGAAAAAATAAAAAAACTAACATTGATTCTATAATAGATACGTGTATTTATAATTAAGCATTGCAAATCAAGTTCCCATAAATCCATGATTGTGTTGCTTGGGTGTTCATTGAATCAGATTTAAATAAACCAAAACCAATAAATTGAATTAAATTTCAAAACAAATCGAATTCAAAAAATATAAGTCAAATTCGAATCGAATCGGTTTAAAAAATTTCAATCAAGAAAGCTAAATGCACATGTATTTATCCTATTGCTCCAGCACTTTTCACTACCCTCCCAAATAGGCTTGATCACTTTTTCCTTTTTTCAATGCAGGCTTGATCACTTGTCATGCATGAAAAATTAAAGCATGGTTGAACCTACCAGGTAGTGAGCGGATAACAAGAAATAACCATGGTAAAAGGACTAATAGTATGGGTGTAAATGAGCCGAGCCGATACAAGGTGGGCTCGGGCTCGAATTATTTAAAAACCAAGTCGAGTTGATTCAGTTCGTTTATCTTAACAAATTAAATTGTAAGCTCAGGCTTGGCTTGTTTATTAACGAGCCGAGCCGAGGCGACACGCAAACCAATTTATTTATCTTTTAGAAAAATTGCTATTTTTATACATCTACATATATACATAAACAAAAAATAATATTTTTTTGTATGTTTGTTTAGCTGGCTCGGCTCATTTATTAGCGGGCCGACTTCGAGCAAAGCTATTTTTAAGCGAGCCACGAGCTCCGAACTTTTTGAACAGCCGTAACTAATAGGGATATCAAATTAAAACAATCAAATGAAAACAAAGAAAATAAAGATAATGCAACCAACACATGAAAATAAAGATAACAAAAATATTAGACGTTACATATATGTGTGTTGGGTTCTTGGAGGCTTATGGAGTCTTGTTATTAGACCGACTTAATGAACGCATGGGACATTGAATCGAAGACCAAAGATAAGGTAGGGCTAACCCGTTTTGTTTAGTTCTAACTCATATTAGTTTTCTTGGAGACTGTGTTATAAACTCTGATATTGAAACTGTAAAAAATAAATATAGATGCTTATACTTGTGGTTTCTTATCACGAGTGTTGAGAGCATAACAATAAAAATAATTTGGTTGAATGTCGTGGGCGTAGGTTACATATCAAAAGTTCAGAACCGACCTATGTAAAATCCTTGTCTCGTGTTTATTTTTTTCTAGCTGGTTATTGATTGTGTGTGTATTTGCAATACCCTAACCCCTAACAGTGAGATGACACTTGATTTTTACATATACACATGTTAGAATTGGGTCTCGAGATCAGAAAAAAAAATTAAAAATAAAAAACAAAAAAATCATGTCCGTTTGTAAATAAAAAGCTAGAACTAGAATGTCTACATGGGTCGCCCAAAGTGGCTGTCGCGCAACTCCGGTTAAAATATTAATTTGTAAATAAAAATGACCCACGTTTTACTAAAAGTTATTTTTTATTACCGTAAAACATATTATTATATAATAATATATTTTTTTAACATGATGATCGTAAAAGCACCTCTCCCTACCCCATAATTTATCTTTACACCTACTCTTCACTCGGTTTTCTTTTTCTTTTCTCTTTGTTACACCATGTGCTCATGCATATTCAGCGTATTAGCATTTTAGCAAACTAGCAATTAAACAATAATTTCACTTTTACAATCATAAATTGTACGAGATAAAGATGGGACAACCATTGGAGCCTACCGATAAATTAAAAAAGTTAGATCTTTCAAAACAAAAAGCTTGATAAACAAAAGCAACAAAAGTTGAATTGGACATGTAACCTCATAATCATGATACATCGTTCACATACATAGCCCGTATAAATTCCGAACAATTTCTTCATTTTCAATCAAACTATCACGATCCATAATACACAAGTTGTTGTGCTTTAGTACTAACTAGTAGAGTGACCCGTGCTATGCACGGGATTGTAAAATTTGAAAATGCTAATTCTGATGATTTATACGTTAGTATTAACCAGCTGTAAAAAATTCATACGTGAAACGCTGATAAAAAAGTATAATAAAAAAAGATACTACTAAAAAATGAATACTCGAAACAAAAGAAAAGAATAGGGAATATGTAAATGGTAATCTTATTAGAGTTAATGTGCTATATTGTAAATCGATTAAAAGAAAATAAAAGAAATTTTTTTTTAAAGTTTAGAAGATTAAGTGTAAATTTGACTTAACTTGAAAGTATAAGTTATAAAGTATATAATGTTTATAAAGTAAAGTATTTAAATAAAATAATATTTGATTAAAATTATATTTAGTTATGAAGTATATAAAAAGTAAATGTAAATATAAATATTAATTTAAAATATAATAAATAAAATAATACTCAATGAATTAATTTAAATAATCTAATATATATTAAATAATGTATTAATGAAGAGAAGTTTATTAAATGGGGGTAAATTAGAAAAATTATAACATTAAACACTTGTACTTCATGCTTAAAAAAATATTTTAGGTGTCTTACACTTTATGTAAAATTACAAATATATCCATCTCAAACATTTTATATATAGGATAGATATAGATATAGATATAGATATAGATATAGATATAGATATTATGGTTCTTTAAATTTAACTTTACTATTACTAATAATCAATTACAATATTAAGTTCTTTAATAATGATGCGGCTCGGTTTTAAAAATCAGAACGTAGATAGAAAACACATTGTGGCAATAATTCAAAAAAAGTACGTTGGGACGCGGATAAAAATAAGCATGTTGTGATGAAAAATCCAAAATTTTGTAAAATATTATTTTTGATAAGGTGTAACAGGAAAACAAAATAAACTCGTATAAAAAAACAAAAGCTTAAAGCAGTTTTGAAGGTTTGTACACTCGTTCTTCACAGACTTGTACATCATTACATCGAAACGCAGATAAAAATAAAGGTATATTCAAAATCTTGTAAAGCATCACATTTTAAAAGTTATAATTAAAATAAAAACTGGGTTATAAGCGGGACACAAGACAAATTCTAATTAGAGGAAAAGATTATTAAAAAATAATTAAAAATTTTATAGATTTAAATGGTAAGTCCATTTAAAATTGATCGGTTCATATTATAACTTAATGAGATAGCTATGTGTAGATTCAATAATCCAAGCTCTAGTGGCTTGTACAATAATGTTCCAATAACTTGTACCAAATGATGTGAGACTATCTACAATAAATACATCAATTATAATCAACAAAGGTTTTTTTAGTATGTACCCGCGGTAGCATTCAAGTAATGTCTTTTGATTTCACATGTTTCAATTAGCATTCAGGTAATGTTTTTTGATTTCACATGTTTCAATTTGGGCTCACATGTCATCATTTTAGAGTCCTTAGATTTTTGTTTTTCTATTTAAACAGTTTCCATTTATCTATTTAAATTTATATTATTATACTCCAGAACTGATTAAATACCATTTAAACATTTTTTATTTCGTATAATTTTAAATTTTAAACATTAAATGTATAATAATTTTTTATTGACCAGTAACTTTCTTCTTTAAATACATGATTTAACTAAATAATTATAATGTATAAGATTTAAAAGTGTTAATTTTTTATTTTTTGAAATATTATGAATTGACATTATCTTTCAAAAAAGATAATAAAATTAGGTCGTTTGTTAAGGTGACCCTCTAAAATCAAATAATAATTTAGTAATATATAAGATATTTATTTATTGTATTTATTATAATTCATTCAGTGAAATACACGGGAATCTAAGATACGTTTCAACCCATAAAATATTAAATTGTGGGGTTAGATGTTTGAGTTATAAGCGTTGGCTGGAACCTTTATAAGACCAAAAACAAACAGGAGTTAACAATCGATAATATTTCAGGGAAACACTCTATAGATTACAAAATATATATTTTAGGAATTATGTATATTGACAAAATGGAAGGTCAGTTTTAGATTATGACAGTTAGGAAATGTAAGATCTTTGCTGTCACTTCCAATAAAGTTCATGTTCCAAGATAGAAGGATATTTTATATACAATAATGATAAAAAATTAGCAGCTAGTTATCTTTCTTTTCGTGCAAAGAATGCAAATTGAGTGAACTAGTTTCGCGCATCGCTCCCTATTAGGCGGTGTGAGTTCGGTTATTTTTCTCACGCATCGTTGTATTTTTTTTTTTCAATGGGTCTTTTAGATAAAATCATAAAAACAAGTCTTATGGCGATACTCTAATATAATAAACTTTAATGGTAAATTCGACCACATTAGTTTGGTTGTTATCGTTCTGACTTATTAGAAACCATATGACAAAACTGTAAAATACTAATTTAATGAGACATTTGACGAAACAATACACGGCTATAAATAGTCTGATGATTAAACTCTAATATTCAAAACATTTATGGTTAAAGTTAACAAACCTAAATATAGTATTATTCCTTTAGTTTATAGATTAATATAGTATATTAATTTTATTATGGCTGTTAAAAAAAGTATATTTTATTATGCTTAGACATGCTTATTTAGCCAGAATTGGAGCTCTGTGTGTCAAGTACCAAATCGATTGATATGAAATTACGATGAATTTGCGATGGTATTTTTTTTTTTTTTTTGAACGGCAAATTTGCGATGGTATTGATTAGGGAGAAAGAAATTAGACGCTAGTTACATTTGTGATGAAAATAAACTTTGAGACGGATATTCTATCACTATCAGGGTGCTCGGGGCACCCGAGTGTGCCACTTACGTTCTTTCGGCTCCATCGGAACACCTCCACCGAGCCTTCGGTTACTCTCAATTAGTTTCCCATTTCAACTTCTACTACTCGAACACTTTCAAAAATTGTCTGTTTGAGAATGGTCAAACCGTTACTTTTTAAAAAAAAATTTAATAACCAATATAAATCTTATTTACATATTCATTTTTACACAACAAAAAAGTACAAATCTATATCTATCTCATATCTCCAGTTTCACACAAAAATTTTGACACAATGAATAGTAAACTAATTCTTCCATCCGACTCGTCTGATGGGTTTGGATTGAGCGATGGCGCTTCAATAGTCTCCAATTTCTTACTGATATTGTCGCCTAATCCGAGATTCAAGACAAGGCAAGCTAGTTAACATTTTAGACTACAATTTGATCTTGTGGAGAATATTGCAAGTCTAAACCTCCCAGACTCGAACGAAGATTAACTAAAATTAGTATACATTAAATTTTTAGTGATTGTTATTGGTTTTTATTTTATTTTATTTTTTGTTTTCTATGTAATTTTTAATTTTTATTTAGTTAATAAAATTTTACTTTTTGCGCTTTTAAATATATTAATTAGTTAAATTTAATAACTAAATAAATAATAATTTGGGCTGTACTCATATCAATTGGATAGTTTTAGATAGATTTAGCTAAAAGTGTTAGAACAGTTAAATTGATTGGGATAGTTTAAGTACTTTGAATTGTACATCTGGTATTTGTAGCTACAAAATGTACAACGTGTTCATAGCGGCATATGTGTTGCTAAAAGTTTTTGATTGTATTTATTCAGTTAAAGGTGAATGTTTCCAATTTCTGATTTTTTTTCCTAATAACCGCAAAATCAAATTCCTAGAATTACAAATAAAACTAAAATTTTGTATAATAAATAAACATATGCTTAACTCTATGGGAAGTTTTGTGGCACATTTCGTAATATCATGCAGATTTTCTCATTCATTTAAGTCTTTAGTTAGTGACGGAGCTTGAACAAGGGCGGAAGGTCACAAGAGCCAAATCAAAGAGGCAGACCCAGTACATATAAAATTTTCGGACAAAATACACATAAATTTTCGGAAAAAATGGGTGGAGGTTGGGTTTCGGTCTCATATCTACAAAAATCTTTAACTAATCATACACCTGGTCGCATAACCGAATACTTATCCTGAATGTTTCTGGTTTGACCCTCGGGTTTGGGTAATTGGGTTCTAGTGTCAATACACTAATTATGCCACATTAAAGCAAAAATGACGATCTATTAATACACGTTTCAAACAAATACTTCCTAACATGTCTCAGGTTCAAATCCTATTTTCTAGTCATAACATTTTTGAAGTGTATGTGCTTTCTCTCGCACTCAGTGGCAGTTGCTATAATTAATGTTGTTAGATAATATGGCTAATTAAGATAGAAAATCTACGGGATTTGCCTATATTCTTTAAGGTGACAGATAGATTGCACAATCTTCCATCGCTGGTAGGGAGGATAAACAAAAGCAGAACTTTTGAACCCACTAGAGCTAGTGACTAAAAGAAGACGAAAGTGAAACTGGGCTATTTTAAAGCATTAAATTTCTACTGTTACATCAACTCGTACAACAAAATTAAGTGGATGATATCAATAATGTCATGACAAATTACTTTTCAATTCATTGCGCTTTCTTTATACCTTTTCTTTCGCAAAATTATGGTTGAGGTTTGTTCATAAAATTTAGCTTTTAACGTAACAGGTAGCCATCCATATGATCATACTCTTGGTCGATCGGATGATTACTGAACCTCGCTCCTCATGTAAGCCAACTCACTAGCCAGTAAAGAAATTCTACGCCCTTTCCTATCATAAATGAACGGTAACATGAATTTTGGGTACCTTTTTAAAATTTTAATATAATTAATATGTTTTTTTGTTTTTTTAATATAGTTTAATATATTAAAAATTCTAACCCCACGTTTTTTCCTCCATTACTTTCTTGACATAAAAGAATTCGATAATGACTCGATCTGATAGTTTAGTGAACCCATTTGGGAAAAAATGCATGAAGACCAAATTAAAATATTTTTAAATTTGATTACTATTTTGTGAATTTTTTTTTATTGACTTAGTTTTATTTCAAAAAAAAAATTATTACTATTAATGTTTGGGATGCATTTGAATAAACATTTATCTTTTTCTAATAACGTTTATAATGTTTGCGTCACATTTGCTACACACAATATTTTTTAGATAATTTATTTAATGTTATTTGTGACAAACATTATTTTATATAAATATTGATTTATATTTATGATGCATTTACGATAAACATACATCTATATAAAATCATTTATGTGAGAGCATTCATAGCCTGTTTCTTATTTTTGTGTGAGTGAATGCCCTATATTATAGGGAATGATTGTAAGTGGTTGTGAGTGAAGTAGATAGAGAATTTATGGGGGTTGTACCTTGTTTCCTCATATTTAAAGAAACACGGTACAAACCCATAAATTTTTTAATATTTCTTAAAGTGATTGTGAGTAGATGAGAAAGAAAATGTAATAATAAGTGTATGAAAAAAATATCATTTAATAATGAAGAGAAAAAATAGTGGTTTTAGTATAATTATAAGGATCTGGACGGGGGTTGGACTGTGAATGCTCTGAAGCATTTGCTACACACTGTGTTCGGGGTGTTATTCTTTATTATTATTAATTTTTTAAAGTTGTTTTCTTTTATTATTATTTTACTATTATTATTCACTTCTATTACTATTTTCTTTTGTAGATGTCACATCTATTTTATCTAATAAAAAAGATTTTTTTTGCCACTTGTTACTCTCTTAACTTATTTTTTGTCATTTGTGTTTCTTCCACACATCCTCATATTATTTTTCCCTCCATAAACAAATAGTAATTCAAACACACAAATTAATTTCTCTCTTCTATTAAAATCAATTTTATTAATTGTTATATTTATCTCATTTATATTTTTTAAAATCATTTATCTTTTTAAAATATATTTTATTAAGGAAATTTAAAATCCCAATATTTTATTAAAATAAAAATAATAAAAACAAAAATTTTATATATTATGAAATTTTTTTAAAACACTAAACCTTATATAAACAAAATATTTTAATTGGTCCTTTTTAAAAAAATAAAACTATAATCTTAAAACAAATGTTTAAAATTGAAACTATTTAGATAAGAGCGTTAACAAATAGTATAAATGTTTTATTTCTTGAATATTACTTATATATAATTTAATCATATCTTATATTAAAATAAATATAGCATTGTAACTTTTTGTGTTTATTACTAACTATAATCCGTTCAATAAATGGTTTCTAGTCTATCTATTTGTCTATAATAAAAAAAACTAAGATAATATTAAAAACTAATAATATTACTTATACCATTTTCAAATTAAAAAAATATATAATTTGATAATGTAAAAAACCTTTTTTTATTAAAAACACGCTTTTTAGAAACAAAAGTTTTATAAAATACAAAATACAATGAATTTTTTTATAATCATATTTTATGTTAAGCATTGTTTTATAATTCGTTAATAATAATAATTATTTGTTTAATATTTTATTTATACAACCCGTGTAATACACGAGATACTAACCTATTCCTATAATATTAGCGAGTTCAATTCTAGGGTACAACCCTTCAATGCTATGGTGTGCAACTCTTTTGGTGCAGCCTGCCACTTACTATTTCTGAAGATCACAAGTAGAGACCTCCAATTAATAAACTTCATCTAGAAAAAGTGCAGCTTGATACCCCCCTTTTCGACCCTAGTAAAAAGATCTCTACTTTGTTCAATAGTAAGGTATTTATATCCAGATGTACCATTGTCTTAACACTTTTTGATTTATTTATTCCATAATCCATCCTTGTTTTATAATTGTTGCCTTATTAGTGTTTGATCCATTTTGATCTTTTTAATACTGTACAAGTATATGAAATGAAACAGGTTAATAATTAACTATTGTGCCAATTTTGGGTGGCTTATTATTTAAAGATTATATATTGTATTGTCTTCTTTGCTAGATTTTTCTCCAATTTTAGCGCACTAAGAGCATTCATAGTCCGTTCTTCGTTTTTATGTGAGTGGTTGTGAGTAAATAGGTAGAAAATTTATGATGAAACAAAGTACAACCTTCATAAACTTTTTTAATATTTTTAAAAGTAGTTATGAGTTGATAAGAGAGAAAATGTAATAATAAAAATATGAAAAAAAATATTATTTAATCAAAAAAGATAAAAAAAACGATATTTAATGTAATTATAAGTATGAAGATGAGGAGTGGATTGTGGACGCTCTAATAATAACTAAAAGTTAGAATAGAAAAGTATAGTTTTATGTGTGCTTTATTTGTGTAGACAACGAGGACGAAATTACAATGATAATAATAAGAATGTGTAGTAGTTTGTTTATTTAAAATATCACCTAACCAAATATGAAGTTGTTAGAATTTCCTTTAAAGGAAGTGTAGTGGTTTAAAAAATTTTCAATTAAATATTATTAAAAGTGAGTGTGTTCCAAAGACAACAACCTTTCATTCTCGTTAAGCGTTCGGCGATGGCCTCTTTGGAGCCTCCTTTCACTAACCATACTTTTAAGCAAAGCATTGCTGTGACAATGCCTCAACGTTCCAATTAAAGGACCATGAAATGCAACCTGCATGTATAAAAACAAATTTGTAATAAACACGCAAATATTACTAAATCCTTAAAATTAAGCCCAAATTTGGAGTAACACTATAACAAATACCAGATCAGGGCTTTAAATAATCGGTGGAAGCTAATGTGCGTGTGCAGGGAGAAAAAAAAAACCGATGTTGCAAATCGGTTTCGAACAACATAAAGCTTTAACTGAACCCAAACTCTTAAAGAAAACTTCAACAAAACAAAACAAGGAAGTTGATAAACAGTGTAAAAAAAAAAACAAAACAAACAAAAGATAAAGATAAAGAAAATCGCTTACTTCAAAAGAATATGAGGATACCATGGGTCGGATTAACATGACTGTTACGATTCGATTTCGAGAAGGGATGGTTTAAATGTTAGATCTTCATTTTTCGTGACCCAATGGGCCGAACGAACATTTTGCATAATAAAGCTGGCATTTTAAATATGCTAATCTGATGGGCCACTAGAAATATGTGTTCTAATATAATGTATAGTTGTATACAGTATACATCTTCAATTCTACGGTTATCATTTAACTATTTATTAAAAGGGTAAGAAAAAATGAGGTTAAAAAAGTTATTGAAAAAATTATATTTCACAATCTAAATCGAATTTCAAAAAAATACTTCGGAGTCTCTGTTCCTCTCGTCGTCCACTTTCAGAAAAAAATAAAAAAAAATTCACTGTGTCTTTTATGACACAATGACGTCATTCTGTCTTTCATAATGACACAATAACGTCATTGTGTCTTTCATAAATGACACAACAAAAAAAAAGTTAATTTTTTTTATTTTTTGTTTTTTTTAGTGAGGACTGCTAGTGGAACAAAAGCTTGGAATTACTTTTTTGAAATTCGATTTAGATTGTGAGATATAATTTTTTTTGTGATTTTTTTTGACTTATTGTGTCTTCTCACACTTTGCAGCAAAAATACATTTTGTATTTGAACCCCTTTCTTATTAAAATTACAAATTGTAAACGGGTATCTAAAGCTAAGTTGGCAACATGTGGGAATATCATAATCATTACCAAAAATTTTAACAAAATTCATTATATAATCCAACAATTATTCTTTCATGTAGGTTTGCATACATCTTCAATTAATGTTAATTTGATTTATATAATAAAAATAAAATAAAACCATATTCGAAGAGATAAATTATTTTATGTGTTTCTTTTTTTTTTTCTTAATATCTTCAATCTTTCATTTTCTCCAAACATTTAAGTTGAAATTCAAAACAAAAGTTTATGTTTTAATCAATGTGATTAGAAACAACACAACTTGCATTAACATGTGACATGCAGGACAGCTAAAGACTACATAATCGATCGTTTTGAGTACATTTGAGCTACGCGGATATTGGTGGATAGATTGAACTACCTTCAAGAGGTTGACCTAGGTAATTGAACCAATGGTTGGATTAAATTTTAAACTTTATTTTTCCAAAATCACATTTATTAAGTTATTTTTGACTTTATACACCCGACTACACATTTTGTTAACATTACAAAAGCGAACAAAAAGATAGTATAATCTTCTATTTTATTTAAATTTTGTTAGACGTATGTATTTGTTTAAAAATGACTAACTCACCTATCCATTAGACCACAACCCTTTGATTATTACATGTATATATAACAATCAAAAAACAAAAAAGTTTGATAAATTAAAAATAACAAGTTAATAATATATATTATAAATTTAATTAAAGTTGAGAAAAGCTCTACAGTAATTATTCAATAATTTAAAGTATAAAATTTATTGGTTTAAAAAAAACTTATAATTACAAGTAAATTTTAAAGTAGAAAACTTTAGTGATCAATTAAAGAAAATAACAAAAATACACTATTTAATATGACAAATCAAGTTTGGTAATTGTATATATAAATAACTTAAAACTATTTATGTCCCGGTTTTTAAAACCGTTAGAAAAGAAAAAACCTATTTAATTATTTATTAACCGTAAATTTTTTAACTCTTAAATACCACATAATCTTTTATTACAAGGATTCAAACTATTATATTTATATATACAATCATCAGTGTCAAGAGACTGATCAAGACATATTTAAGTTCTTTAATAGCAATTATATTTATATATACAATCATCAGTGTCAAGAGAGTAATCAAAACATATTTAAGTTTTCTTGAATTTTCTGAAATACAAGGCCATGAAACTCACCAAAACTAACAACTAATATTAATTTGTTTAATTTAAAATAGAGTTAATTACGCAAATAGTCTCTGTGTTTATCCAAAATAATAAGTTTGAGTACTAAGGGTTTCAAGTAACAAGTTTGGGAATTGTGTTTTCAGTTTGTAACAAGTTAAGGTATTAACACTAACAGACGTTAACTTTTCTGTTAAATCTAAGTGTATTTTTGTCTTTTCACTTTACAAGGACTATTAATATTAATAGAGGGACTGGTTGTGTCATTTAATATAAATAAAAGATTGCTTGTGTAATTTAATATATATTCATACATACATATACACACATATATATATACAATCACACCTTCATGTCTAGACTAATTTCACCACCACCATGGCCAGCCACCACTGTCGGACACCAGCATCGGCCACCACCCCATACATCTTCCTCACCACCTCCATCGTCTTCAGCTCTTGAAATAAAACAACAACCTCATCAAAAACGTCATCTTCATCTTCATCTTCACCACCATCGACCACCATCACCAACCACCACCACTCCCCGCCCTTGAACCATTTCCATTGCCTAATTTTTATGAAGCCCACATCAATTCCATCATCATCATCACCACCATCATTATTGCATCATCACCGCCATATAGCATTCATCATTGATCCATCACCATCGAACAACCACTGATGCTGGTTCTAACCCTGGGTTCAAAGATCTATCTATATCCTCAAATTAGGTTTTAGGGTTTTGAGAAAGATTTAGGTTTTGAAAAAGATTTAGGTTTTAAGGATTCTAAAAAAATGACTGTGGCAGAGGTTTAAGTTTTAGGTTGGGGGAAAGCAGTCGGTGGTGGTTGGCGATGATGGAGTTGGAGAGGGGGTAAAGCGTGGCGTACGAATGGTTGTGGTGGTGGTCGGGCGTGCGGGAGACCAAGGTGGTGGGTTTGAGTTAGGTTTTGTTTTTAACATTTTAAATTTAATTACACAAATGGTCCCTAGAATATAAGAGAGATGTAATTACAAATAAACCCTTAAAGGACTATTCCTGTAATTAAGTCAATTAAAATATAAAAAATAAAATAAAAAAAATTTTGATGGGCACGTGGAGAAGGTCGGGTTGTGATTGTTGACCTTTTCTGGTTTTTAATACAAAAGATTTCAAAATTGATGGCCGGTTTCTTGTTTCGCTTTCACTCTTGCCTTCCATGAAAACTGAAAACAATACTGTCTACTCACCACCAAAGTCAACCCCCCCCCCCCCCCCCCCCCACACACACAAAAAAGAAAAGAAAAATCTCTCTCCCTCTGTGACCTCTTCTCTTTGTCTACGGCTTTACTTTTAGATACAGAAATTGGCATCCACTTAACGACACACAGAGATGTATGGAGTACGTCCACCCAACAACTCCGATGACGCCGTCGCCGGTGCTCCGACCGATGTCATCCGTACGTACCAGACTTGGAAAGGCAGCAACGTAAGTCCTCTCACTTTCATATTCTGACTGTTGATTATCATTATCATTATCATTATCATTATCATTATCATTGTGATTGTGATTGTGATCACCAGGTGAGAGGTTTTTAAGATCGGTGATCTGAGTTTGATAATCGACGTGATCCGATTGATAGTTGTTTTGATGTAAATTAGGTGATCGATGTGTTTTGACTGTGTTTCGTTGCTTAGGTTTCCAGCTTATTGGAATTTAGGGCGTGTACTGTAGTTGCATAGGTACATGAACCTGAAGACTGTAAGTTAATCAATGGAATGCAATAGATTCGGATTAAGACATGAAAGCAACGAATTATGATATTGGAACCTATAAGCGCAAGTGCTATTTACCTGATCTTATTGTTTGCAGGGCTTCGACGAGTCTTGTGACACCAAAAAGTTATGATTTAGGCCTCAGTCTTAAGAAATCTTTCTGTTGACCTTCAAATCCCTTCCACAAAGAGACATTCTTTCATCCCTTATAAATTAGATTAAAAGTATTGGATTCACCAATAAATTTATTGTAACCTAGTGATATCTGATATGTATATAGTGTTATCCTGTCATAGCTTGAGGGTTCAAGTCCTATGGTTGACAATGATGTAATTTAGGGATAAAATTAGATGGGTGTATGTTTGCTGTTCTAAAAAGGAAAAAGGAATGTTTTGGATTTTCCTCAGGTTAGAGTGCTTTCCGAAAATTGAGATAATTAGGTCATTAGATGACAGCCCCTTGTTAAGAGTAGTAGTTTACATGTTCTTTTTGTAGTATGACTTTGATCTATTATTTCTATAAATTTGTTTATTTTTAATGTGTAGATATTTTTCCTCAAAGGGAGATTTATATTTGGGCCGGATATACAATCAATCTTCCTATCGATATTCCTCATAGTCGCGCCAGCTGTAGTTTTCTGTGTATTTGTTGGCAGGAAGTTGCTTGATGAGTTCAACCATCATCTTGGGATATTGGTTATGGTCATAGCAATTGCATTGACAATTTATGTAAGTTTTCTTGACCCTCCATTGTATTTATTAGTATGTTACAATGAAAATGTGGCTGCATAGAGAATGTAATATTAGAGAAATAGCTTTTGTTCTTAATAATTTGTTAAATTAGTGACTATACATTGGATTACAGGTTTTAGTTATGCTTCTAGTGACTTCTGCAAGAGACCCAGGAATAGTTCCCCGCAACACACGCCCTCCAGAACCAGAAATTCTGGATCAAAGCCTAGAAATTGGGTCAGCTCAAACTCCACAGTTACGTTTACCTCGCTTCAAAGAAGTAACGGTCAATGGGCTGACAGTTAAGGTCAAATATTGTGATACTTGCATGCTATACAGACCACCACGTTGTTCTCATTGTTCAATATGTGATAACTGTGTGGATCGGTTTGATCATCACTGCCCGTGGGTCGGCCAGTGTATTGGATTAGTAAGGACACATCCTTTATTTTTCTTCTTTTTTCATGAAAAAATATTAGGATTTTATAAAAAATGATGGTGATATTATTTTTTGTCTTGTTGCAGCGTAACTACAGGTTCTATTTCATGTTTGTGTCTTCAGCAACTCTGCTTTGTATTTACATCTTCGCCTTTTGTTGGGTGTATGTAGTAAAGATAAAAAATAGCGAGGATACATCGATTTGGGGTGCATTGATCAAGACCCCGGCCTCAATTGTGCTAATAATTTATACTTTCATATGTGTTTGGTTCGTTGGTGGTCTTACAGTCTTTCATCTTTATCTAATCAGCACAAACCAGGTGAATCATTTGTTCTTAATAAGACATTGTACTTGCAGCAAAACTAACAAAATTACTATCCTCTTAACATTTTGTCATGTTGATTCTTGCAGTCTACATATGAAAACTTTCGGTACAGATATGATCGGACCATAAATCCTTATAACAGAGGGATAATTGAAAATTTCAAGGAGGTGTTTTGGCGTAGCATTCCTCCTTCGAAGAACAATTTCAGGGCAGTTGTGGTAAGAGAACCAGAAACCCTGCATCAGGCTTCAAGGGACAGTTTTGTATATTCCAATGTAGAGAAAACTCCAAGTGATAAAGAAATGAGTGATAGGAATAACGGGTCGGGCCGAGTTGATTGGTATGATCAAACGGGCCATAATGATCCCCCGGGTCACCCTAGGCGGTCCAGCTGGGGGCATAGAAGTGGAAGCTGGGGATTACCAAGTGATATTGCTTCGGTTGCATATGGTCTTGGTGACTCGAACCGGACTGTTGGTGGAAGCAGTGACCGCTTGGGTGGTCAATTGGCAGGTCAAATTAGGCAATGACAAGTCAAGTTTTATGGTCATGTTTTTGAGTTGTGGTTTATTTGACCTTTTTAAAGGGTTCATTGTTGTTTCAGTTGTGTATAGAATTGGGGATATAAGCAACCCCTTATCGGTTATAATACGTGTGTGGGATCTTGTTTCCTTAAAATATAGATGTTAGTGTACATACTACATAGTCTTGGGCTCTTTCTGTATGTATTAATTTCCGTTCTGCTTCTCTTATGAAGCTGGCTACCATATTCTCTTTATTGAGTACATTAGAAAATAACTTCATTTGTTTCTTATATTTGTTGAAGACAGGGTCTAGCAGGCAAGATAGGCCTGTTAGAGAACAGGTCAAAAGGGATGACAACGTCAAACAAGTCTATTTGCATTACTTGTTTAGAACCTATGCAGCTGGTCAGACCAAGAACAGCTTATATAAGCAATCTGATTGAGCCTAATTGAACCCCATTGTTTGAACAAGCTGGTTACCTGGTGATCAGATGGATTTCAAAAAACTTTATTTTTTTATTTTACTTATATAATCCGACTCAGATTTCATATTTTGTTTATTGTAGATATCATATTTGTTTTATATTTTAGATTAACACTTAAGTATATATAAATAATAGAATAATAGAATTATTTATGATATCATTTGATTTTAAAACGAATGACAAGTGAACCTACAAATGTAACAATGTGATTATAAAAACATTGGTTTAATTTGTTGGAACTACAAATAACATTTAAGTATATTTTCAAAAATATATTACCTTTTTAATTTAATAACTTAATGAAAGAGGTTTTAAAGTATATCTAAATATGATAGAAAATCCATGATATGTGACAATTAATAAAGCTAGAGGTAAATATAGAATCTAAAATAGAAAGTTGAGTACAACTCAAGATAAAACAATAAGAGGATCGTTTTCACCACCCAACAAAATACATGAAACGGAAGTCAGTTTCTCTTTGAATAGATAAAAACCATAACATTTTTAAGTGCTAGAAATACATGATAATATTAGTAAACCAATGAGAAGACATTAACTATATCATGTATTAAATTATGGAAATCCAAAACCTTTATATTCTTACTGCATTGATTGAAAACGTTTGAATATCATGGCGCTCATGTCCACGTAACGCTGAGCACAGTTGGAGAGGCAACTCGATTCACCGGAACTAAACTTGCTTCCAGGAGTACCAGTGATGCATTTATCCCAACATGCACTAGTCAGCTTTGCTATCATCTCATTTGCCATTGCTCTTTCTTTTTCTTGCTACATTACGTTCAGAATATCATCATGATTCCAAATATAAAAAAAAATTTAAAAATTATACATTAGTTGTGACTTGTGACAATTTTGACCCATCTGATTTGGTTTGGTCAAATGAGTTGAACATGTTGAAAGACATCAGAAATTCAGATTATTATTGTATAATAATAATATTTTCTAACGCTTAATGCATCAATTATTCATTGAAAACAAAAATGTAATTTAAAAAAAGAATACGGGACAACCCAGATGATTTTGACATGTACTAATAATCACATGTTTCAACATGCTACCAGCCTGCACATCATAGTACCTCTGATAAATTATTGATACATGATTTGAATAGTACATTGAAGGATGGGAACTAAAGTGTGTTTGCCCACAACCGAATCATGTCCATAAATCAATATATAACAGTTAGAATGATGATGTTATGTCTTGCTCTTTCATTCTGAAATACTTTTAAAACAAAAACCTTTGATTGGTGTAGAAAATTTTCATGTAACAGGTACTAATATGACACCTTTGATTAATATTTGCATGCAACAGGTACTAATTTTTGTATGATTGGTGAGCCTAATAAGAGTAACATATTGAACAACATAAACTTATGCTCAAAAATCATCATACCCTTAAAACACACAAATGAAAATAGGATTCAAACACCAGCCACTAGGTCCACATAACCATGTAAACACTAAATATTAAATAATATAGCCTACTAGATTAAAACCCTTACTAAATTTAAGGCTTGCCAAAACTCTCAAACTGAATAAAGTTAGTACATCACTAAGCACCAGAAGTTCTTTTTTCAATTAAAATGCTGACATTCTGAATGGTCATGTTCAATTGTTCATAACTGAATAAAGCGTAGGAAAAACCATTATTGTATCGATTCTGAATAGAATATTAACGAGAACACTTAAGACAGTTTGCAACACTAGAGAAGAATCACAAGCTGATCGTGTATCATTCACCAAACATCACTACTCCAGTTCTAAATACACAATGCTAAATAACTTACAATCAATGCTACTCAGATTGATGATAGAATAAACCCGAAATTCTCGGATAACCTAAGTCATTAGCAATTATTAATCATATGTATAGGCATTCACACAGTAGATAGAACATGAAGAAAACAGAACAATCAATCTATAATCTTAAGTTAAAATCTAAATAATTACTTTCCAACGAAATAAAGAAAAGGATGTGAAATTCGAGTTGAGATCAAGTATATTTTGTAGGGGAATTTCCAAACCGAAGATCAATTAGCAAAAGAGGTGTATTAACTACCTCAATCACCAAGGACATAATCTAACACTCATATCGAATTATCGATGCTAATCGCCATACCAGTATTCCTAAATTCGCTACAAATAAATAAACAAAAACATAAACAATAAGACATCAGAACAGTGCTTACGTTGATCAACTGCTGTAACTGAGGATTGTTTAATGCTGAAGCGTCCATTGAAATCGAAGGTAGAAGAAAACTCCGCTGATCAACAAAATAACGACGAAAAGTAAAAAACCCTAAAACCCTACAAATGAAGACGAAACAGTACTACTTGTAATAGCACCAACAAGGCCCTGATCATATAGAAAGCCCATTTGAAGTGGGCTTATGAGCCCGTAGTATCGCTTTTTCCTTTGCAATAACATTTTTAAAAGCTTTAATTATCTTATATTTAGTAGTGATATATTATTTTAAAATGATTAAACAGAATGTATAATAATTAATCAAAGTGATATATTATTGCATTTTTATTTTTTTTGCAGACAAATTTATCTCCTTGAGAAAAATTATAAAATGTCAGCATAGATTATCTCTCTAATAGCATTTATGTTTATTTTTCAAGAGAAGTCATGTACTTAAATATATTACTGATATGGATCAATGAAATTATTCAATTACACTCATAGTTACATGGTGTCTTGATAGGGTTTTGTATTTTATAGGTAAACTAACATATGTAACAAAAAAGTTACATAAGAAAATGATGAAAATCAAAAATTGTATATTGCTTACACGACATCAATAATAGTTTCTTTTTGACATATTTGAAGTGTCAAGTGCATATAAGGAACACAATAATCAACTGAATTCGATACTTTCATTAACAAGTAGGAAGGCTTTAAATAGCCAAACCATTACAACGTACAGAAACAAACTAAACTAGAAAGCAGGAAAAACCAACGAAAAATAGGAAGACTCAACAACCTCTTGTAACCCAGCTGCCCACTACTCCATAACGTTAACTCCCTAAAGACTCGGGCTTATTGACATATAAATAAAGACAAAACATAACATAATAACCATACTTAATTCCACGAAGATCCAACAAATTCCTCCCCTTAAACAAGACCATCTTCAAGTGTCTTGTTTAACATCACAGACTCCCATAGCTTCCCGCATTGACTTGAAAGATTCCTCCTTAATAGCCTTGGTCATACCATCTGCTACTTGTTGCTTAGTGCCACAGAACTCCAGCTTGACTATTTCTTTATCGACCAGCTCCCTCAAATAATGATAACGGATCTCTATATGCTTGGACCTTCTATGCATAACTGGATTCTTTGACAACTTTATGGTAGATGTATTATCACAATAGATTTTCACAATTCCTGTCTCCTCTTCCATTTCTTTCAACAACCTTTTCATCCAAACACAGTGACAAGCACATAAACCTGCAGCCACATATTCGGCCTCAGTTGATGATAAAGTCACTATATCTTGTTTTCTTGAGCACCAACACACTGTTGCACCACTTAACAAGCAAACATAACCCGAAGTACTTCGTCTGTCTTCAAATCTCTTGCATAATTACTGTCGGTGTACACCACCAGTCCTTCTTTCTTTCGTTTATCATACCTCAGTCCATAGTTTAGAGTACCTTTAATATGTCTCAGAATTCTTTTTGCAGCATGAAAGTGATCTTCCTTTGGATTAACCATAAACCTTGAAATGAGACTGACAACATACACGATATCTGGTCTGGTGACAGTCAGATACATAAGACTACCAACCAGACTTTTATACATGGTTCCATCAATCTCCTCCCCTGGTCCAAGCTTTGTTAGTACAACTCCTGGCACTATAGGTGTATGAACTGCATTGGCTTCCTCCATTCCAAATCTTTTCAATGCTTCATTTCCATACTTCCTTTGACTGATTTCTATAACCTCCTCCGTCTGATTTACTTCAACACCCAAGAAATACCTCATCTGACCAAGATCAGTCATGCTGAACTCCCTTTTCATAGATGCTTTGAACTCTTCACAAATCACTTTATCACTTTCTGTATATATCAGATCATCTACGTATAGGCTCACCATTAAAAAATTATTCATTACCTTCTTAATGAACAGCGTATGATCATAACTGCTCCTTTTGAATCCTTCTTAATGAACAGCGTATGATCATAACTGCTCCTTTTGAATCCTTCTCTTTTGAAATAGGTTTCAATTCTGGTATACCAAGCTCTAGGGGCTTGTTTCAGGCCTTAGAGGGCTTTCTTAAGCCTATACACTTTATCTTCTTCTCCTTTCTTGACAAATCCTTTTGGTTGCTCAACATACACTGTTTCTTTTAATTCACCATGCAAAAAAGCACTTTTTACATCCAGTTGGTACACTATCCAATCTCTCTTGGCTGCAACAGCAAGAAACATTCTAATTGTATCCCATCTAGCAACGGGAGCAAAAACTTCATTGTAACCTACTCCCTGCCTTTGTGCATATCCTTTTACAACTAACCTTGCCTTGTACTTTTCTATTTCTCCCTTTTCATTCAGCTTAGTCTTGTACAACCACTTAACTCCAATGGGCTTCACACCTGATACTGCATTAACCAATTCCCAAGTCTGATTACTCTCTCTTGCATCGATTTCAGCTTTCATAGCAGACTTCCATTTTTCTTCTTTTACAGCTTCTTCATAACTGACAGGATCTTTTAAAGAACTATACAATGCCATCACATCTTCTTCAGCATAACTAGAATAATAATCCTTCATCCAAGCAGGTGTTTTTCTAATCCTGCTAGATGTTTGATTACCCAGCTGCATGGAAGTGAGACCATTATTATTTTCTTGAACTACTTCTTCTTCTGAATTCTGTGTCTGAATTGGATCTTGTTCACTTGTTGCATCTTCAGCTGCAGGCTCATGTTCACTTGATGCATCTTCAGTTGGAGTGTCAGCAGACTCATGTATGTTGTTAACTATACCTTCTTCCTCAACAAATAAATCTTGTACCTCTTTCTTAGGAGTATTCCAGTCCCACTAACCCTCTTCATCAAATGTTACATCTCTGCTTATCACAAGTTTCTTGGTGATAGGATCATAAAGCCTGTAGGCCTTTGATTCAACACTAACTCCAAGAAATACACACTTGTGACTTTTATCATCCAGCTTAGTTCTCAACTGTTTTGGCACATGCACATAACCAATACAATCGAAAACTATCAAATGACCTACACTTGGTTTAAAACCTGTCCATAACTCCTCAGGAACCTTCTTATCCAAACTTCTACTTATAGTTCTATTAAGACATGACATGCCCATGCTACTGCTTCTGCCCATAAAAACTTAGGCAGATCCTTTTCCTTTAAAAGACATCTAACCATATTCAAGATTGTTCTATTTCTCCTCTCTGCCACCCCATTCTGCTGGGGTGTATATGATGTAGTTAATTGCCTTTTAATTCCCTCATTGTCACAGAAATCTTTATATTCTTGAGAGATAAATTCTCCTCCTCTATCACTTCTTTAACATTTTAATTTAAGAGCAGTTTCATTCTCTACTAATGCCTTAAACCTTTTAAAGCATTCAAATGCTTCCCCTTTAAGAGCCAACATATAAACCCAGGTTTTTCTAGTATAATCATCAATGAACACTAGAACATACCTCTTATTTCCTTAAGATATGGGTTTGATTGGCCCACATGCATCTGTGTGAACTAGCTGCAATCTTTCAGAGGCATGCCACTTGCTTTTCTTCGGTATCTCCACTCGATTCTGCTTTCCCACTGCACACACTTCACATACATGTGTTTTCTGAGCCACCTTGGGTAGCCCTTCAACCATATCATTAAACTGCATGGTTCTAAGGGCATTGTGATTAACATGAGCAAATCTTCTGTGCCATAATGCTTCTCCTGTGGTAACTTGCATGCATCTGTCTGGTTCTTCTCGTGCTGCAAATATGGGAAACATTCGGTTTCTGGTCATCTTAGAAGTCAAGATCAGACCCTTCACATAATGATACACCTTGCCAACTCCTTATTTAAAGATGAATGTCACTCCTTTGTCTTGAAGTTATCCAACACTAATGAGATTTGAGGTCAGATCAGGTGCATAATACACCTTAGTAATGACCTGAGTCATCCCATCTACAGTCAACTTCACATCTCCAATTCCCTGAACCTCCAGCTTTTCATCATTTCCTAGCTTGACTGAGTGTGTGAAACTTCGATCAAGCTTTGTGAACCAAGCCTTGTTCCCTGTCATATGATTGGAACAAGCTGAGTCCAAGAACCAGATGCTCTCCTTCCCATTCTTTAAAAACTCAGAATTGGCCCTTATAAGCTTCTCTTCCTGCTCGTATTTCTCCATGTCTATTGTTGCCATTAACACCAATTCTTCACTCTCATCATACTCAGCATAATTCACTATCTTCTCTTCTGAGGGACATTCATATTAGAAATGACCCAATTTGTGGCATTTGTAGCATTCAACAGAACTTTTATCAAACGATCCTCGTCCTCGTCCCCTGCCTCTTCCTCTTGTATAGTTTGATCGCCCCCTTCCTCTTCCTCTACCATATGAATTTTCTTGTTCAACCTTGAGGACTTGCTCCTCAGTTGACTTCTTTAAAAGCTTTTGCTCATGAACAAGTAAGGAGCTTTGCAACTCATCTACTGTCATCTTATCTAAATCCTTTGACTCTTCAATAGTACACATAACAAAATTGAAATTTTATGTGAGTGTTCTTAATACCTTTTCAACTATCTTCATATCAGGCATGTCATCTCCACAAGTCCTCATATCATTTGCAGTGACCATCACTCTCCCAAGATAATCATTCACACTTTCTCCAGTCTTCATTTCGAGAGTTTCAAATATTCTTCTTAACCTTTGCAATTGTGCCCTTTTGACCCGAGCACTCCCTTGATATTTGTTCTTCATTGCATCCCACACTTCCTTGGAGGTCTCCTTTTTGGTAATTGTCTTCAGAATTGACTTGTCTATAGACTGGAACAAGTAATTCAATACCTTCAAATCCTTCAACTTGTTTTCTTCATAGTTCTTCCTCTGAATTGGTGTTGCTTGTTCTCCTGGCTTGATCTCTGTGTACCCATCCTCTACCACGCTCCAGCATTCTTTTGATTGAATGAGGTTCCTCATGACCATGTGCCAATGATCATAATCCCCATCAAACTTCGGTACATGGGTTGCCTGAAAATGACTCGACTCTTATGTCATTGTTATCATACAATAGCCTGTCTCTCAAACACTCAAAGACTGATCTCACTCAGCTCTCTAATGGATCTCACAATTGTGCTCTGATACCACTTGAAGTGTCAAGTGCATATAAGGAACACAATAATCAACTGAATTCGATACTTTCATTAACAACTAGGAAGGCTTTAAATAGCCAAACCATTACAACGTACAGAAACAAACTAAACTAGAAAGCAGGAAAAACCAACAAAAAATAGGAAGACTCAACAACCTCTTGTGACCCAGCTGCCCACTACTCCATAACGTTAACTCCCTAAAGACTCGGGCTTATTGACATAGAAATAAAGACAAAACATAACATAATAACCATACTTAATTCCACGTAGATCCAACAATATTAACACTCGCGAAAAGGAAAAGAAGATTGTGTGACTCTAACGTGTCCACTTTGGTTTAAAAATAGGAGCGAGTTATAAATGAAATAACTAAAACCGAATCTAAATAAATGACAAAAAAAACCATTTTTTTAACGCCAAATATGCGACCCTGCTTCGGATGATACATTTTATCTTAATCGGACTCATCTATCCGTTTCCCATCCGGAACCACACCCTAACCCCCTCAGTAGGAAACTCATTGCTAAAAAAACTCATTGGCACAACTCTGAGAAATTTGCTTAGAGTGAGACTTACCACCCAATATTTACATGAAAGGTCTCTGTGCTTGGGAGTGTTTTCATTTTTGGTCCCCAGGTTTGAAAAATTACAAAGTCGGTTCAAAGGTTTGTCAAAACGTAACACAAAAGGTCCCTGACGTGGAGACTGTTATCTTTTTCCGTTAATTTTTTAAAATGACTAAACTACTCTTTGTGAAAACTTAAAACTCTAACCACCACCATCTAACACCACCAGAACGCCACCACAAGTCTGCAACCACCATCCCTAACACCACAAGTCTACAACCACCATCGCTAACATCATCAGAACATCATCACCATCTCTATCACCACAGGTTGCAACCACTAGATTTCCACCATCCCTACAACCACTAGACTGCAACCTTCATCTCCAACACCACGGGTCGCCACCTTGAATCCAATCAAGGTTAGGGCTACAACGGTGGTGGTGATGGGTGATGCTTTTGTTACCACAGATCTGTCGTATGATGCTTTTGTTGGTGTTTCGGTGAGTAAGAAATGGTAGTGATGGGTTATGGTGGTGGGTAGCTGTGGTGGTCTGGTAGGATGGTGGTGGTGGTTTGGTAGAATAATAGTGGTTAGAGTTTTAAGATTGAAGATAAAGTTATGGGTCCCAACTTTCATAAATATTGATTCTTTAATAGTCGGGGGTATTTCGGTCATTATACTAAGACTTAACGGATAAAGATAACGATCATCCACATCAGGGACCTTTTGTGTTATGTTTTGACAAACCTTTAGACCGATCTTGTAATTTTTCAAACCTGAGTACCGAAAATGAAAACAGGCCTAAGTACAGAGACATTTCATGTAACTAACTCTTTGAAATAATACATTACATGTCATATCCTTGTGCTTTATAAATTAGCAGTCAAGTTATCTTTTTATTCGGCTCAAAACCAATTGGATAACTAAATTGGACTTGAATTGAGTTTAACGAATTAACCAACCCACATTTCCCTAATAAGTGATAAGCAAACCGTCAGTAATGAAATATAAAAATAGAACCGTCCGTTACAAGGTTCAGCTTAGCCCATAACCATATTGAACCGACATACTGACCAGAAAGCATAATTCAACCACTAGATCGTGTGACACTGCGTCCACACGAGCCCACTGCAGACCTCATGCATCCGAAATCTCTGTGTTGGCCGACTTTTATATGTGTTTAGATATGTAATCATCAAGATAATTATTGTTGTTAATTTCATTTGTATTTCTTCTATCTATTTCTCAATCAAATAGTTAATCGTAAGACGATTAATTGTGTCTGTGGTGAGCACGCTTAACTATTATTCACAGAAGATTGACAATGAATTACATTATTTGCTATACATTGATAACCCTCAATATACAATACACAAATTTCTTTTACAAAGTTCACTTTTAGTTTATCAGAAACTGAAAATCCTCTAGGAAAAAAATAAAAACAGTAAAACCAGATCCATCTTTTGGCACAAGAAGTCCAACCAAACTCTATACAAAACAAAAATTACAGGTTTGCACTTATACACTTTCGGGCTTCAAACAAAACCCACAAAACGAATCAAATTACATTCAATAAACACGTATCAAATATCTAATGCAAAAAAGATCGACAGATCTCAATTTATTTTCTTTATCAATTATCTACCTCCGATTGCGAAGAACTGCTTCTTTGCTTTTGAATCTTAGATCCATATTTAGACTGATGGAAGTCGGAAAGAAGGCCCGTATGAACTTACGAGATGATAAATTATGTGATCGTTCCCTTGTGTGATTTCTCCTAGACGGGCCACCAATAGGCCCGAGTTCACTGACTGTTTTTGAAGCTTTTGACTCATAAACCGACAAGCTAAATGATGTGTCGTCACCTGCGCTAAAAGAAACCGGCCCGCCATTTCGTGACGGGTCGTGTGGATGCCCGACAGCTGCATCCTGATGAGGAGGCGGGAATTTCTCGCTCTTGCTTGTGGCACTTGATTGGTTCACAACTCTCCTTCTCTGAAGAAGGAAATCGAGAAATGGAAAAGATTATTAATCACATGTCAAGAAATGATTATAAATCAAGTATAAGTTAACATACATCTAAGTTGGATTGGATCTCTGCATTTGCCTCTGGGGCTGGAATTGCCACACCCACACGACCGCGGGTTCTTGTTTTTTTATTTCCATCAACAGCATGAGATTTACCGGTTACACCTCTTCGCCTATGGGGATTTATGGATAACAGTGATATCGCATTAGTATCTAGGTAAAACAAGAGGAGATAAGAGTAAAAAGATTAAAAAAAAGAATGTAAAAACCTTCTGGCTTCTTCATCCCTCAATTTGACATCTAGTTCTTTGGTGGGAGGGTATTTTGGTAATTCAGATGGCTCACAAGCATAAGGTTCAGTGGTGAAGAACTGTATACACAGGGAATCCAATATTTAGAAAGAGATAGGCCAACTTAGCAGCTTTGTCATTTTGCCCCACTGAATTTAGAGTGGATTCATTCTAGAGGTGGCAGATTGGTCGGGTTGGCAATGGGTCAAATGGGTTCAAAAGTGTACTTTTGATGTTAATGTGCCAAAACCGAGCGGTCAGTCTGGCCGACCCACCACCAAGGCATCATTTTTTGTGATTTTCTGAATTGTTGATGTATTAAACACTTCAAAACTTTATCTTTTTAATATTACAAGATAATTTTTTATAGAAAACAACTTAGGACAATATTCGAACAATGTAAGGCAACTTTTGACCCGTTTGACCCATGTGACCCGTTTCATCTTCAGCTGGTTTTATATGTTTGACCCTGTTTACCTGTTTCCATATGTATGTGCTGAAATTGCCACCTCTAGTTCATTTATTAAGCATCAAAAGCTACCATCTTTATAAACAAACAGTAGAATTCTGCTTAAAGATAGAAATAATCAAAACTCACATCACTGTTAAGGGATGCAACAGCAGAAATGCGATCGTCAGGATCTAGTGCAAGAAGACTTTCTAATAAAGGAAGAGAAGAAGGTGGAAAATCTTTAAAAGTTTCTGCTGTACAACGCTTGTATGGCTGACGTGGCTTAAATAAAGTGGCATTTGGCAAACGGTACCTCTTCCAATATTCCTCCGATGGTGAACCACATAATTTAAATATCTTGTGTAACTGTTCAACCTAAACTTAAAACAATAACCAAATTTAATAAATATCTTACAACACCAATTATAATTGATAGCGTCTAAAACTGGCTTCTACCTCTGTGCGACCCGGCATTATTGGTTTGCCAGCAAGGAGCTCAGCCAAAATGCAACCAGCACTCCACATATCAACGCCAACACCATAATTAGTGGCCCCAAGAAGCAGCTCAGGAGGTCGGTACCAGAGGGTAACAACACGGCTAGTCATAGGTTGCTTATTTTGTGGATCATAAAAAGATGCTAATCCAAAATCTGCTATCTTAAGAATACCATCATCATCAATCAGCAGATTAGACCCCTTGATATCTCTATGTAACACACCGTTCTTATGGCAATGTTCCAGCCCAGAAAGTAACTGCTTGATGAAGCACTTGATCTGCAAAACAATCCATTTTAATAGTACCCCAAGACATTAGACCTTATTAGAATGAAGAACACAAATATATCAATATAAACCCATGGTATGGACTCAATGGCATTAAAAGAAATAATAAACAATATGAGTGATGCAACTTAAACATCTTAGCACAGTGAAGCAACTACTTTTTTTTTTTTGTTAACCATACCGGAAAACTCATAGGACCCTCTAATACCCTGCTAACCAACGGGATTTTAAAATTTACCTGAGGCTCTGTGAACTTGACTCCTTGGACAGCAGCAAGACCAGAAAGATCATGTTCCATGTACTCGAATACGAGATAAAGACTGGAAGACATTCTTGATGTAACCAATCCTTCAAGCTTTATAATATTCGGATGATTAAGCTTTTTCAGTATTAGAATCTCTCTTGCCATGAACTTAATATTCTCAGGCTCTAAAGTATCAACCCTAACTTTCTTCAGAGCAACTATCTTCCCTGTTATTAAATCCCTAGCTTTATACACATTGCTATACGTCCCTTGCCCAATCTGATCACCCATCAATAACAAAATCAAATCAACGAGCATCAATTTCATAACCTATCACTCAATCGATTAATTCACAATAGATGCATAGAAGATAACTGTTCATACATCATATATGTATGAATAACTGATGAGATTCAATTCAGATGTTTGATTTTACCTTACCGAGCTTCTCAAACGAATTAGCACGACGAGGCGTCCAATCCTTAATAGCGTCACCGGCGACGGCGGAGAGCCACGACGGCCACGTCGGAGCGGCGGTCAGGCTGTTCTCCGGCCTCGGCCTACTCCGGCTAGACACACGAACATCGCCGGAGATTTGTCTGATCTTCTTCTCGACTCCGTCGGACGACACCTGCTCGACTGTTTGTGTAGGTTGCGTATTCGTTGCGGTGGTAGATTCCTCCGCCCTCTCGTGGCGGAGGTTTGACTTTGATCGGCGATCTGAACCTGCTCTCGTACCGAACACACAGCCCATGGTTGAACCTAATTCGCCATCAAGTATAACACCATGTATCTAGGGTCTGTAAAATCGCTAACAGTATTGGTCCTTTGTGCATTAAATTTGATAGATTGTATAAAGGTGTGTTGAAGTGATGGAAGAAGGTGGAAGTGGTGGTGCCGGTGACGATTCCGGCGCCGGCGCCGGCGAGTTGAACGGTGCAAGTTGCACTGAAAGTGTGTGTGTATGTGTGTAAATTTTGTTTGCAGATTGCAGAGCATATGATGTAGCAGAAAGAGGGAAAGAGAGAGTTAAAAGGAAGTCAGTTTTTTTAGGAATATTTTTCTCATTTAGATTTAGATTTCGATTCCAGTTGTTTTATCACCAACTTTTCACCCGTGGTAATTACTGTGTACCTTTCAATAATACTCCATTTTTTTCCTTAACCAACCTTAACTTTTTTCTTAAATACTGATATTATATTAGTATTACTTTAGGCATACGTCATGTTATTTATTTCAACTCGTTTAGCTTCACCTTACTCGTAGAAAATGATTTCACGCCCCTAAGTTTAATTTAAAAATAAATATAAAAATATTGTGTAACACACTCGTTGAGATACTCACGCCCACCCACTTAAATGCCCTTCACGTTAGGTGGGGTGTGATCTACAACGTTCGTTTAGGGCCAACTCAATCCTAACCCATGGGCGTTATAGTATACCCTATAGCCTAAATACATACTAGATCAGGAATATAGTTGGGCGTAAATAACCCACCTGCAAAGAGAGTTAAACAAGTTTTGCTATATATGTGTCAAAACATGAAAACAGGTTTAAATAATAAAAAAAATATATAAACAAGTTAATGTATATTAAAAGGCATTTATTTATTATAGCTAGAAAGGTATGTGATTTATTATCAAGTAAATTAGGTTCAAACTCATAAGTTGTATACTTGTATGTGATGGTCAAACATCAACGGTCTATGGATCCACCAACATGCAATAAATATGATGGTGAACAAATCTATTCCTTTTATCAATATAATTATTTCTGATTTAAAAAAATTCCAAATAATTATTTATCATATATGATGGTTAACTTATATTATATAAATTAGTTTGGATAATATAATTAGGATAGATTATTCTAAAAATAGTATTTAACCAAAAGATATTAAAAATGACTATAGGCTTGACATGTGTTTTTTAATTGTTTATAAAATAGATGACATTTTGGTTATTATGTCAGATATATCAACTCATTGTGTCTAATATGTTAGGTCGTTGTACCAAATATGTAAGGTTATCGTATCAATGGGATTTCATTATTTATTATTGTATTTTTGCATTTTAGATTAATTCGTGTTATTTTTGCCATTTTTTATGTATTTTATAAATTTTTTGTTATTATATTATTGTGTTTTACGATAATATTATTTAAACAACTTGTTTTTCAAAACTCATTATTTTAGAAAAACAAAATATTGTTAAGGATAATACAATGACAAGCAAAAAAACACAACGAAACATTTATCGTTTTGTTTAATGGTTTATACTATTTTGTGATATTTTATCATTGTTTTAATATATTTGATAAATTAGTTAATTCAATCATTGTGTTTACACAATAAAAATACATAAAAATGTCATCTCACTATTATGTTCTCCATAATATATTATTTTAAAAAAACACAATAAACTGCAAAATATATATATACTGACGTGCAAGAATTATATGAACTAAAAAACGTGAATTTCTTTTATATATATAAAAAAATTGTACTTAAATATCTACTATTTAGTGTTTGTTTTGTCAATTTTGAAACTTAAAGTCTTGGAGGTGTTATATTTTAGAAAAAGATGAAACGATCCATACACTGAACCCGAATCCATCGGTGAAATCAATGACTCATTCGTTTATTTAGTATAAGTTGTACTATAAATTATAAAATTGAACCATTCATGAACTTTGGTAAATGCTATTATTATAATGCATTATGCAAATCCTCATGGTAACTTGTTAAGGGTGTAAATATATGAGAACAAAATCCATTTGTGTTTGTAAATCTACGAGAACAAAATCCTTTGATGTTGAGATGAAGGAGAGAAGCGAAAGAAATGTGTTTCTCTAAAATTATAAGTCTATCACACAAAGCATTAAAAGCGAGATATCTGTGTTTGCAAACTTTGAAACGAACTTTTAATACATACATGTTATTATCTTATATAACTTGTAATAATAAGTTTTTGATACTTGGCAACCTATTGATTATCAATCTCATTTGCCAAAGTTAATAGGTAATAAGAAACTGAAAAATAAATTATAGTTTATTATGAGACACAATTTACCATTAATTTAAGTTAACATGTGACTAAAATTAAAATGGGTGTCACTATGATTAATAATAACGTGGTAAGATATTATATAATACATATAAGAGATTTTTTGCCGTGGTGCCTTCCTGTTTAAAAAACCCCTGTCTAGGAAAATTATAAAAACAATAAAAGAACTAGTTGTTTCAACAAGTATTGTCTAAAGCTAAACCAATATATAGTTAATATTGTTATGCATAAGGAAGAATATTATTTTGAATTATAAAAATAAAATAAAAATGTTGAAAATAGTAAGCTAAAAGGATCAAATGAATTGTTTTGTCAAAATACGATTTCATAAAGTCATAAACATTTAAGTTTGCTTTTGCCTTTATTTTATTTCTGTCTTTTATTTTATTTTTTAATAATCATATTTACACTCTGTAAAATTTATACGTTCAATCAATTGGTTAGAGAATAAAATATTTTACCATCGAAATATCCTCTCAGGACTTTTAATTTAATGATCGCATTTAAAAATGTTGCAGTTTTGTCTTCTTATTGAAGCGGGTACATTAGAAAGACTATAGGTTAGAGGTGGGCATAAAAACCGGGTTCGGACCCGACCCGAACCCGGGGTACGGGTAGTACCCGATGGAAGGTGTACCCGGGTTGGACCCGTTTAAACCCGTAGGGTTGGAACCGGTTTTAGATTTTGAGTTTTTTAGCGAACCCGACCCGAAGCCGACTCGAACCTGGCCCAGTTGAACCCGATTTGGACCCGGTATTGAACCCGGTGTTCGACACACACACAAGAAAAGAAAAGAAAAGAAAAAAAAACTAAACCCAGTATTGGACCCGGTTTCGGACCCGACCCGAACCCTACCCTACCCTACCCGGGTATACCGGATAGGGTTTTGACGATGGTGAACCCGACCCGGGTTCGTACCAGGGTTCACCAATACTCGGGTAAAAAAAACCTGATTGGGCCCAACCCGGCTTGAACCCTGTTTCGGGTATCGCCCAATACCCGGTTTGTGCATCTCTCAGTACAGGTGATGTACTTGTTAACTCTTGAGAGTTGGTGTGGATATCACGAGGGATAATATATTGTCACATGGTATTTCAGTTTAAAAATAAAATACAATAAAATTAGCTACTTTATATAAAGGCAAAGCATTTTAGGTAATTTTTCGTATTTGAACATATAATTCTATGTTAGGTTATTGGATGGATCTTTTTAAACCCAGTTCTAACTTTGTAATGTTCGTTTTTGTCTCCTTGTATCATCTTGCTAGTATGTTGTTTTATATTCATATCAAACTACAATAATATCTATTAAAAATTTTGAGTACTCCATTTAATATACAACTTAAATTTATTACATGATTTAGAAAGAATAATACTGTGAAACAATAACAATTTATTTTAGGTAGAACGGTAATTTTGTATCACTATTATTAATATAAAAGTGGTAATACACTTCAATTGTCGTCTACTTATAATCAATCTTTTGTTTATTTATGTTTATACAACGCAATAACTTAAATTATAGGAAAACTTGTAGATAAATAAAATTAATAGACATAAAATTAATAGACATAATATTATTTTACAAGAAGAAAGTAATTCTTTTAGGAGGAAATAATGTTTTACGTTACTATCATGTAGGTTTAACCAAAAGATTAAGTAAGAGCAAGAGTCAAAGTAAATAGTCAACTTTGAAAAAAGTAGTAGAATAACGAATCCACCCACGAATGAACGTCTGGTCACAATAAAACTACTAAAAGCGTCTTAATCTAATCAATTTCAAATGCACTACAAACCTTTTGTTTTCTATACACGTTTTTGAAAAAACAATACCACATTCATAATTTTATATAATTTGGTTCAAACTTTTTCAAATATATTTATGATTTTTGAGAAGTCCAATTATGTTACAAGTTACGGAAACTATAAATATAAATAAGAGTAAATAACAAGAATGGTCTGACAAATCAAAATTTCACTTTTGTTTTCAATTTTTGAAAAATCACACATACAAACCTCTAATTGTTTATTCAACTGCGATCACGTGTGGACCTAAGTGTTTCATTTGAGGTCGCTCGCACCCAATGCAAAAAAATATATGTCAGTATATATACCACCTAATCCTGACCGACTCTCGAGAAATCTTGCCGCCGACTCCTTTAAAATTTTGAAATCAACCTCTATGAAAACTTTGACACCAAGCCAAAGTAAATCACTATTTAAACAATTAAGCCCTTGAAGTCATTAATTTTTATAAACTCAATTATCTAAATACCAACTAACTTATTAAGAAAAATATGCGTATTACTCCGAGAGTTTGGGGACCTTTTTAACGATGTAACATTCGGTTACTTGCTAATTTGATGAAGCGATAATTGTATTTGTTTTATTGAAAAATACTTGTTTAGGATTGTTTTTTCTAAATAATGTAATAATTTGATTTCATAAAAAAGAAACCTTGTATTGAGCAATTTCAACAATATTCTACAAGTATAATTTGGTTCTATAACGATTGACGTACCTTTATTTGATATTATAATTTGATATTATTCTTGTTTGATATATAATTTGATATTTGATATATAATTTGATATTATTCTTATTTGACTTAATGTGATCCGGAACAAAAACACTTAGCAATATAAAACTGGCCCTTAAAAATTTACGATCCCTATGAAAAAAATTACTAGATCCGTCACGGACCGTAACACACATCATGTAACGAACATGATTATGAAAATGTTATTTTGTTTTGCATTTTAAACTAGAAAACTAGAATAAAAGTAAAATTTTGAGTGCTATGGTTGTTTGAACGATTCAATGGTTTTATTTGGTAAGACATTAGAAATCTTAATCTAGTCAAATCGTAACGTTTATGTCCATCGTTGACCAGAAGTCTGAACACAAAATAAAGCCTGACAATTGACAAGCTCTAGAAGTTTGACAGAAAATCAAAACACAAATAAAATATAAAAACTGTATAAAAATAAAACCTTTGGATGACCATCTGCCTGTACGTTCACTCTGTATATCTAATTAGCAACACATATCTGTCAATGAGTTTCATATTTTCAAAAACCTCAATTTTATGCAAGTCAAAATAAAGCAAACATTGGTTCAACCAACCCGTTTTACCAGTTACAGAAAAAGAAATACTTGTCCACCCCAACCCGTTTTAGAAATTACAACTTTTAGTCCAACACAACCATCATATTATGTTTACAGAACAAGTGTTGAAATTTGTACACCAAGACCATAATAAAAATAACATAAAGAACTGTCAATTCGAGATTTCAGATTTTGCGATGGATTCAAACCAGCCCAAGCGAATGAACGTATCCAGAAAATCTCACATATAGCAGACAAGGATCAAACCAGCCCGAGAAGAGAACCAAAACGATCTTGTCTAAACTCATGTCCAAAACCAATACTAGACACAACTCTAGATATATAAACTCACAAACAAGTAATTTCGTTTCATATTTTTCATTTAACTTCAAAGTTTTCTTCTTCCTTTGTTGACCTTTTTTTTACCGCCGACCACCTCCAGTGTAATCCTAACCAAACCTTCAGAGAATCCCATCTCCACAAGCTTTTGTACCTGTGTGACCATAAACACCTTCACAACATCTAGTGGAGGTTTATTTATAGAAATAAATGGGTCTGTTTAAGTTATATAGTACTTATCGCTGACGGGTCAAATTGGTGAAATTAAAAAAAATCTAGATAAAAATTGAAACTCACTGGTTGAGCATATTACTGACACATATGATTGATGTATTTAGTATTTATAATCAAGTTCCAAAATTTGAAAAAAAGTGTTATGGTTCACCCGTTTTGTTGACATGTTACTCACCCCGCCTATTGCGACACCTCTAATATAAATCTGGAAAGCCGTAAAAAATAATTTCCATGCTTGGTCATAATACAAATGTTATCATACTGACCTTCTCTTCAACCCCTAGAGAAGACATCTTTGCAACTGTTTCTGTCCAGTATGTTAGTTTTGGTGTTAGTTTTGTAATTCCAAGAAGTTGAATGGATGTTTTTGTATTTCTTTAAAATTATTTGTTCAGGTCGTTATAAGTAGTTGGCATGACTGTGTACGATTGTATTCGCTCTCAATAATATTTTTGTATTCGTTTCTTTGTTTTCTTGGTACCTGTTCATCATTTGGTATCAGAGCTTCAAGGAGAACGAAGTTCATCGGTGTAAATCGGAGGTTTGGATCCACGATTTGGAAGAACTTACAAACGGAGATCGAAAATGGCAGAACCAAATGCGGTTGTAGTGAGGGATAACTACACAACGATTTCACTTCAATGCCCGATTCTCACTGCGACAAATTACACCATATGGGCTATGAAATTGAAGGCAATCTTTAATGGTCATGGCCTGTGGGAAGTAATTGAACCAGCAACTGGTGCGGTCGTCGACGCCAGAAAGAATAATGTCGCGATTGCGTACCTGTTTCAGGCAATGCCTGAGGAGATGGTGTTACAGGTGGCGAACCTTTCAACAGCAAAAGATATTTGGAACTCGTTAAAAACTAGATTCGTTGGGGCGGATCGCGTAAAGAAAGCAAGATTGCAGACGTTGAGAACTGAATTTCAGAACCTCAAGATGAAAGATAACATATGCATTGATGAATTCGCAGGAAGGTTAAGTGCGATATCATCAAAGACATCAGAATTGGGTGAGCCGTACAAGGGGTCAGTTCTTGTAAGAAAATTTCTAGATGCTATGCCTGAGAGGTTCATCCAGATTGTCGCATCAATAGAACAGTTTGCAGATCTTGAAGCGATGTTGCTTCTAGAAGCGATAGGTAGGTTGAAAGCATTTGAGGAGAGGACGGGAATAAAGGAGAAAAAGGCCTCTGAAAAGGAAGATCAACTTCTGATGACCTATTCAAAATGGCAGTCTCGAAAGAAAGGTTTAGAAGGGAGGAACAAGAAGTGGAGTAAGAACAAAGAAGGGTCAAATGACAAGAAGATACCAAGCCAAAAGGGAAAGGCTGAGATCAATCAAGTCAGTCAAAGGCAAAAAAGTTCAAGAAAGACAAATCGAAGATCAAATGTTTCAAGTGTGAGAAATACGGCCATTATGCCTCGAAATATGGATCAGTAAAAACACAAGAAGATTCTGAAGCAAATTTGACTTAGGCAGAGGTAGAGGAGCCTGCTTTACTGATGACTACTCATACAGAGCTCAAGAAGGAATGGGTGTTCTTGAACGAGCAAAAGGTAGTCCCTACATCGTTTGACATGGATGAGGCAAGTTCCAGTGAAGGTGCATACTGGTATCTTGATAATGGAGCATCCAATCACATGTCTGGGGATGTTTTATTCTTCTCTCAATTAGATAGAAAGGTGGGTGGAAGAGTAAGATTTGGGGATAACTCTAGTGTTGAAATAGAAGGTAGAGGATCTGTGATCCTAGAAGGCAAGGGAGGGGAACACAGACTTCTGACAGATGTCTATTTCATTCCCCATCTAAAGAGCAACATTCTATGTCTTGGGCAAGCTACCAAAGGAGGGTGTGTGGTGCAGATGAAAGGAAGAGTTTATGTGGTTGTTTGAGAAAAATGGTAGATTGCTCATGAAAGTGGCAAGATCCCCAAATAGGTTGTACAAGATAAGGTTGAATGTAGGTACACTTGTATGTTTTCAAACAGAGTTGCTCAGTCTACCATGGTTGTGGCACGGTATGTTGGGTCATGTGAACTTTAGCTCTTTGAAAGCCATGACAAGTAAGCAGATGGTGAAAGGAGTTCCTATGATCAGTTAACCCACAAATGTCTGTGAGGCATGCTTAGTAGGAAAGCATTCCAGGCGGTCATTTCCCTTAAGTGCTGCATATAGATCACAGACTCCATTGCAATTGGTGTCAATTGATTTGTGTGGACCAATTACATCAACGACACAAGAAGGTAACAAGTATTACATGTTGTTGGTGGATGACTACTCAAGGTTTATGTGGGTGTATTTGCTTAACAGCAAAGATCAGGCACTAGAAACATTCAAAAGGTTCAAAGTGAAAGTGGAAAACGAACTGAATATCAAAATAAAAACTTTGAGATCTGATAGAGGGGGGAGTTTACTTCTCAGGAATTCAACCATTTTTATGAGTTGAATGAGATAAGTAGGCAGTTGACAGCCCCTTATTCTCCTCAACAGAATGGGATGGTAGAAAGGAGAAACAGATCAATTTTGAATATGACAAGGACTATCATGAAAGCTATGGATATGCCATAGTGGCTGTGGGCAGAGGGAGTAAGGCACTCGGTATACATACTGTGCAAACTAGAGCCTTAAAAGATTGCACACCTTATGAGGCACTGAAAGAAAAAAAGCCAGATTTGCAGCATCTAAGAATCTTTGGGTGTGTTGGTCATGTTAAGACTATGACACACACTTTAAAAAAGCTGGATAATAGGAGTATTCCTATGGTATATTTGGGGGTTGAAGCAGGAACTAAAGCACATAGAATGTATGATGTTGTTAGAAACAAGATTGTTATTAGTAGAGATGTGTGTTTTGAAGAAAGTAGAAAGTGGAACTGGAAAGATTGCTCAAAAGAACCTTCGGAAGAAAACAGTGTAGCTTCGGAAGAAAACAGAGTGGCTTCGGAAGAAAACTGTGTGGCTTCAGAAGAAAGTTAGGAAGAGTTCTCTATACATGTTAATGAGAACCAATAGAGTCCATTATGTCAAGAAGGACATGTTGGGTCATTATCAACAAGTCAGGGTGAAAATTCAGATTCCATCTCTCAAAAGGGTTGCAATGTTAGAGGTGAAGCAACTGGGTTGAGAAGGTCAACAAGAGTATCTACTTTGCCTACTAGTCTATCTGATTATATGCTTGATAGTAGAGTTTCTCGCAACACTCAAAGACAAGAAGAGGAAGAGATAGTTGAATTGTTGTTAACAAATGATGAGGAACCAAAGTCATATTTAGAAGCAAGTGCAAGTTCATAATAGAGAGCTACTATGAATGAAGAGATAAGTGCAATAAAAAGAAATAAGACTTGGTTTATGACATATCCTCCTTTGAAGTGTAATCCAATTGGTTTAAAGTGGGTGTTCACGTTAAAGAGGGATGCAGCTGGTAAAGTAATGAAGCACAAGGCTAGGTTGGTTGCAAAGGGGTATGTGTAACAGGAGGGAGTTGATTTCGAAGAAGCCTTTGCACCAGTAGCAAGAATAGAAACAATTAGATTAATATTGGCATTATCAGCAAAGATGAGATTGAAAGTGTTTCATTTGGATGTTAAGGCGGCTTTCTTACATGGCACTTTGAAAGAGAGTGTATATGTAAAGCAGCCTGAAGGATATGTGAAAAAAGGATGTGAACATAAATTCTACAAGTCATCAAAGGCTTTGTATAGGCTAAAGCAAGCACCAAGAGCTTGGAATTTGAAACTTAATGAAGTGTTAATTGAGTTGGGTTTTAAAAGGTGTCTACATGAACAAGCAGTGTATGTAAAACACATAGCTGAGTTAGTGTTGATTTTGGGAGTATATGTGGATGAGTTGTTAGTAACTGGGAGTAGTTCAAAAGAGATAGACAAGTTTAAGCAGCAAATGCATGCCAAATTTGAGATGACTGATTTGGGACTGTTGTGTTATTATCTTGGAATCGAGGTTGAGCAAACTAAAGAAGGAATTCAGATTAAACAAGCTGGGTATGCATCTAAGCTTGTAAAGTTAGCAGGTTTGGAAGAGTGTAATGAGACAAAGATTCCTATGGAACCTGGTTTGAAGTTGTTTAAAGATGACGTAGGTGAAAGTATAGATCCAACTCTTTATAGGAGGTTGGTGGGATCTTTAAGGTATTTGACTCAAACTAGATCGGATATAGCTTTTGCAGTGGGCTATGTGAGTAGGTTCATGCCTGATCAGATATGTGAAAGGATCAGTGCAGTATGGGATCAAGTATAAGTGTAATGAAGGAGGAGGTTTGGTTGGGTATAGTGATAGTAATCATATGACAAATAGTGAGGATGGAAGAAGTACCTCTGGACATGTCTTTTATTATAATGATTCGATTGTATCATGGCATTCACAAAAGCAATCGACTGTTACTTTGTCAAGTTGTGAAGCTGAGATCGTGGCTGCAACTTCTACAGCATGTCAAACTGTTTGGTTGAATGGCTTACTTGAGGAGTTAACTGACAGGAAGCAAAGTAAGGTGGTGTTGCTGGTTGATAGCAAGTCAGCTATTGCATTAATGTAAAATCCTGTTTTTCATGGGAGGTCTAAGCATATAAACACTCGGTTTTATTTTATAAGAGAATGTATTGAAAGGGGTCAAATTCAAGTTGCCTTTGTTAGTGGTGATATGCAGAAAGCAGAAGTGTTAACAAAGTCATTGCCAAGAGTAAAGTTCATTGAGATGAGATTTTTGTTGGGAGTTAAGAGTCTTGGTTGAGATTCTTGGAATTAGAGGGGAGTGTTAGTTTTGGTGTTAGTTTTGTAATTCCAAGAAGTTGAAGGGTTGTTTTTGTATTTCTTTAAAATTGTTTGTTCAGGTCGTTATAAGTAGTTGGCATGACTGTGTATAATTGTATTCACTCTCAATAACATTTTTGTATTTGTTTCTTTATTTTCTTGGTACCTGTTCATCACAGTAACGAGCAGTGTTTGCAAAAGTTAATAATCTTTAAGATACTGAAATAACACAAGGTGAAAAACAACAAATTGAGAATTTACATTTTTCATGTCAAAGGTGAAAGCATGAATACTCTATTATAGTATTATACAGAAAATACTACCTAGAAGATGTTTTATCTTAAATGCAACATAATCAATTTTGGATTTGAGAAAAATGAGACGATTTCAAATTTTGTACTTGTTGGGCCACAACCGCATCTTGGGCCTTGGGGGTCATCGAGTTCAGGGGTTGAGAGCAAGGCCTGTATGGAAAGAAGTGCTGTCTTCAAAGTAAGGGCTGGGCTCCACTGGTCCTTCAAAATGTCTAAGCAGATCGCCCCACTTCAAAGTAAGGGCTGGGCTACACTCATCAATTAATCATATCTTTAAGTAACCGATGATTACCAAAAATGTTATAATCATTCATTCCTTTAGTTCGTCTAGGTGACCGAATGGTTTTAGATAAGATGATCATCACTACTTCTACTTTATTGGTATTCATGTATTTTACATGTTAATATTGATCAGAATAAATCCTTGTCTCTCTCTCTTTACAACTTCTCCCTAGCCGGTTTCTCTTTCTTCCACGTCAGATCATGAGCAGCCTCTTTTATTCGTGATGGAGATGGTTTAAGTGAATTTGAGATATGAATTCAAATGAGAAAATATCAATAGCGTGAACCCATAAAAACTGTTAAACCTCATGGGTTTGTAATGAAGATTTAGGTAGGTGACAAATGCCTTAAAATTAACATAATTTGTTGCTAAATGAAAAGATATTGATCTCGTCTATCACACACGCCTCAAATGTGTATCAAAAGTTCTAAAAACATACGTAAGAGATTTCAAAATTGTATTAAGGGGTTGTTTGTTTCATAAAATTTATTGGATCTTGATTAAATTAGAAATAAGTAAATACATTTATGTGTTTCGTGGTTGAAAAAAATAAGTAATATTATATTTCTATTGCACACATAAATGAAACAAAAAAATATATTTTATAGATATGTTTACAATTAACTAGACATCTGATCACAACAAAATTAACTAACAAAGAAAATAAGTACTTCAAACTGAAACTATAAGAGTCTAACTACCTACTGTAATATCGTTCATCATACTGCCTCTTATGAATTAATGTAATGGTTCGTTGGATTTCATCACTGATTTAACAACTAGTCAAAGGAAACTCTGTGTATGTGTGATGGAGAAATTGCTATAAACCGTGGATATCAGAGAGGCGTGTGATCACTCTCAGATCAAATTATTTCGGTGGTTCTACCGAATAATTCAATCGGATACAACTCTGATCGAAAATTTGAACAAAAGTATGATCTTTGTGTAAATCGTCTGAACCAAGAATTTGTGACCGAAGAATCCCTTCGAAATTGGGAATTAAAAAGGGGGTTATCACTGCCAACCGGCAGTTATCTTAACTTCAAAATCTCCAAAACCGCCAATCGTTTTTGCATATAAAATTAGGTTTAATTTTATAAAAATTAAATTTCTAAAACATTTTTAATACAACAATTAAATTTTCTAAGACATTAAATTTTCTAAGACATTTTGTAATACAGCTCGACCCCAGCCAGGGGCTCTGCCCCTTGGACCCCGCCAGGGGCTGCCGCCCCTTGGACCCTGCTCCCAGGGGCGCTGCCCCCGGACCCCCGCCAAGAGGACGTTGCCCCCTTGGAACCCCCATTCGGGACTACGCCCGAACACTCGGAATTATAAACATCTAGAACAAGCATGCACTCCCGCACCTCCTAACTTGTTCAACGTATGTCATAATTCCCTTTGGTCACCAAGTCAATCCCGATTACACTAAAATATCTAACAATGTGTTCATGAAGTGATTCTCTTGAAAAGTAAAGATTCTCATATTTTTCAAGATTTGTTTAACATGTAATATCATTATAAAATAATTTAAGATTAAGCATGCTTAGATTATTTTATATTTACCCTATAATTAGTTCATTTAAACCACCTGACATCTGCTTCGATGGCATTCCTTAAAATTTGGATTTTATAATAATAGTATAGTTCAATAAAACCAAAACCATGGTATATGTTATTGAATACACACTGTTGATTGTTTTCACCTTCGTTCATGATAATCAATTCAATGCTCATACTAGCATTCTTCAACTTTTTAAAATATGAATGTTAACTGAAAACTTGAAAAGAGTCACTCTTAAATGATAAATCTTAATGCAAAACAGGCCTGCGTAAAATAGAAAAACAAAGTGGGCCTTTAAGACCTTCGAGCCCAGTATTAGAACTTCATTTATTATCTAAGCTATAGACTTGGGAAACGCTGCATAACTTGGGTCCTTAAGATCTTCGAGCCCAATATTAGAACTTTCTTGTTAAGTTTTTCGAACTTTATGCATGCATTTTTAGAACTTCAGAATAAAGCTATTGTTGAATTTAATTATTGTCACGCTTACAGCTTATATGAATCAGTTTTAATTTATTGTCAAGTTCTATTTTATGTGATACATATATTACATATATACAAACTTTTTAGCCGAATTTTAATCTTCCTCGAGCCTGCATCTTAGAGACCTTCGATATATCAAGTAGATATCAAGCCAAGTTGAGTATGAACTCGAATGATTTATATCGGTACATCACTACTTGAATCTTGACTTTGGACATCTTTAGTGGAATGAGGAAAAATGAAGCTCGGGGAGTGATTGAGGTCACAAGCTAGAAAACAATGTATATGATTAATGTACCTACGCATTGATTTAATACAAACTGGCGTGTACTTGAAAAGCGGATTGTGGTACTTTGTCACCGTCGTTGATGATTCCAGTAGCGAATATGTTGTTGGTATTTAGGAGAGTAACTGTTAGTTGGGTATGGTAGAAAGGATATTGTTCTTCCTATCATAAACACATAATACATTGTTACCTCAAAAGCAAACAAATTTACTTAAATGGTTGAATAACTTCCTATTATAGTTAGGCATGATATAGATGTACATTGATATCTATTGTGGAAACTAGGTGTGTTTCATCTTGTGAAGAATCCAATGTATCACAACAAGATGATGCATGCTCATACGGAGTATCATTCTATTAGAGAGTTAACATGAGATTACATGTTATTGAAGTTGTTAATACAAAAAGTGATTTGAAAGATACTTGAAATAAAATAAAAAAACCTAAAACATGCTTACTACGATAGAGAGGTTAAAGCTTTACATATCTTAAACAATCATTCTATATTATCAATGATAAGACCTACCTAACAACTTTTACAAATCATGTTTTTTCCTAAACTTAACATACATAATCGATTATTGAGACTTATGAGCTTAACAAATGTTAAAATCACACTCCACAAAAAATTTATGTCAATTTTGCATAATTCCTTACAATTTCACATGCTTTGATGAAAAGTTATGCGCCTCTCCATTTAGTAATATAACACATACTTCCAAATGAAGTGGTTGAGCATGTCACTCTTCTTCATCATCCTTTAATTCTATATGATGCATGTTACCATTATGAAGTATTGGTTTTCTAAATGATATTTGAAACTACAATTCTTCACATCTCATGAATCATCCCATTTTAGGTAGCCAATAATCAATTGCCACATGAAATTATTCTTGTTGCAAAAGAGACCCACCGACCCCTAAATAATGATAATGCAGAATTCGTGGTTGGTTTTTGTTCCATGCGACCTAGACCACTGTGTATTTTCTTTCAACCAATGGACCCATCGATAAGATAGGTGATTGTATGTTTTCTTATGAAAAGAGAATATAATAGAAAGTGATATACGTTTATAAAATAGAGAAGTACACTCATGTATAAGCGTTTTAAACGAATGGAACTTATGATAAAAAAGAAAAAAAAAAAGAATATTATGGAAAGTATAGAAAGGAGGCTCCACTATAACGATTCAAAAAGTTTTTAAACTCATTTATATAATCTCTTAAAATTTTCTTATTTATCTGTCTGATATAAAGTTCACAATGATAGGGTTGACATTACATCAAGGTTTTTAGTCTAAAGTGAGAATATAGTAAAAGTAATTAAGAATGCAAATTATACAACATACCGATCATTTTATATAATAAGTCGAATATTCAAATACCAATATATGTAAACATGAGGTTAATACTTACCTCTTACAAATTTCTCATTTATCAGTCTGATATAAAGTTCTCAAGAATGACGTCGCATTAAGGTTTTTACTTTAAAATGAGAATATAATAAAAATAAATAAGAATGCAAATTATACAACATACTGATCCTTTTATATAATATGTCAAATATTCAAATACCAAAATATGCATACATGAGATTACTACTTACTATAATTAGATTAAGAGTTTTTAAAAATAAAAATTATATATGTATATATGGAAGAGATCCTTTAAATACCATGTTATAATTAAACTATAAAAATCATGGGTTACATACATATAAGTATGTTCATCTTTGTTCCTTGGGGTTTAATTTAAAAAAAATACATAATAACCTTGAATATTGAGGTTAGTATTTATTCAAATACACTTTTAACAAGTAAAATAATAAATAAATTATAAATCACGTGATTGGCTATAGATGATTTTCATAGTTTTCAATTATAAACATGGTTTTCATTTGATCCATCCGTAATATATATATATATATTATAGACACACGCGCATATAAATTAATTATTGGGTTTATGTATAAGTAAAAATGATATATTAGGAACATATCATAAAATTCATAAAATAATCAAAATTTAAGAATTTTGATTTTTTATGAACGACTATTTGGATAAGTAACGAAAACTCAAGTACAAATCTTTAAATCTCTAGGCTGTTATGTCACCGAAGGGAAACAGGTACATCAATCATCCTTACTTTTATAAAGTGTTATGTATATCAGTTCAACCATTTATGTTAAACATAAGATTTTGAACATACAATATTATGGTTCATGCACATAAAATCAAATTTTATTTATAACAAGAAGCTAAATAGTCTAAACTAGTATTAAGCCCCCAGTGTTACAGGGGCGTAAAAATCGCACCAAGTAGCGACAATGATACACTATCGCCAGTGACCCACGACACCGAAAAACTCGTTTTAAAAAACAAATAAAAACAAAAAAAATAAAACCGAATGAAAAGTAGACGTTAAAACGTTAAACCACGAAGGCGAAATGTATAAATTGAAAAAATAAAACCAAAAGAAAAGTAGAAGTTAAAACGTTAAACTACGCAAGGGAAACGTATAAAAACGAAAAAATAAAACCGAACAAAAAATAGACGTAAAAACTTTTACCCACACATGCGAAACGTAAAATATATAAAACAACAAGTAAGCTATATTGGACCAACACGTTGCGACGGGTCATTAGACACGATGTGACGTGTGAACTCGTAAAATTTAGATCGAAATGTAAAATAACATATTTGAAAAATATAAAATATATGGGACCAAAGTTGAAAGTAAAAAAAATAATGAATTAAATTGTAAAATATAAAAAAATATTGAGTTAATATAAGAAAATTTTAAAGATTAAAAAACAAAAGGTGAGTATTACCTACAGCATATGTTACAACACTATATAGCACAAACAATTGATAAGCATAAAATACCAGACCCCTATGCAAATCAATTAATAATTAATATTATATATAATATAATATTTATTAAAAAATATAAAAAAAGAGTGTACGAACATCAATAAGAGTAAATATGAAACAGCTACTGGCAGATGATAGCACGCGTCCATCTGTAGCAATTGGACACGTCTCCTGTTGCTTATTTCAAAGACATGACATTTTTTGTTTATTTGATTATTTTTATTTAAATCAAGTTAGATAATTTATGTAAATCTTTTTCCCCTTTTCCCATGAAATCTCTTGATTGATTTTGTAACCTTTTACCTTTCTTTTCATTTTGGCAGGTTGGCTAAACTGCCCTGCTCTTCTTAAACATTAAATCAATTAAAATCATCTTGTTTTTTTCATTAAAACAACAAAATCTTATAAATGTGACAGATTAAAAGACGGGTGTAACTGTAACATATAGATATTCTGTAATGATTTTTAAACTGTTATTTAATAAAATCTAACTATTTTTTAAAACCAACAAATACAATATGCCCAATCATTTGAGTAAATCTATTAGCAAAAGACAGTGTGAACACAAACAAGTTGGTGACTGGTCCGCACGTCATTTCGGGGGAAACGCACCGCCCGAAAGCCTATTATGGTAAAACCACTGACTCACCTAAAACATATTGCATATAATGAGACTAGAACTAATAACCTCACATTGTAATACCATATAGTTGACTCCTCTAAAACAATTGATTTGGGGCTCATTGACAAGTCTAAATATAGTTTACATGTTTTTTTAAACAACATCATCTAGATTTTGTATAATAAAATCACATCATGCTCTATGTATAACTAAAATCAATGACTTTTGATTGAGGACATACTATTTACCGAAAAAATCCTATTAATAACCTTAACATGAGTTAAATTGTTTTTGTACAACATTTTATGCTTCTAAATACCACATAATGTTACGGTTATAAAAAGTTAAACTAGCATCATATTGGCTAGAAGGTTATGGCTCGACGTTTGAATAATGAACAATTTATATTTACATTAAATAATATTGACATATTTTATTATATTTGAAAGAACTAAAACCTAATCCAATGGATTTGGATAGGGTATAGGGCCTACGGGACCAAGTGTGCACTTTCTTTTGTAGCCTTTGATCTCGGATATGAGAAAAAAAAACAACTCATAATAAATAAACCACTCACCCAACTCTTGCCAATAATTATATTTATAAATTATAAATACAGGAGCATAGAAATTTATTGAGTCTAATTAAAATAAAAGACGTTGTTAACTACTAAACAAATGCATAATTCAAAATATATATGTTTTTACAAGACTCTAGCTGAACAAATAAATGTTAAAAACATCTTCTAGACTAAAATATTTTCAAGAACATTCCACATGAGAGAAATTACTTTGCCATAAATATCATAAAAAACTAAACGAACAGAAGACATACCGTACGAGATAACTAAAAGAAATCTTTCATTAAGTTAAAAATACATATAATTTTTCATGCCAAGATTACCTCATGTGTAGTTTTAAACAAAGCACTTTACATACATCTGAAAAGAAAAATAGTTAAATTGAACTTTCATCAACGTTCACGTTATCAACCACAGATATATGGATCCGAACCCCTTAATACTAGTCACTTATAAATCGAAATTTAAGCAACTACCGTTGTGTGTATAGACAGACATTTAATAAAAACTAAATCTAAGTTGAAACCACAAGAAACACAAAAAACATTTACACGTATTACTTTAAGACGTTACATAAAAAACGCTTTTAGCATGCCAATTTCTCTCTTCTATTAAATGTTATTATCTTCTATACATTACATACGAATCTCTATTCAATTCTTAACGTCTTAAGGTTTACATATAAACAAAATTTAAGTTTGGTGAAGGTTAATTGAACTTGGATAGGGGTAACAAAAGCCATCCTAAATTCCAAAATAATATTAATAATAACCAATGATTTTTTGAACTAGTGTTTAAAAGAGAGGTGAAAGTTTTTGTGTTCTTTGTAGGTTCAAAATTCAAACCTTGATACTAACGAATATTACTAATTTAATAATATCGTTAAAAATAATAATAATAAGAAAGAGAAAGAGGCGGTCAAAAATGTCAGCGGCCGCAAGTTTATACACATGGGTTAGCCTTACGGTTCCCAATCCATTACCATTACATTACATTACCCCTTTCTTTTCTTCTCTTCTTCACACCTTTTCAATTTATTCCCCACATTTCATTTCTATTTCTATTTCTATTTCATCAAATTTCTCATATTATCAATCCCTCAAAACCCTCACCCAATTCTTCCGATCTCCTCAACAAATCCTCTAAAACTTCAATTTCAACTTTAACATATAATCGCGTATACATACATGATCGTAATCGTAATCTGCACTGGTTCGTTCTGTTTCTCCTTTTTGATTCATAATTTCTTCTCCTTTTTGTTGAATCGAGGCGTTTGTTTTGCTTTGTTTTTGTTGCCTTTTTGCTTTTGATCAATGCGTGTTTATACTGTGTTTCGCTGTTTGTAGAAGTGGCGATTCGGGAAGTATTGTTGTTTGTGCTTGTATGAGGTTTAATTTCGGTGTTCGGGATTGAGATTGGGGTAGACGAGTGGAGTTTGACTTCAATTTGGGTTTTCGTGTGTTTTAATTTGTAGGATTTAGGCTTTTATATGGATGATTTGATTATCTGTGTGAAATGTTATGTTGATGTGCTTTTTTAGTTTTTGAATCGGTCTTATGTGTTTCAACATGCTGTTGTGAATCTGTTTATCTATTTAGATTGACTAGTAGTTGTTTGTGTCATCTTCATTGATCCGTGTACTTGAATGAAGTTGTGGTATACATGGAATCAGATAACTATATGTGTTCAGATTTTATTTTCCATGTTTGGACTCATTTTTTTGTTAAATTAGAATAAGTTAAACTTGAAGTTTCTTTTTGTGCCAATGCTATTAGATTCTTTGGCACTTTTATAAATCTGTGCATTTTATCCATGTATTATGAACAACACCATCTATTTCAGATGAATGTGATCCTTGATGTTAAATAGTTGTGTTGATATAGAGTAAATTTTGCTGACTTTGCATTGCATATTACTTCAGGTTTTGGGCTTCATCTTCTGGAATAAACAATGGACTTCAAATCTCATTGTTCATTCTTCTTAGTGATTTCAAGGAATTATCGATTGTGTTACATGTGCTATTTGGACTTTTGGGCTGGGCATGGAAATACATTTGAAGTGGCTGTTGCAAAGATTGGAATGATTAGAACTGATAGATAGTGAATAGTTTCATATAGGAATGAAATTTAGATAGATTTCCATTTCAAATTTATGTTTTAATGTGTGTTTTAGATCTCTATAGATAATTTGAATTGCTGGGTAGAAATTTGGTGTAGTAACTAAGGTAGTAGTTTTAAGCTTTTCACAGTCTTAGGAAGTTAAAAATAAATCTTAATCATGGGTTTGCCTCAAGCCTCCTCTAGCAAAATTGCTGAAGAAGTAACTGCATCATTCAACACTTCAGTGCAGTCATCGCCTCATTTCCATGGATTAAGCAGCTGTGACATGAGTGGAATGCATGTCAACCATGTGCCAAGTGCAGTTAGTTCTACAGATATCTCCAATTTACACAGAGATAAACATGTAAATTGGCAGAAACTTAGTTCTTCAGATAAGGTTACAACATTCACTCGTAAAACTGGACGAAATGTTCAAACTGCTGTTTCTAGAATCGTTGGCTTTGAATCAAAATCATCAAATTCTTCTGGTTCTGCATTTGATGGAATGCAGACTGATAATGGTACTGATAACGTCTCAGAGAACAATGGAGCCATAGTTAGGAAAAGGTTATTATCACCCTTAAATGGCTTGATTCTACCAAATCAATTTGACCATAAGTCACAAACCAGCGCTGATAAAGATCTTGTTGCTGCTTTTCAAGATCATAAGAATACCAATATGGTGATTCCTAAAATTGTGACTCCTTTTGTGCTGTCACCAACTGGTTTTCAACAATTCCAGAACAGAGAAAGTTTAAGTTTTGGAAAAAACTCTGGTTTTTTCACTGATGGTCCTGTGCTTGAGAACACGGATCTTCAATCTTTTGATTCTTTATCATCTTCACCAGGTTTAGATGGCATAGATTCAACGTTAAGGTCTTTGAATTCGCCCATAGCTATACCTTCAAGAAAAGTGGTATCCTCTACCCTGTCTTTATCCCCCCTTGGTCCAAAATTTTCTAGAACATCAAAACCTTCTAGGGTTCTGACCAATGAGTTAGATGATAGTCATCTAACCATGAAGGATATTGAGTTATCTCTTGATGGAACCTTTTCTGATATTTTATCTTTTAGAGAAGAAGATTTTAGAATTGTTAGAAAATCTCAGCAGACTACCTCAGACGGTATGATTGATATGGTGGGGGATTGGGGTCAAGATTCATCTTTTTTGACCCAATCTCCTAAGTTATGTAGGACTCCAAGTGGACTACAAGTGAGAAGGTCATGGATTGGATCCTTTGAGGAGTCATTGTTATCGGGTCGTTTAGCTTCTGGGGCGGTCAGCCAGGTCTGTGTTAATCTTTTTACTCAATTTGTAGGTGAATATGTGATTTTGATTATATTTCCATTTGGTATTGCTGAAAATGGCAGAAGATTGATGGGTTTCTTGCGGTTTTAAATATTACTGGAGGGAGTTTTTCACCACACCCTCAGAAACTTCCATTTGCAGTAACAAGTGTGGATGGGGATAATTTCTTACTATACTACTCATCCATTGACCTTGCTGGTCAACTTTCGCCAAACAAGCATAAAAGTGAAAAAATGAAAGGAAGCCTTAGCGTAGATGACCAGCACGTCGAAAGAAGTCGTTTGCGGGTCCCTATGAAAGGTCGCATACAATTGGTATGCTTTAACAGTATGCTTTAGAACTATAAGTTGGTGCAAAAAAGCAACTATTTTTCAGTTTGTTTGCTTAATTGGTTTGTATAGGTTCTGAGCAATCCTGAAAAGACTCCAATTCATACATTCCTTTGTAACTATGACTTGACTGACATGCCAGCTGGCACTAAGGTTAGTTTTCTTTTCTTACCCTACTGTTATGAAGTATATATTAGTGTCGTTATGAAACAATAACACTAAATCTTAGTTTTTGAATCTAATCAAATGCAGACATTTCTGCGCCAGAAGGTGACTCTAGCTTCCACAACACCAGCTACTTCTAAAACAGGAAGTGCGTCATCTGTTCAAACTTCACCAAAAGCAAATGAGAACTCAAATAACGCAGGGGCCCTACGTTATGCTCTTCATCTGCGTTTTCTCTGTCCGTTTCTAAAGAAAAATTCAAGGACCGTAGAAAGATGCAAATCAGATCCATCATCTGTACCAGAAAAGAACTCTAAAAACCTTGGAGTAGATAGAAGGTTCTATTTGTATAATGACATGAGGGTTGTGTTTCCTCAACGTCACTCTGATGCTGATGAAGGCAAGGTATTAATATCTCTGCATTGGCAAAATAAGCGGGTTGGGTAAATGTCACTACAGGTTGGGTGTTCTAACTCTTTAATTAAAACATTACTTTGTAACGAGACTTTGCTTGTTGAAACTGCAGTTACATGTGGATTATCATCATCCGTCGGATCCCAAGTACTTTGACATCAGCAACTGAAAGGTCCAGTTATCTTCTTTGATTACAGTCTCATATTCTTCTGTAAATATGTTTTAAATAGAAGTAAATTTAGTAATCTTATCTGGTGATGGAGAAAAATTCCATCACTGCTGTATAGATTTTCATTTACAAGTTAGAATTTGTGATTTAAAAGTTGTCACCAGATGTAAATTTGTACATTCTTTCAAGAAATAAATCAGTACTTCTAGACAGAATAGCCCCTTATTTCAAGTACATGCATCTCCTTGTCATGTTTGCATACATAAACGGGTCAAAGGCTTTTTGAGATCATGATTTTTGAGAGCATACATTTGAAAATGTAGAAGGCGTACGGTGTAATGCATGCTTTTAACATTTGGCGTATTCATCAGTCAAAAGGCGGTGTTCTGGCCAGGTTCTGGTCAGACATGAAACATGTGGTTGTCGCTAGGTCCGCTTGTCTAGCCGGTTGGTCATGTTGTTTTGGGTCGGACAAGTTTTGGGTATTGGGGGACAAATATCTCTAGAGACTTCTTATCTTAATATTATTTAGTATCTAGTACTTGTGTTATTATGTAATATACGAAGAGTAATCCTAATTCACTATAATCCTAGTTCAGCGTATATATTTGGAAGTTACTGTGGTAAAAACATCTTAGGACCATATGTTAATGAATTGTTTGGGCTTTTGTTTCTAATTATTTACAAGCCTGCAGTTTAGTTATTTAGTGATATTTCTATTGAAACTATTCTTTACAAAATTTTGGAAAATCATTACTAGTAGGTAAAATTCTAAGACTCCCAAAGTAAGGAATAAAAGATCTATCTTAAATAGAATTATGTGCTCAATGTTTGACGGATATTGTAAATAAAGGTTTTTTTTTATAATTTTTTATGTTTTTAAGCTTAAACTGGATTTTAGAAAAGTAAGCTAGTGAGCATATTCTTGGTAGTTGGTGTAAGGTACATGTGAGCTTCTCTTTGCTTGTATCTTAGTCATGTTTGCAATTTTATAAAGGAAGTGGTTAAACACTTAGACGCAACCTCATGTAGTCATGTACCAAATATATCCCATTTTTATTATTGTTATTGTATTGTTATTGTTTTAAATTGGGATGGGCTATTAAGTGTGTTGAAAGAGGGTAGGTTTAGCTAACGTCCTTTTATAAAACCAATTATTTATTTAACTTGTTATTATTATTAGTTATCATATACTTAGAATTATTACCACTACTACCACTACTACTATAATTATTACTATTATTTAGTATTATAACTTAATTAAACTAAATAAGTTCTTTAATCACTTGATGTCAGGTTATTAATTAGGAAAAGAAAGTTGTTAAGCAAATTAACTGTTATCGATTTTAGCTGGTATTTTGAATCATGAATTATGAGAAGTGCCATACTTAGACTATAGTTATCAGATTTTACAGAAACAAAGTATGTTACAAGTATTATACGAAATAATAGTTATAGTTGTTATCAATCGTTGAATTAAGAAAAATGACATTATGAACCAATAATTATCTATAGTGATCAGATTTTTTATTATTTGTAGTATACATAATTTTACAGTGTGAAATGTTTTTAGAACGGTTCGGACGGCGAACCGGATGCATTACTGGTCCGCTGGTCGGACTCTGGAACTCCGACGTCATAATTATATATATAATATTATATATATATTTATATATAATTCAATCTAAGTATTTTATGTGTATTTTATAATTATTAAATATAATCATATGTTCAACACTCCAATTTATCATTCAACTTACCCGTTAAAATTCAAAAGGTTAAAAAAAAACCATGAAACCGGTCCAACCCCCGATCGGTTCTTGGTCCGACCACTGAACCAGGACGAACTGGCGGTCGAATCCATCGAAAACGAACTGGGGTTGCTCGGATCGGACCCCGACCAATTCCCAGTCTGACCGGCCGAACCCGATCAGAGCCCGAAAACGTTGACCGTGTGTGCTTTCTTAGTTTCTTTGGTACTGAAATACAATGGGAATTTGAAACAGTGTGTGATAAACAATAACTAATTAAGATTCTAGTCGTCCAAAGAAAATAATAATAATAATAATAACCAAGATTCTAATAGAAGATACCGACGTGGACAAACTTTAGACTTTGGATAAACTATAGAGTTGAGACATATTACAATCATAATTAGACACGACACTTAATTATTTAATTACCAATAAGATAAGACTAAATGATTGATAGGAATGAGGAATCAATTGATACCAGGTTGATTTCAACTAGACTTAGTTATCATGAGATTTAAAAAATGGGATACACGTTATTATTTTAAAATTTCATTGTATGAAAATTTTTAATGATAATTATCAGTTATATATATCATGCATGGATTTGGATTTATTAAAATATTTTATTGGTAGATAAGGGTGGTTAATGTTGAATTCAACGCAATGCAAAGAAATAGAATATTGTTTCTTGGTAATAACCGGACTCTGTATGTTATCCTCAAATAACTTTATAAACAAACGAGTGTTAATTATCTACCTTCATAATTGGCTATGAATAATAATAAACCAGACTCACTTTTCGCCTACGCTCCACCAAGCATACGGTTGAAGACAATGAACCGAGTTTATTCTATTTTTCAAAAGTCATTTTGTTATAAAAATGTTACTTTTCTTTAATATAAAAACCTTTGTCGTGATCTAGACACCAATTCTATGTTTTTTGTACGTACAACCAGATTAGACATTAGTAACTAGACTACAAGTTAATCATTTGATTGGACACATAATGACTAGATTTAAACCGAAACTATCCTATCACCCAACGCATTTAATTAAGTTTGAAGATTGAACCTGTTAGAAACTAGATCAAATCAAAAACAAAGAACACCAAAACTAAATTGTTTTAGTTACTTATAGACGATAATATCTTTCATAACTGATCTTGAGCTGTTTGATTTTGATCCGAAACCGATCAAGATCAAAGGAAACCAAAACTAAATTATTTTAGTTATCTATAGACGACTTGATGTTGTTTATCCCTAAACTTTAAAAACCCTACTCTCACTCTTTTCTTACTCTATATTGTAAGTTTACCTTTTCAGTTAAATTAAGGTCTAGATATCGGTGTTCCCAACAAAAACAAAGTAAAACTTAATACTAAAATCGTTTATGTTGTTATTACTATTTTTTAATCTTAATTACTTTTTTTATTAAAAACATCCTCCTGGTTTCTTCTTAAAACGTAGATAAAGAGACGTAAAGACATTAACGAGTGCAACACGATAGGATGTTTTTGGTTACGCTACTAGTCTATTGTACGTGACCGAACCATACCCATTTGCGGACACTTGAAACCACTTATTGTCATCTCAAAGATCACATCAAACTATTCAAACATGACCACTTTTCTTTTGAAACATCAGAAAAAGGCCGATCGCAACATATGCAAGCAATTCAAATTTGGAAATGACTTATCGTAGGGGTAAAGTATAAAGTAGGAAGATACGAATGGGGTAATTGGTCCCATAAACTATTTAATGATTTAACAGAATTATTTAGATGCTACAATCAATTAATATAAACAATCGTTTGGTCATGAGTCGTGTTGCAATCGTATTAACACTTTTATGAAACGCTAACCATTCATTAGAATTAAAAAGGTTTACGAAATGTGGTATGGTTAGCCATATTAATTGTTTTTTGTACTAGCAATTAAAATCGCAACGAGATGTTTCTAAAATTGACCAGTATTCTACTTTTGTATTCAATGTATGTCGACGATGAGAATGGGTTAGTTTGTAACAAACATACATATATCATAGTTAACCATCTATTATGTAAAAGAACATGTTTCAGGGTTTGTACATTGTGTGCTATGAATTCTTTAAACATCGTTCTTTATTGTTTTCCAACGATTTTACTGGTTCTATCTAGTTCATTTAAAACTGGTTGGATCATTTGCGTACAGTTTATTGGCTTGTAAGCAAATCAACAACACCAACGGTCTATTGGCTTGTAACTAATACCAGTATATTGGGGATGATCGTTTTGAATCAAACTTAGGCTGAAACATAGAAAAAGATAAAGAATTCATGACAATATAAATAGAAAGAACTTGTACTTAATAAAAGAGTTACAAAAGCAAACAAAAGAAATAAGGAAAATAAAAAGTAAATCTATGGTATTAAAAACAAAATTAAGTCCAAGAAGAGCTTGTTATAGAAAAAAAAGAAATAAAGTGAAAAAGCAAACACATTGTATAAAAAGGGGGCATTTACATAATTTTTTTAAAAAATCATTAATACATATTTATCCAAGTAAGAAAATCAATTACGTATTTTCTCTTTTTTTAAAACGTATATATGTAATTGATTTTTTAGTTGAGAAAATATGTAAAAATTAAGACAATTTTGAAGTATATGTTATTGTGAGTCTATGGCCTCGAAGTGTTATGTACTAATGGTAATATGGGAAAGAGTTGGGTCAAGACTCAAGATTGTGTGAAGGCCGGCTATGACTATTTTCAAAAAGAAAAAATTAACTCCAAAATAGTAAAATTTTAATAAAATTAATAAAGAACTAGTGCAAAGGAACTAAATATTTATATTAAATTAACTTACTTGACTATTTTTATTTATTTAACAATTATCAAGATATTCGACTTAAAAGTTGGCTACAAATATTATGCATCAAAGTGAACAGATGTGTATAAATGTTTAAAACCTCTTAATTTATTTTATTAATAAAAGAATTATTATTTAAATTAATGAACTTATAAACTTTGATTTGATACATTAAATATTAATTATATTATTTTAAGATACTCATACAAAAAGGATTGACCAGGTGACCAAACTTGACGTGAACCCCTCGTGTTATGTATTTTGTATTAAACTTGTTACTTTGCTAGTATTATTTGCTTTTTTTTTCTTTTCATTTTAGAACCTCTGGTTTAAACTATATATGATCAAAACTATAATGAGAAGTTTGTGAGCGTAATAGAAATTAATCATATGATATTAGCTTAAATAGTCAGTTGTAATTATACTCCATATAATCAAACAAACTCAAATGAAGTTGTTTATTTTTGTTCGTTTAACTTTACATGTACAAACGAACTACATTTTAAAATATGCACTCTCTATCTTATGATACAGATCTAAAGTTTGCACCACTATGATGAGTGGAATCTTAGCTAGATATATTTGTTTGCATTAGTACAAATAATCATTCATTCATTTGTAATTAGCTCTGATCATCACGTATGAATAAATGTCAAAACAAAAATACATATCTTAGAATTTGGATAATTAATTTAACTGCAATTATTTTAAGAAACCGATGAAATTGCAAGATTAACCATATTTGAAATTCGTACGTGAGTGTCCAAAATTAAAACCCCACCACTCCATCACTCCACTCCCATTTTATTCTCACCCACGTCACCTCTTTAAGTTTTAACCACCTCAAAACACCATCATCACTTCCTTCATCCCTATATATAAACACATCAAACCTCTGCAATTAAACTCCGTCGATCTCCATACTTAAGCTTTTAACTCCTTTATCAAATCAACTCAACCTCATGGAAACTGAAACCAACAATTCATCTACCTTCAAACTCCATCAAATCCCATCTCCAATCACACATTTGTCTTTCATGGCTTCCCAAATTTGGCTCAGAATCGCTGCCGCCGCCGCCTCCATTGCCGCCGCCTGCTTCATGCTCAACAGCCGCCAGTCGAAGGTGCTCTACGGGACCGATCTGGACGCGCGTTACACCTACTCTCCCGCCTTTAAGTATGATCATGTTAATTTCTAGTAAACTTTGTTGCTTATTAAGATATGCATGATGTTTTTGTTAACTTTGTTATTTTGATGTGTTGTAGGTTTTTTACCTTCATGAATGTCGTTGCGTGCGCGTTGTCGGTGTTGTCGTTGCTGCCGGTTTTCACTCTCGGTCGGAAATTCTCCAGCTCCATAAATTACTTCTTCTTGTTCCTCCATGATCTGGTAATGTTTAGACTTTAGAGTGTATATGCTTTCATGTTATGTAATTTTAATATATTCTTCTTTAACATTCATGCATTATTATTATAAGAACTCTTAAAATGTGATTATTATTTGTAAAATTACACAACAATTATTCATTCTTAAGTTTGATATCTTGATCAAGATTAGTAGTTGATGGTAGCAATTTGTTTTTCTTGTTTTTTTTTTTTTTTTTTTTTTTTTTTTTTTTTTTTTTTTTGTAAATCAACGTAAGTAAAACATGGCTAAATGTTTACCAATATCTAAGGAAAAATTGACGTTAAATGATTTTAGGCACGCTGAAAGCCCCATATCCCTAAATGTGGGGATTTTGCGTCTCACAATATTAATTTTATAGTATGACATTGTCACGTAACAGTTGTGGATTGTTGGTTAATGTCACTTTTGTATTTAATTATGATTTAATTTGTCACATGAATATAGATTTTGGTGATATTGTTGGCCGGTGGGTCTGGAGCCGCGACTATGTATGCTCAAGCGGGCAAGTATGGGAATAGCCACGCGGGTTGGATGCCGATTTGTGACAATTTTGGGAAATTTTGTCACAAGGTTGTTACTTCGTTGATCTTGGGTTACATAGTTGTGATCTGTTATTTTCTTCTTGCCATCATCTCTGCTAATAAAGCTCGACAAATCCCGGTTTAAAATGACATGTATGTTGTTTCACATGTGAAATGACCTAAATGTTGTATGTGAAGTGGGGAGGAGCTTCATGAAGACTTAGTGACACTAGTAATTTATGTCTTTTATATATTATAGTGTTCGTTTATTAAAGAAATGTTAATGTTTTGTTTGTTTTTTTTTCTTTTTTTTAATCATTAATCAATTTCTTTTTCATAATGAACCGAACATAGTAACCACAAGCTTCTGGAAAGATAAAAAAAAGGAAAAGAATACTAAATAGTAACCAAGATTCGTTTCATATTGATCACTTATTTTTCAAAAAAAAAATTGACATTTATAAAAAAATTCATAAAATTAGAGACACTTTACTTAAAATATTTTTTATGCAACATTAATGAAACGCTAAATCTGTTTTCCAATCTTCAATTTCTAAGATAAACCATATGTGGGTATGTCTAGAACTCTAAAAGCTACGCATAAATGCACAATCTAGTAACATGGGGACTGGGGTTGACAGTATTTGGGCCTAGTCTCCAAATTCACGATCTAGCCCTTTTTTTCCCTTCTTGAAAAGTTTATAATTTTGTATTGTTTAGCCCTTTATATCAATAAATAAATATCGTAGACTTTATTCTCCAAGATTTACTCTAGCAAAATTTACAAACTCAGACATCTCTCCGGCCTACGGCCTAGGTAGGATTCGACAAAGGTGTTGTTCTTATCATTTAATGATAAATGATTTAAAAATTAGTTTCATGTTTTTAGACGAAGTCTTTTAACAGTTATTCAATAAGAACCAATAACATGTGCATTAAATCTGCATAGATAAATTTCATTGACAAAAATTATGAAACGAGATGAAATTTTAATAAATCTCTTGAAACCCACTATCTTTTACCCGTAAACTCGTAAAGCACCCACCAATGAACAAACCAATCTCTCCCTTACGTTATTTACCAACTATAGCAAAAACATTAACAAAAACTCAACATATTTAGATGCTTGTATAAATTTTAACGAGCAAAAGCAATGATTTCATTGAAGGTTCTACTGAAGTAGGGGATTGAGACGAAAGATCATTTAGGCACCTCAAGATTCATGATACGGAGATAATGCAGGAGGAGCTAGCGGACTGATATTTAGACCAGCTAGTAAAGTCAAACACAATAGAAAAGCACCCAACTTAGACACAACATAACTTGGGTTATGCCTAGAGCTATGTGTCCCAAAAGTAATGGACGGAAACATTTTGACCATGTGGCAAATCGTCATACCCGTTTTCTCTCGAGTGCTAGACTTGAAATCCATGTCGATCCCCAATTTCAAAGTCTGATTTTTCTCCATATTCAGCTATTTTAATTTATTTTGTTTTAACCGGAAACATGTAAATTCATAAGTTTATACACTTAATTTCAACCATATGTTGTTAATTTTAATTATGAAGATTTGAATAAACTTATCAAGAATAATTTTCCCCAGAAAGAACATGATGTAATAGTTAAAAGAATTTAATAATTTCTCAATTTTGCTCGACTTTAGCCGAAGTTTTAGAATAAACTGACCCATGTAAGACTTTAGCCGAAGTTCTAGAATAAACCGACCCATGTATGTAATAGTGAACTCTAGAAGACTTTGTTGTTTATAATATTCTTTGGTAGTTAAGCTGCCAAAATTGACCCATGTAAATAAAAACAACCCACACTAGCACACAGACGTTGGACCAGAATAGAACTCCTAAGGTGGGCAATCTAAGTATTTTCACAACGTCATGTATTCAGGTTTCTTGGGCTGAGTTTGTGTGGTCAAGGCATAAACATAACCAGATTAGGGGTGTTCATGAGGTCAAGTGTATCTGGTTTCTTGGATCGTAAAGTTGAGTTGTCCTTGAATGCATTTATAGTTTCCACACAACTTTATCACCTCATGTGCATCACACACAATTTCAGAACAAAAAGCTTACAATAGTGTTTGATTACTATTGTACAACTCATTAATGCATGAAGTAAAGTGCTATTCATGTAGGTCCTTATTTGTTTGAAGGAGGCCATGGAGAAAGAAAAGAGGGCTGGACATGCATAGAACAAAAGCACATGGACAACCGTTGATGCTAATGAGGATACTATACATCTGTAAATTGACACTTTGATCAACAAATTTTGATCAATTATTCATAATCCAATATAGGATTTAGATATTGAATTTTGTCTTGGGACTCACCAAATGTGCACATGGCCTACATCCCTTACCAACCTTTACAGGGATATATTCATGTAGCTTAAAAGTTTACATCATGATTGAGTTCAAGAATAGAATATATATTTAACACAATATATAAGCAAAATAGGTCAACTCTAAAGGGAAACCTCATGCTACTTTCATAAAAGTAACTAACTTTTCTATCATAATTCTCAAAGGGAATCATTACCTCTTTTCTAGAATAATATATTTCAGAGCTCAATTATGACCCCACAGCAGCTATAATGTTCTGTGTCAGCAGAGAAGATACTGTGACAGAAAACATAGTAGCATGGGGGTATTGTGTATTATTATAAATTGAGCTGCCATTAACAAAAAGTAATTGTAAAGCAATAATGCCTATGAAATGAATGGAGGATTGATGAACCTGCTGGCACACAAGTAACTTTAAGTATATATAAAGTTATATTAAAGATGTTCATGCAATTATAGAAAGTGGTTTGTTAAATTTCCAGTTATATGTTGATGCAAGTTGAGCATAAAGATGTAATCGCATAATTGTCATTAATTCGAGCTGTTGAGCTTACATACAACAATTAAAGCAAGTGTGAGTGTGTGACACTACCCACCAACAGAAATGTAAAAGAAAGACAAGTTTAGTAATTACAGATGATAAAGAAATCAAATAGAAAGTCAATTTCATTACCAATATTTATTGAATTATTGAGTTTTGGTGGAAAATATTACAACTTGAATCAAAGGTAGGTCACCAAACAAAGGTTTAGGGATTTTCTAAATAAAGATAGATATCTCAGTAGACTCTAAACTAATAAGAACGAATTGACTTCTCAACTAAAGATTACTAGAAACAAATTATGAACATACAATAACTAAATACAGATTTTGAGAAGGATTATGATCTTTACCGCCTTGCGAAAACACCCCATAGCTTCCCACGATCAACAGTCTCCTGCAACTTCTTGGCTCCTTCAACCTCCATTTCTACAAGCTTTGGTAAATACATCAAAGCACCCGAATTAACAATCTGTTTGCGGCATTTCTTCGAATGGGTCAAAGACATTAAGATTGAAACAGGGTATTTCTTGTCAAGATTCAGTATTGAAGGATCTAAAAGCTGAACTGCACTCACTATCCCTCTTTGTTCCTTCCTGTAAAGCCTTCTGTTTCCTGAATAAATCAAGAGTGTTGATAACGCCTTCGAAGCTGCTTGTTTCTCTTCGATTGCTTTACCATCCAACATTGCTATCAATGGTGGTATGCATCCATATTCACCCAATTCTTTTCTTGCTTTCGCGTTACACCCTAACCTGTAAACTGCTTTTGCAGATTGAATTCTTACCCCTAACACACCACAGCTTAACACACTGATAACTCTCTGTAAGAAACCATCTGAAATAATCGATTCCACTAGGCGTTCGTCGCAAGCTAAGTTCTTTAAGAACTCAACTGCAACCTCTAAGCTCCGAACATCAGGGACAGAATCCCAGAAAGATTTCAAACTATCCATTGCACCTTTACGAGCAATTAACAGTTTGAGGTTGTCATCTTCCCTAACAAGATTACTCAAACAAGCAATCGAATACTCTTGCGCCAATACAGTTCCTGAGCTAGCAAGTGCTAGCAGTACTGAAATCGCATCTTCTTCGATGAAATTCTCTCTGGTATCAGCGAAATTAGCTATATTCCGGAGTACACCAGCGGCGATTGCTTGTGCGTTCGGAGTTCCAGCCTCACAAATCTCCAACAACGATGAAATCCCACCTCTTGATCCAATTGCCCTAGCGTTTTCCTTCGTGTGCGATAAAGCATGAAGAACAATACACGCTTTTTCCTTTGCAAATCCGCTGCCTGATTCGAGAACACGAAGGAGATGATGAAGCAACAAAATCCCTTCAGCGATCAACACATGTTTACTCGAATCAACAGTCGAAACCCTAGCAATGGCGGTGACAGTTTTCTCCTTAATCTCAGGTGTGGAGCTGGAATCCAGTAGTCGCACGAGCACCGGAACCACCCCCTGCGCCACAGCAATCAACACATGCTTATCATCTCCCTGAAGCAACCCTAGGAGCGAGTCAAGCGCCGAGTTTCTAGACTCAGCCGAGCCGATCTGCAGCCGAGCTATCAAATTCCTCGACTCGACTCGTATCGGCTCCCGTTTGGAAACCGAATTACACCCCACGGACCCAACGCCGTCGTGAAGAACACCACTTTTCATCAACACCTCGAAATCCCTCACATGACTATCGATCTTCGCAGAGATCGAATCGACGTCGTTTTGCGTCTTGAGCTTCCCGCCAACAGGGGTGTCACTGTGACAGACGATCGACAACGCAAGGGTTTGTGAGAGCGTTTGTGTGAGGGAGTTTTGGATGTCTCCGGAGATGGTGGTCGGAGGGAAGTCGGAGACGTCGGAAAGATGAGATTTGAGATCGGAAAGTTTTGCTCCGATGAGAGACCATTTGCCTTTGAAGGCGAGGGTGTGGGGGATTGAGGTGAGTATGGAGTGAAGGAGTTGGATGTTGGAAGCTTCGACGACGTCGGCTTCGTTTTCCGACAGCTTCATCGCCGGTGGTGGTGAAGATGAAGGGCGAAAAGACGGAGTTATGACTTATGAACGTGAAGTTTGATGTTAATAATGGGGTGAGTGATGATGACCCAAGCGCGAGTGTAACTCACGCGTTCTGTTAGACGGTGTAAACACTCCACCGTTTATAAGTAACGGTGATACAATGAGTTATTTCCTAAAATAGTAAAGTTAAAAAACTTATTTATCAAAATTGTGTATTTTTAAAAATATTTATCAAATAATGTTGTTTTTAATTTTTTTGTTTCTTACTTTTACTCTCATTAAATACTTTATAAAAAATTTTAAATTCTTTTAAATGTGAATTATTTAAATTCCAAAAAACTTTATATATAAAACTTTTTTTTTACTTATCTAGAAATACTATTTAATTTCTCTTCATATCGGTTTATAATTTTTTTTTTTTAATTTGTAATCATGGTGTTAACAAAAAAATATTTTTAATTTCTATAAATTTTTTTTCTTAAAAAGCCTCCAATAAAAATTTGTTAGTTACAATCTAGCAATATAATTTATTTTCCAGACCTTTTTTCTTTAAACTATTAGAATTGTTTTTTAAATATAACTTTCTTTGATTTTCGAGGAATATTTTTTAATTTCTTTCAAAATATTTTATAATAAAGGTTTTAAAAATGTCTAATCGTGGTCCTAAAATAAATGTGTTTGACTTTTTTTTAACTTTTATAAATAAAATTCTTTTTTATTTCTTGAAATTTTATAAATAGAAATATTCTTTATTTCTTTAACTTGTTTTATAATGTTTAATAGTGAAATTTAAAAAAATGTTTAAAAAAATACATTCTCCGTTAGAAAAAATTCTTATTTCAAATTATTTAGAAAGTTTATGAAAACTATCAGATAGATCTGTAATTTATATTTATATTTTTTAAAAGATTTTTATATATATATTTTCAAAAACATAAATAATTTGAAAAAATGTTTTTATATCTAAGAAAAAAATATCTTTTTTAAGAAAACATTTCTAAAAGTTAAAGAAAAAAGTTCAAAAAAAATAAAAAAATTTATTGGATTGTGACTAACAAAGATTTTTTATACTGTATTATAAATAATGAGTAGGTTTTTTTACTGTATTAAAAAAATTGTATTGAACTTTTGTAAATACATTTTTCATGTAACTTGAATTTTAGTTGGTTTAGCCTAATAACTTTTGCTGGTTTAGCCAGTTTAAACTTGACAGCTCGGACAAAACCATATATATCAGACCGGCCATGTGTGTGTATAATATTTTATTTAAAAACTTTTTTATAAAATAAGTTTACAGAAATTAAAAATGTTTCTTTTTTAACACCATAATTACATATTTGAAAAAATAGTTTTTACAAAACATGTCAAAAGAAATTAAATAGTATTTCTAGATAATAAAAACAAAGTTAAATTTATATAACATCTTTAGATATTTAAATAAATCATATGTTAAAGAATTTAAAATCTTTGAAAAGTATTTAATGAGACTTGGAGTAGGAAAACAAAAAAGTTAAAAACAACACTATTTTGGTAAATATTTTTCAAACTACACCATTTTGGTAATTAAAATTTTCAACTACACCATTTAATAATGGGGTGGGTGATGATGACCCAAGCGCGAGTGTAACTCACGCGTTCTGTTAGACGGTGTAAACACTCCACCGTTTATAACTAACGGTGATACGATTGCATCTTCAATAATGAGGCAAATGATTCATCGCCTTTATTATCAAATTTTAAAGAAAAAATTTTATATAGTTTATTATATACATACATGTAAAGCAGGTCAAGGATCGTCAGATTTAAATGTTTTTTTTTTAGTTTTTGAGAGAAAAAGTGGTTTTATAATTATGCTGACTCTTTTATTAATATTTTTTTTTTAATGTTTTTTGATGTTTTTTACTATTTATCACTTACAAGATTTAAACATTGACATCCAATATAGAATCTAGACATCTTATCACTACAACTATCGATTTAAAACAAGAATATTAGATATTGTTAAGGCATTTAGATGACATGTTAGTCTTTAACTATATGAAGTTTAGAGTTAATTTCAATTTTGCTCCCTAAGGTTTAACAAAAGTAACAATTTTTATCCAAAACATCCATTTATCTTCAAAAGTTTCATAGTTTTAATTTCGGTTTAAAAGCTTAATTATTTTGGATTCAAATTGAAACTTTGATGAATTTTTTGGACTAAATTGAAACAACTTATTAAACATTTGAAGGTAAATTAATGTTTTTAATAGTTTGGAGGAAAATAGTTATTTTTTTTTTAATTCAGAGAATAAAACCGAATTTAACTCTAGAGTTTAACTAAATATCATTTTAATTAATTGCCAACACTTTATTATTTATGTATTTGCCAACACTGTTAAACCGGTCTGAACTTCTGTTCGGCTGATCTACTGAACACAAAAAATTTGGTTTGACGTTTCTTGAAATTAACAACTCATTCAAGAACTTTCGTAAAAATTGTCAAATCAGACTGTTAGCAACCAAAGTTAGTAAAGTAAATTTTAATTAGAGAATAAAACAAACGAGTTGTTGTAATACACGTAACACATTTGAACGCTTGAAGTATGTTTTTTGTTCGTTGTCAAATGTGAATGGATGAATCATTTATTATTTTAATTTATAGTTTTGAAGTTTTTAATTATTAGATAAAAACAAAAAAGTTGGTGGTAATAAATGAATATCAGTCAATAAACAAACATTCATGTTTATGCCAAGAATATAAATTTTTTTAAACAACAATACAATTTCATCCGAATAATCGTACCTTTTAAATCATATAGAAAATTTCAATACTGAATCCCAGTTACTTATTCCTATCTTTGGACATCAATATTTTAATTTCATTTATTTGTGAAAAAATTAAATAATTATCATTATAAGTTTTGGTTTTGTAGGCGGCATAATTGGCGGCAATGTTTGGTTATTTGTGACGCAAGTGCCGGCCGTGACCAATATATAAAAAATGTGCATGCGTCGTCCCCTATCACGTACCTTTCTTTGAACAAACATAATTGTGACGTTGAAGTTACAACTGAGTTGTTTTTAACTTGAAGTGGATATATGAAAGTAATTGACACATTTAACATTTCACATATTATAGCTCCTCGTACTATCTTTATATGTTTTCTAGTTAATTTGTATATATGTATTTTGACGGTTAGTTTTAGATATTTTATAGTTTGTAGAGTTGTATATTTTTATGTTGTGGGCATTGTAAGAGGTTTTGTGTTACCATACACAAGTATAAGGTGACATTTTGATACTGGATTTTTTAAAATTAGAGAAAATACGAAGCTAATTTTTAAAAAGTATAAGCTAATTTGTTATAACTGTGTTAATCATATAAAGAAGATGGAAACAAACATCATAAAATAGTTTAGAAATTCATATGAAGTAAACACAATATTTTTTCATGCCATAAAAATTACAAACACTATAATAAAAAACTAATACAGTTCACTTATTTAACTTATATTCAATATGCTCAATGTATATTGTAAAACTTGATGAAGGTGTATTATGTATAAGCAGAGAGAATCGGTGCATCTGCAATTTCTACTAGTTACTCCGATGCGAGAGGTCAAGGGATTGAGCCCTTGTTTTGCCAGTAATTGTTTTTATAAAACATTTAAAAAAAACCCCTCATATGATGTCAGTAATTCCATGCATTTTTTTCGTACTTAACAATATTAACATCAAATACGTAATGTGTAGCTGCCGCCACTTAGTTTATTATATTTTTTTAATGACAAATGTATGACCTTACTTCGAAAGATAGGTGCTATTTTAATTGGGTTCATTTATCTGTTTTTCAACCATGACTGCAACCCTAACCCCCAGAAGAAAACCCACAACCGGAAAAACCTACTGTCTTAACCGTGAACATTTTTACTCAGAGTAATATTTGAATCCAATACCTTATTGTATATACATGTCTTTAGTAGTTTATTTCGTTTACTAAAAATATTATAAACTTAGAAATTATCAAACAAAAATCCAAAGAGAACTCATGTAAGATTTTTTTGTCTGTTTTTCCTTATAAATTTTATAAAATGGCGAATTTTTTTACAGCTATGGGTTGAACTCATGTAATTGACTAATCAATTTTTGCCTGCAGGTATTTCTTGTTATCTTATTTTAACTACAAAAAGGTAAATTACTCATATGCTTGTTTACACAGCTAATTTTAATAAATAGACATGCACAAATATAATTCATTTATTCGTATGCATTGATTTTTAAACAGTCATCAACTTTACAATATTTGAAGACGGTGGGCCCTGAGCGCGTGGTCCTAGCCTTTTACCGGACTAGGTAATTTACTGCCAGCAGCTTGATGTGTCGCGAGGGTCCCACATCTCTATTTAATGGCCATAATTTTTTTTATTAAAACACACATTTATAACATATTTTATACATCTCGTATGGTATCACATCCGGCGTATATGATCAAAAATACTAAAAACGATGATGATTCAAGGGGATTATCAGAGGCTTATACGTTCCATACAATCATATACGACCCCCATACGACACATATAGGGCTTATACGACGCGTATAACAATTTTCGATATCGACTACGAGGAAAAATTCAGGGGCAGTCGACCTAGAGGTGTACAAAAAACCTGGTTTGAAAAAAAAATCTAAAAAAAAAAACGAACAGGTTTGAAAAAAACCGGTTTGGGCCAAACCGGTTTCTAACCCGCCTCGAACCTGTAGTTTGTATACGGGTTTGAAACCCAGCACCAAAAACCGGTTTCAAACAAAAAAAACTGGTTAAATCAGTAAAAAAGACCTGTTGTCAAACCAGTCCAAACCTGTTTGAGGATTCTTGATGAAAAACCGGTTTGAAAAAAAAACTAGTTAGTACATATTCAAAAAAGCCGGTTCGGTTTGAAAGAAAACTGGTTTGTACACCTCTAATATGACCCATATAAAAATCAGAAGGGTTGATTTGTAATTTGAGAGTGTCCCAATAACCACACACACCTTTTTTAACGACACGTTTGAAACTTACCCTAACACCCGAGCAAGCCTACCGAGTGTCAACTGTTTAAATTGATTTTGACGTCTCACGATTGATTCATCCAGAAACATCATCAAGGAGAAAAATACATCAATGTAGAATAACTATATTAAGTAAGATTTGAACTTAAGACCTTAAAGATTTTAAGCTCAAACCATCACACGTATACCATTGGACTATAAGGCCAGCTGCATTAATATTCATCAGAAATTTATATGACATATTATTAATATCTCATAACCTAAATGCTTTTATCATAACTCGTATTAAAATTCTCACGTTGTGACGAAATCACAAATACATAAGAATGTGAAAAAACTAACGTTGAAACATTCGCATTTAGTTAAGAAAAATGAAACTTGAATATCGTTGATAATATTTGAAAACTTGTTATAAGAAAATATAATCATCCCAAACTTGTGGTTGTAGCGAGAACATTAATAATATTCAGATTTTAATAAAAAAAGAATCCGTTAAAAATTTAATGTTAGAGCCTTCTATAATTAAGCACGTCACAACACGTAGATGAAATAAGCACGTCACAACAATATATTCAATGTTTTATAAAGTATTCAAATTTATAAGAGAAAAAAAATAAAATTTTATGAGTGTGTAGAAAAGACAATTAGATAAGTATAGGGTAGAAAATGTTGAGGAGTTCAATTGTAACTTTTAAAAAAATAGGAATAAATCATGCGTTAAAGGTTGTACCAAATGCATAGAGAGTGAACAATTCGCAAATTGCATGTATATATATAACAAGGTTTGTTTAACAAAAATGCATTTGTAAGCTAAGTTTGAACTAACTCGAACATGTTTAGCCAAAATACACATGCGAATTTTATGTTAGATAGATATCATATCCAGAATTTACACTTATAAAGTTCAACAGAATTAAAATCGACACTACCCATGGGGACATGTATCTGCTAAATGCTTGGTATCTAGACATTTCAACATCTCACCGATTCAAAGCATCAAAGGCTTAACCTCCAAGAAAATGCTATCAATTGTTGTTTGTTTGTTAGCCAAGACGACTAGGACCTATTTCCCAAAATGTCAGTGTTGGTTTTGGTTGTTTTCTTGCAATCTTTAATCAATTTTACTCTCATTTGGAGCTTGAATCACATCTCATTATATCTTGTTCCGCCATAAGATTAAACCACCCACGGTTTTAACATGATTGGCAAGGGTTGTGTACATAAATATAACATTGTGTCGAGCTTTGGTGGTCGGAATATGATCCTCCTATAGGCATAATCTTATGTCCGAGCCTACAAAATTGCTATGTCGAGGACATGATTCTTCACTCGTGGATGAACACGAATTCTTGAATAATTGTGCTCTTACTGAATCATCCAAATTGAAAACACTTTAATATGAATATGTATCATTAAAGCTGAACCTAAGAATACATTTACTAGTGTTAACTGTTAGTATGTATCATTCTCAATAATTTCTATTCTTTCATATTAAATGTGTATAAAAACCTCTTGATGGAATATTCATCTTCTAATATAATCTCATCTCTAATTACGGTAGTTCACAAGACAAATCTTTTGCATAAACATGGTTAGAATCAAACTTTCAAATAATTTCACACCACACCATTAGCAACATTTATGCAAAGTGATTACCCAACATTATGATGAAATCAAACCAGTGAATACCTAACGGTTTAATTCGATTAAGTGACGACTAGACTCGTGATTTGAGCTGGAAATACAGATTGTTGACATGTTCTCAAATATCACTAATCTTCTAAACATGTTAGATATATCATATATGTAGCTTTTGAGATCTTTCATCCTGTCCCACATTGGCTGGTAAGAAGAGTTAGAAAGTGAGCATGTGTGTATATAAGCAGACCAGTTGCATTAGGAAAAAAAATGCAGTTATGCAATAAGCACAAAATAAACTATTCTTCTTTTTTTTACTAAAGAATACTGTGTGTTTGTTGTTTTAAAAAAGCATATGTTTATTTTTGAAGAGCTTCTCCATTTAGAAGGATACCAACCAATTCTAGTTTTAATATTTTGTTTTAAAAAAGCATATTTTTATTTTTGAAGAGCTCCTTCATTTAGAAGGACTCAAACCAATTCTAGTTTTAATATTAGAAAGAGGTTTAAATATAAATTGTATTTTTGTTACAAAGTGTGAAAAGATACAATGAGTTTAAAAAAATTCATAAAAAAATTATATTTCATAATTAAAATTAAATTTTAAAAAAGTAATTTCAAGCTTTTATTTCTCTCCTCATTAAGAAAAAAATAAACAAAAAAAAATAACGTTTTATTGTCATTGTGTCTATGAAAGACACAATAATTTTTTTTTTATTTTTTTCTGAAAGAGGATGACGAGAGGAACAAAGATTTTTTTTTTTAAAATTCGATTTAGATTGTGAGATAATTTTTTTGTGACTTTTTTAGTCTCATTGTGTCTTCTCATATTTTGTAGCTAAAATACACTTTATAAAATAACCTTACCCTTAATATTAAGCTAAGTTCTAATATGTCAATAGTATACACCTTTTTATATTATCGTAACTGATCCATTGCAAGCATCTCTACAATATAAGATTGTTAAGCACGTCCATGATTGAATTAAAAATAATAATCTTATATTTTCAAAATAAATGTTAATCCAAGAAGTAACTCAGCCCACTAAGAGACCCAATATGTAGCCCACTCCAGAGTCCAGATTGTAAATCCATTTTATAGATCCAAATTCCAATAATTAAGTGGAGATTACGAAAGTATAATTTTTTAATTATCATTGTCTTGACTATTCAAATGTCATGCAATTATGCAAAGTATAATATTTTTTAAATGCATACAAACCTTCATTTAGACACGTTACAAATTTCTCTAGAAGATTTTGCACCCTTATTATTCCATGGAATTGGGTCCCCAACTTTTGAACTCAAGAAGCTTCGAATAATTTTATATATTTTGTAAAGATATTTGCATTCGATTCGGTTGGTAAAAACTTCATTTTGTAGGTTAGATATATCTACCTCTAGTATAAGTTAAATATATGTAACATCTGACCTCTAATACCATTATTATTGTCGTTTTGCTCACGGGAAGCTAAAGATTTATTTTTGGTTGCTTGAATCAAAACTTTCTAGGAGATCATTAATTCCTGAATTGCTCCCATTGAACACACTTAACTGTAGAGTTATTCTTTCATACACAGTCAATGTGTCTAAAACACATTAGTAATATTTGAGACATAACATTCTTCACGAACTCAACCATATCTTATGTTCATGACTGATATGTGATTTGCTCAAGGACAAAATATGAAGAAACAAAATTGAAGCAAGAAAGGACGGCAATAAGCGGGTCAAGGAGGGGATGCAAGAGTTCAGGAGCATTGTTTCAGCACACAGAGGCACTCCTCCCCCTTACATATATTATTGGTGTAAATGCCCTACACAAATGCATATGAAATATCAAGCACATATTATTTATAGTACACTTATAATGTTTAATTTCTCAAAATCCCTTTTTTATAATAGATATAAGCGAATGAAATTCAAATCTGGTCAAAATCACAATGTCAAAATAGAACAAGTTCACGAGAGTTGACTTTGAATTGAGAGTTGACACTTCACACGTTTTGCACCAATTACCATTTTGGTGGGGGTCAAAATCAATTTGCTACCTAAGAAAATCAAAATTAACATAATCTCAAAATACCCTTTATGTGATTCGTGTTTGAACACTTGGAAAACATGGAAAAGGAAGGGATATGGGAATATCTTTTGGTAGGATGTCAATATTAGTCAATTTGGAATACCAAAAAGTCAAAATTTTTAGGTACATAACAAACACAAAAGTGAAGTTGTATCACACACTGTCGATTGGATAAAATTGTGAACATCCAATCCAAATAGGTGTATCTACGTGGATAATATCTGGATGATTAGAATATATTCTATTATTGGTAGTTGAATGTTTTCTAAAATATTCGTGAACGAAAAAAGAAAGCATTTTTTCGCAAGTGGACATCTTGACTGGGTAGGGTTAGGAAAGATACTTCTTGCAACTTCATATATCTTCATTCCTAAGTCCTTTATATATAGATGTCATTTCATAACTACAGGCATGACGGATGTAGAGTGCAACGTACATAGTGATAGTCATTGTTGCAGTCTAGAGTGCATTTACTATTTTGGGAAGAGCATAAGGAGGAAGGGGATATAGCTAGGGAGAGAGGTTTTATATGAAAAGGAAAAGTGATTTAGATAGCCAAGGATGACTTGCCTAAATCCATAAAAAGCTAGGGTTGTTAATTGTACTTGTACAGTTAGACAACAATTGAAGTGGTTTTTAGAAAGTCGTCCTTGGCTTGTCTGAAACACTCTTGTTTTCATGTTAGATCTCTTCTTCCATATTGTTATGTTTTACAGTAACGGCAAACACATACTCTCTAAATTAACTTCTAAATCTACGTCATTTGTTTCATATGAAACTTGACTTCAGCCTTTTGATAAGGGACGCCGTTACAACGCATCTTGGTATCATTAAACCAAAGTCCATTGATTCATTATTGTTATGTGGTATTGAATCATCATCTTAATCACATATAAAAGGTATATTATTTTGTTTCTTCAAGAAAGCATATCATCATTCAATTCATTGAGATTTTATATTTATATCTCCGTTTGAGTTATATCATTTGCCATGTAACATTTTTAGCATGATGGTTTAATGATTACTTGATTGTGGTCATCAATCAAGGAAGAATGGGTGCGACGCCCAAGTACCAATATCCATTTGGTCCCCCTTATGTTTAGTTGACAAGTGGAGTTCATATGCTTTTTTGATATACATTCCACTTATTGGTAGTTTAGAACTCTTGACCTGTTGAATTTTCATTAGTGTTTTACACTTTTAACCACATTCTGAATGGTAAAGTGCCATTATAGTTTCCTAGTCTTGATACATCTTCAGGAAGAACAAAGTTTTAAAAAGGAACGTTGACAAACTCTCTTTATAAAATACATGTCTCGTCGTGATTTAAGGATTTAAATTGAAAAAAATATATATTTACTTAAAACAATGAGGTCATAATTTACTCAAATACTTTTTTAAGAAATTAAAAAATAATTTATTTATAAATTCTATGATTGGTTAGAAATGAATTTCACGTAAGTGGGTGTTTTCAAATAGAAAAAAATTCTCAAAATGTCCCTTTGACCCATAATTTTTCTCAAAATGTCTCTTTCAACATCCAGTCCCCCAAACCGTCCCCCCCAAATACGGTCGATCGACTATAGCACTAAGTTCGAACGATCGTACGATGAGCGGCCACGATGGGTACCATGTGTCCTAGAAGGGTCGTCGCGACCGTGTTGGCCTTCATCGGGAATGCAAACGATCACGTTCAGTGATTCTCTACAATCATCCGAATGAACTTACGGTCGTCCTGCACGAACCTACGGTCGTCCCGAACGAACCTACGGATGTCCCGAACAAACCTACGGCCGTCCCGAACGAACCTACGTTCGTCTGAACGTACCTTCGTAAAGACCCTATAGAGACGTGGATTCATTTGAACCGCCCATCGTGGATTCGAACGAACCTGTTTTGCGGTTGGGACGCCCGTGTTGGATGGAGACAATTTGGGGATGAGCTGGTCAAAAGGACATTTTAAAAAAAAAGTTGATCAAATGGACATTTTAAGAATTTTCCCTTCACATAACCACATCCTTCTTCACACACATGCTAAGTGGCGGATCTACAACCTTTTAACAATTATGGCATAAACTTTAACGGACATCGTCGCTTATTATTTTATAGTTAACTAATTATGCAAATACGACGCATCATGCGAGCTTAATTACTAGATTTTTATAAATTTGATTTTCTGGTTTCATATTCCATCTCAAATTTATCTATACTACTATATAATACATATTAGAAGGATAATATGATAAATTTATTTAAAATGCAAGACATCTATACAATATTTTAAACATAGAGTACAAGTGCTTTATGCAATAGTTCCACTTTTGCCTCATTTAATTAACTTCTAATTATTGTATTATTTAATATATATTATTAATATATTATTTAATAATATGATATTATTAACTTCAATTTTATTTTAATTTATAATAATATAAATTGACATTTAAATTGATAGTTACTAATCATATTTTTATAACTAAATACTATTTAAATTAAGTATTATTTTATTTAAATACTTATATTTATACTATTATATAATACATCTCTTTGGATAAAGATGTAATTTTACCAAGCATACAAGTTTTGAAACAACATGTACAAAGGAATGCAAATCATTTAAGAGGGGTATAATAGAAAATTGATTAAGATTTTAAAACACTTTAGGGGCAATATGGTAAATCTATTCATTAAATTTTATATAAATTGACATTATATTTACTAATTATATTTTTATATATTTACTAATTATATTTAATTAAATACTATTTAAATTAGGTATTATTTTATTTAAATATTTAAGTATATAACTTATATATATCTTCATATTTATAATAACTATAATACTAATATTTTTTAAGAGCAATTGTGAGTTTAATAATTTTAGTATTAATCTATATCTTTTATAATAAAAATATAAGGAGAATAGAATGATAATTTTACATATGAATTAAGACACCCATATAAAAAGTCATGCTTAAATATTAAAAATTAATCATTTTATTTCATTTATGTCCTTACAATAAAGTATAACATATGATGTTTATAATACAAATGCTAAAGCATATACACGTGACCAAACAAAACCGCCATTTACTTTCAATTCCGTTCATTCATTGCGATTGAGCACTAATCCATTTTTCCCTTTCCCTTGCCGGTTGTTAACAGCTCAATAACAATCAAGATGGTAATTTGTGGTGACAATTTCTCCATTAACTTTCTCCAGTCTATGCAAATCACCACCGAAAGCTATTTTCGATAATCATAAAACTCCAACCTACATTAATAAAACGAAACCCCCCTAAACTCCAGGTAATAAGTGATTTCCGACCATAAATACCACCTATGTTTTTAGTAATCTTGTTGGGATAATATAGTTGTCTTAAAAACTTATGTAATATACGTAATTGTTTTCTTTCATTCAACGTTTTCGATAATTATATTTTGATTTTTTAATTTACGTCATAACGCACCGAGCCGATAGCGACTAAAACCAAATTTCTAAAAAATCATGCAACAGCCGTACCACCGCAACGTGCGAACGTTTCCACTAGTGCTTTTATAAAATTAATGACAAACATCTTTAAGAGTAATCATGATTTTTGACTTTACATGTGATATATCATATGTTCACTTGAAATTCATTTGAAAACACGAATCGGGTCTGGTTTTAAAAAACTCTCGTCATCATAGCTCTGCAACATAGGAGAGGAGGACTTCACGCGAAAGTTACTTGTTTTTGACCAAAACTATTTTAACTAATTTTTTAAATTAATACATCATTAGTCATGAGAAATCAGGCTTTCATAGGTAAAATAATAATTTGATGTAAAACTAAGTAATTTCCTACATCAGTTGATGTTTTAGCACTTTGTTTCTTCAAAAAACTCATTTAAAGATATTTAAAATTGTTTTGATATGTTACTCATTCTTAAAAACCGGTTTTTTTCCACCACGTAGCACACAAAATATAATTCTGTAACTCATCGTTTTCATAACAAGCCCACGGAAAAGTTTACTAAACTTAAAACATGTTCACAGGAAAAAAAAAAAGGTTACAAAAGTTGGGCACCCAACCAAAAAAACATAAACACGTGAGAATGTTACCCTCCATTATCCTATGTAGATTCTGAACACACTTATAGATGCTCTCATAGTTTTTATTTTGATACATATTCATTTCTAGATTTAAAGATTTAAATAATTTTTTATATCTTAATAAACATGAAAAATATAATATTTACACAACATAAAAAAATAAAAATTAAGTGTTTTTCAATTAAATGAAAAGTTTTTATAAATTTAATAATAGAACGCTTTTGAATCTTTATTATTATTTAATAAGAGAACATTCTATTAGTCATTTATCATAAAACTATGTGTAATACTTCACGCCTTAAGTAGTAAGCTCCACGTGTCACATATTTAGTGATTGTTGTTTCAACCAAGAGTAATGCCTATGGCCACACTCACGATTCAATAGGCAACACCCTCTCACACCTCGAAGAAGGGTGTTTCATGCCCTAACGCCCACTCCTTCACGGGAGCATAACACATAACCTAGTTTCAGCCATTGGGGCATTTCTTGATTTACATGGTTAAAACATGTAAACAAAAAATAGTTTAGGCACCATTTTGTAACTCACAAAAAAACAAAGAGCAACATGGTGGGCCATATCCAACTTCAAATGGGCTTTTGCACATGCCACAAAATATATAAAAATAACATTCAAGTTCATCATGTAATCTGCTAAACGGAGCCGAGGTATTGTATTCTCCATAACACAAGATCCACCAAAACCAGAGGATTAAATCTCTTCCTCAAAACCATAATTTCCTACCGTCGCCGGCGGTCCATTTCTCCGATCAGATATATCGCCGTGAAGTTCTCTAGGTTTTTGACGGAATAACGAGATCCAATCTCGAACATGATTACAATACCGTATTTGACCGCGCTGACCACTTATTTCAGCTATGGTTTGCTCTTTGCTTTCGGCCAATTGCGTGATTTCTTCCGTAAATTCATTGATTGGTGGAAAGCCAGTAATCTTCAGGTTCGTTGGTTCTGCCCGTGTACGTTTTGTTGTTGAAATGATTTTGTTTTATGATGTGAAGTTCACGTTGTTTAAATTGTTAGGGTTATGCACCGATCTGCTTAGGGCTTGAAGATTTCTATATTCGCCGCCTCTATCTCCGTATACAGGTATGGTAATATGCACTATGAATTGTTATGTTTTGTTTTGATGTATAAAATGCATGTGAGAACGTTTGAATGAATGTGATTGGGCGTATTTGTGACTATGAGTATTTCATTTAAGATGAATTGATAGTTTAGTGTTTCTGTGAGGGATTCTAATATTTATATGTATGAAGCTATTAGGTTTTGGCACAATCTGATGTAGATCCATGTGCTAACTAGTTTGCACTTTAAATTATCAAGTTCAAAAGGGTTATAGTCTAAACCCTTTTTTATAATAATTGTCTGGAGATTGTTGGCGTCGATTAAAAGATAATGACATCAATTATGCATCTTAGAACTATTTATGTTTAACATAATAGATACAAGATGATGTTGCCCTTTACTTCTAACAAGGGATTATTACTTTTCTGATTGTGTCATAATTTGTAAATCTGGTTCATGCTTGCATTATTTATCTGCTTTTATCTACCCAAAACTTTTTTCAGTCTCCAATGGTCATATCAATTAGAACTGCGGTTATTAATATCAAGGCATCATGAGCTGTGTGATGTTCTATCTTTATGATCAAGAAGCTGTAGTCATCTCTTGATATCTTTCACATGTATGCAGGATTGTTTTGGACGACCAATATCAAGCCCTCCTGATGCTTGGTTTGATGTGGTGGAACGTGTTTCTAATGACAATAACAAGACTCTTAAGTGAGTGTTTGGATTCAAATGCTCGGCTTGCACTTGAGATTTGATTTAACCTTTTTGTCTCTAATATTATTCAAATAACTTCATGTATACTTGTCACAATGTGCACTTTACGCAGGAGGACTACAAAAGTAAGTAGGTGCCTTAACTTAGGATCATACAACTACCTTGGCTTTGCTGCAGCAGATGAATACTGCACACCTCGTGTAACTGAAACTTTGCAGAGATACTCTGCAAGCACATGCAGTACTCGTGTAGAAGGAGGTAATTTTATTTGTTTATTCTGTTTTGGCCTTTTAATTTGATTATCCCTTAGCTTATATTATGCTATTTACTTTTGATTTCACTGGTTCATTCAGGCACTACGGCATTACATGTTGAATTGGAACAAGTTGTAGCGGATTTTGTTGGAAAACCAGCTGCTATGGTTACTGGCATGGGCTATGTCACCAACTCTGCTATTCTTCCTGTATTGGTTAGACATGTATGTTCTTGTATATAAATCTGCAATACGAGTTATACGTGCTTTTAGTTGTATTTCTTTTTTTTTTTTTTTTCTTTTCTTTTTGTTGTTGTTGTTGTTGTTGCAAAAGTGTTTGGTTTTTGACGAGTCAATCTGAAATTACACAGGGCGGGTTAATAATCAGTGATTCGTTGAACCATAACTCTATTGTCAATGGTGCTCGTGGGTCTGGCGCAACCATTCGAGTCTTCCAACATAATAGTAAGTTATCTAGTATCTTTTTGTATATTTCTGGCTTGTACGTCTTAATCTTTCATAGTTTTGTAATGCTGAATTTGATTTGTAGCTCCGTCCCATTTGGAGAAAGTTTTGAGAGAGCAAATTGCTGAAGGGCAGCCCAGAACACATAGACCTTGGAAGAAGATTATTGTTGTAGTTGAGGGGATTTACAGCATGGAAGGAGAGCTTTGCAAACTTCCTGAGATCGTCTCTATATGCAAAAAATACAAGGTGATGTATATGCGTTAAATTGTTTTGTTGTTAATATTGTTCATCTGTGGTGAACATATAGTTATTGTAGAGTTATTGTTATATTTGATGCAGGCATATGTTTATTTGGATGAGGCTCACAGCATAGGAGCAGTTGGGAAAACAGGAAGAGGTGTGTGTGAGCTATTAGGTGTGGATACTGCTGATGTGGATATCATGATGGGAACTTTCACAAAATCGTTTGGATCATGTGGTGGTTATATTGCAGGGTCCAAGGTTTAATTGATTACCATCCTTGTCATTTCTGTGTTTTTCTTTTTAATAACTAATTATTCAGGCAGTAATTTAAAATAAGGCTTTTGTACTTATCAGGAACTTATTCAATATTTGAAGTATACTTGTCCTGCTCATCTATACGCCACATCGATATCGCCTCCTGCTGCACAGCAAATTATATCTGCCATAAAAGTTATTCTTGGCGAGGATGGCTCCAGTCGAGGTCTGAATTCACATAACATAATCTTGATATCTTATCACCTACTAAATCGCATTATTTGTTTTTGTCTGAATGATTGTTGTTTGGGTAATATAGGGGCACAGAAACTTGCTCAAATACGTGAAAACAGCAATTATTTTAGGTCAGAGCTGCAGAAAATGGGGTTTGAGGTTTTAGGGGATAATGATTCACCTGTTATGCCCATTATGCTTTACAATCCGGCAAAGATTCCAGCTTTTTCACGAGAATGCCTCAAGCAAAATGTATGCTTCAATTTTCGTTTCGTGTTAATTATGTGAACAAACTTGTTGCTGATCTAGCCCTCTTAAACTTTCAACTAGAGGTGTGGGGTTGGGTGGGACTGGTAATGGGTCAAACCGGGTTTAGGCTTAAACAGGTTAGTTTTTAGCAGGGGTTGAAACAGATCACAGAAACCAAAAAACAACTTTATGCATTAATTTTGATATAAAAGTAATATTAATTGCAAGAAAAATCCAAGTTTCTGAATAAAAACATTTTATGGTTATGTACTTATGTGTATTGAAAAATAACTTTGGAGACCTGTTTGACCCATTTGAGATAAAACACAACCCAAATCAAGCCATGAATCATTTTTGCCACATCTGCTTTTAACCATCTTTTTTCAAAATTCTTTTTGTTATCGCTTATAATTTCTTAAGGCGATGCGATTGACTTTTTTTATGTGCTCAAAGGTTGCTGTAGTGACGGTTGCATTTCCAGCTACGCCTTTATTGTTAGCTAGAGCACGTATCTGCATCTCTGCTGCTCATACAAGGGAAGACATGGTCAAAGCTTTAGAGGTAATGAACTTCTTTAGAAAAAGCAAGGGTAGTTTAGTAACTTCATAATTGTCTTGTGCTTAAATTACCAAACATGAATACCAGGTTATAAGCAGAGTTGGGGACCTGGTGGGGATAAAATACTTTCCTGCCGAACCAAAGAAGCCAGAACTTGAGGAATGCAGAAAAAAATTAGAGTAAAAAACCAGTTTTCGTCTGCTCAAAGCGTTTGAATCAGAGCTCCAAAGAGTCGTATGTGCTGACCTGGTGTGTTGTCTTTTTAAAGTTTTGTACAGATGCAGGGCCAACAGGTCATACGGGCAATGCTTAATGTTGTAAAATTAAGAACTTAGTTATTGAAGCGTTGTGGTTCTTTCATCTCATTCTCTAGCCGATGAAACAATGGCATATGATTTTTGAACTTTTTGTTGGTTTTCTTATGACTAGATAAACATTTATACGGTATCCTACATTTCTTTATTCGATTGTTGCTTGACTTTTGATTTGTGAAGTAGTTTCGGGTGTCTTGTTTCCAATAATTGGTTGGTTAAAATCTATGTTGGTAATTCGACTAATGGCATGAAATCCTTTTTTTTCTCGGACCTAACTTTCTTCATGTGTTATCTTATTTTATTTTTAAACATGAAATCTTTTTTTATCTAGAGCAATCACAAATCATACGATACACCAAGAGTAAACATAATTATTTTTTATTATACTGAGATGATTTTTTAAAATAAAAAAATAGTTAAAAGTTGTATTTATGAGAGTACTAGTGACTCGTTTGAATCACACACCCCAGCCTCTTAAAAGTACATGAGCTTAGATTGCCACTTCTATACTAACGTAGTTCATTCATTACTAATGAGACCTCCACTATAAGACCTAACTCAAGTCCTATTCACTTTGCCCATTAGGCTCAGAGCTATTGTTAACAATTATTGTCTATATTATTGTCTTTGTTCCATGTGCATATGATGTTGATGTGTGCAGGGATTATACGTTTATAACTTGATATAATATCTCTTGTTCAAAAAACTTATGTATGTACACATGTCACAACCAATATCTTCCTAAAATTTTTTCTTTCTAAATGCTTTGTGTGTGAAATGCACATTTGTTTTACATATGAAGTTTTTAATTATCATTAACATGAATAGATTTATAAATGAAGTTTGAATCTAACAAATATATGGAGGCACTTAAAAGACAGTAATATTGTAAAATGATGATAGTAGAATTGTATTATACCACTTATATGCGTAGTCATAACATGTAAATGGTGTCTCGTAATAATATTTTTATTACGAGACATCATTTAACCACCAAGTCATAGCATGTGTCTAAAGAAACATCTTGATGGTTAAGTGGTGTCTCGTAATAAAAATATTCGAGATTTAAATCATGTATGATTTAGGCTCTGATGTGTTACCCAAAAGAATATATTAAATATTGTTAAAAAACTAAGAGTTAAGTTCAAATTTTCTCAACGAGTTTTCACAAAAATACTATTTTTTTTCAAAAGTTTAAAAATATAATTTCACTCCAAAAGTTTTATAAATTGTTTAAGTCCAAATCATAATTTTTGATTGAAATTAAAACAACTAATGAAACTTTTAGATTGAAATTAAAATAACTGATGAGTTTTGCATGTAAATTGATGATTTTTAATCCTTTTTAGAAAAACATTATATAAATCAAATTTTAAGTAAAACCGAATCAACTCAAAAACTAACTATAACCATTGAATAGTAATTAGTTAAATTACTTTCAACTAATACTAACATACCTAAAAAATATTTAATTTTTTCAATAGAAAACAACATTTTACATAGAATGTGTTGATCTCTCTTCAAACCTTACTTAAAAGATCTTATTTAAAGGGATACCACAATCAAGTAACGAATACACTTTTTTTTAAGGTATGTGGGTGTTTGGGATTGTTTATTTTTAAATAACTTTTGACTTATTAATTTTTTAGATTTGAGAAGTTAATAAGTTAAAAAAAATGTTTGGTAATTAAAAAATAACTTTCAAATTGACTTTTTATATCGTGTGAAAATAAGTTTTGAAAAGTTAAGAGGGTGTGATTTATTAATTTTTGAAATTTTTTTTTAGTTTAATTTTCACCTTCTATTAACTCTCTATGATTTTTAAAAGTATATACTTTTTGATAATTTTACAACCTTTTAGTTTATAAGTTAATCATAACAATTTTTTAAAAACTTTTTTTAAAAAATCATAAATTAATATATATTTTTATCAAAATACTTCTCAACTAAAATAATCGATGCAAACATGGCATATGAAAAACTTTTAGTTGAAATTTTACCGGAAGCTGGTAGTGCAAAACGGGTTGCAAAAAACCGACCCGGATCCAAGGAGGTGAGTGTTTCAGGAACCAACAAAGACAAAGATATATATCTTGTTGATGATTTCATTTGCTGATTCTAGGAAGATCAGAAGCACCTTCATTCTTCATCTCAACAACAATGGCCACACGCTACTGGATTGTCTCTCTTCCCGTTCAGAGCTCCCCCACTTCTCTATGGAGTCGCTTACAAGAATCAATCTCCAAAAATTCATTCGACACTCCTCTCTATAGGGTACCACAATCATCACAATCGCAATCGTAACAAACGATCCGTTAATTCTAGCTTCTCCAACTGATTCAATTGTGTGTTTTGCAGTTCAATATCCCTAATCTTCGTGTCGGTACACTCGATTCGCTTTTGGCCCTCAGCGATGATCTACTCAAGGTTATAATTTATCGATTGTTTGTTGATTGATGTTTGTTAGGGATCGGTTCATTTGATTCGATGTGTGTGGAATTGTGCAGTCGAATGCGTTTATCGAAGGATGTTCGCACAAGATAAGGCGTCAGATCGAAGATCTGGAGAAGGCGTCGGGAATTCTTGCTAGTTCCTTGACGGTCGATGGAGTTCCGGTGGATTCGTATCTTACGAAGTAATTGCTTCAACGTGTTTTATTTATTTATTATTATTATTTTTTTTGATGAAGGATTGTTGTTGATCTATTTGGATTTGTGATTGTAGATTTGTGTGGGATGAGGCTAAGTATCCAACAATGTCTCCTCTGAAGGAGATTGTGGATGGTATTCATGTGCAAGTAGCCAAAATAGATGATGATCTTAAGGTATTCGGTTGCCCTAATGCCCTGTACATTGTAATCTATTGTTTCGTGTAGGCAGTGTGGTTTGTAAGCCTTTGATTTGAACAGTTTTTGTGCTATTTGCCAGCTTACTAGTTACAAAATTGAACTTTGTTTTGTGGAGTATAGGTGCAAGCTACTACAGTTGTCTGATAATATCTATCATGGCTATGTCTTTCTTAATATGAACATCTGTTGATCCTGTTATATCCACCTACACACGACATATGTAGAATAGTGTTCCCGTGTGATGTCAAGTTTTTAACCTCCTGCAGGCAGTTACAAGGTTCTTGTTGCAATCATGCCAGTTAGTTTCACTTTTTCATGTTCATCTTATTGCAAAATTATCATCCAACTTTCTGAATGCTTTTAAGTAGGAAAGGATGAAGGTAAAAAAAGAATGGTAGGAGAGTGCTGTTGGGGATTATGACTAATTTTATTAACATTATAGATGTGCCAATCACAGAAAATAAAAAAGTGGATTAGATTGTTAATTAAAGCGTGTAATATAATATTTAGCAATTTGTGTACTGTACTACTATATTGTATGATCAATACACATATAGCTAGTACGGTGTTCAATTAACTTTAGTCATCAAATAGATGCAGGTTAAGTTAGTTTACTATGATTAACCTGATTGATATTATGGGAACATTAGATCCTAAAATCTCTATCAGGAGAGTACTACTTATGTTCCAGGAAAATTACCCCATTTGACAGGCACCTATATTTCATGAAATTACTTGACAATTAGTCAAATGCCTTAATTTCCTCTGATAAAGACAACATAAGGCGCAACCCTTTTGGACGTAAATCAGCGTAAGTTGTATTAATAAAGACAGACTTATTGATAATTATATGTATGAATATTTCCCTAAGGGAAATATACAACAATTTGTTGGACATAATGGAATTGAGGGCGCACCATTTAATTTTTGCTACTTATTCTATTAACACTTTACTAGTTTTGTTATTTAATGTTATGTGTTTGATAAACATTGCTTTATCAGAATAATCAGTTGTCAGATGCTTCATTGAGATCTATTTATTTAAACATATTGAAAATTCTCTAATGCTTTGTTATGTGTTTGATAAACATTATCAGAATAATCAGTTGTCAGATGCTTCATTGAGATCTATTTATTTAAACATATTGAAAATTCTCTAATGCTTTACGGTGGTTTCCATTTTTGCACTATGACAGGTTCGTATTGCTGAATATAACAATGTTCGCAGTCAACTCAATGCAATTAACAGAAAGCAGACTGGAAGGTAAACTATATACATACCAATCACTCTGAGGTGGCAATTTGACTCGTGAACTCATGTTTTTAGTGAGAAAATTTATAGTCCACTAGCGAATACTCTCAACTTACAAGAATAACCCATTATAAGGAGTGTATTTAAGTTTTCCAGGTATTGCCAAATTTTTTAAATTCAAATTTGACCAGCAATTACTGAAAGCAACCATCTAATATATTTCCTAGCTTAATGGAATACCTGTTTTAAGGGGTCCTCAAATGAAATGGAAACAAAATAAAAACTGAAAATCTTCAAATTCGCTAAAACTTCAAAATTGGAGCCCCAAAATGAGGAATATAGGCCCGTTAACTAGACAAACTGTTATGGTCCATTTGTCATAGCATTCAGGTCATTGCTAGCTTTTTGTGCATGTATAAAGCAGGCCCATAACTTCTTAGGAGTTATGGTTTAAAAATTACGCCTGTTTGAAGTTGGGCTTCTTTCCAGCCCGTTTTCCACTCTACTGTTACTCCATGAAGGGGTCCACCAACTCTTGGATCTGTTCTGCATTATAAAAATGGGTCTAGAGGTTGAAAGCCGCCCTAAGTGTGTTTTAATGCACGCAACCTACTAAATTGCTTTATTCAAACATTTAGTTTATAATGCAATAACATATATTTTGTAAAAAAATTCCTATTCCAGCTTAGCTGTTCGTGATCTGTCCAATTTAGTAAAGCCAGAGGACATTGTCACATCCGAACATTTGGTTACACTCATTGCGGTTGTTCCCAAGTATTCCCAGAAGGATTGGTTGTCATGTTATGAAACACTGACTACTTATGTGGTAAGATCACATTTTTATTATGATATGAAACTCAATACTGCATACAAAAACTTTCATGATTCATTTGGTACTGGTTTTTACTAATGCAAGTTCTTCCTTTTAATTGAAATCATTGTTCTAGGTCCCCAGATCCTCCAAGAATCTACATGAGGACAATGAGTACGCTCTCTATACTGTAACATTATTTAATCGTGATGCTGATAATTTTCGAATTAAGGCACGCGAAAGAGGATTTCAAGTGAGTAAGATAATATTATTCATGCATACTTTTGTTAATATGACAACAACAACCATACATAAAAACATCTCAATATATATCCAAGGTTGTTGTAATTTCTTGTTATAAATTTCTGATTGTGATTCAGATTCGTGATTTTGAGTACAATTCGGAAACTCAAGAGAGTAGGAAACAGGAGCTTGAAAAACTGATGCAAGACCAAGAGTCTCTTAAAAGCTCTCTTTTGCAATGGTGTTATACTAGTTATGGAGAGGTATTTTCATTCCTCTTAATTTATCTTTAAAATTTATTATACTTAATTAATGTGGTGAATATATTATGTTCGAGGACCTTTATAAATATATTTAAGAGTCCCTGAAGCCACAGGAACTAACCCAATGAATAGGGAGAATCTGCAAATGCTAAATAGATTTAGAAAAAAACATATTATACTTGAACATTTAGGGACACTTGAAGTGATGGTGCCGGTTTATCATCTTTATATCAGCATTTATTTAGGTTTTTTAATTTATTGTGCTAATCATTAAGCTTTTGTGCTAGTTAGTCTCATTTGCAAGAGTGTCCAAATGTAATAGATAATCCGTATGTTATATACCGGAAATCGAAAGCTTAGATTTATGATAAACAGCCTGATTTGAGATAGGCCAAATCTCCAATTACAAAGGTAAAAACCCTAATTGATAAAAAAAAACATCAATATATCTCTTATTTAAATCAAAACAGATATTAATAATACCAAATCTAATTGATTGTCCCACTAACATCTCCCACTAATTCGGTTTTACTCATATGCTAACTTCTAATTGACTGGGTCAACTGGGTATTCCCAAAGCAGGTTATGGGCTCACCCAATTCCCCAACTCTGCCCAAAGTGATTCAGCCCATCCAGTGTAAATAAGCTGGTTTGTATCACCGTAGGTGCATGATTCCAAACCAGAAAAGATGGTCCAAGTTTTCTATTTATATGAGGTGTTGTGTATGACTTAGGAAAAAGTATCAACTGTAATAGCAAGGAGAACATGTCACAAATTTTCCATGTTATCATTGTTATTACTCTTTTGTTTTCTTAAATGATCAATTGGACACCTAACTACCCACATACCCATGTGGCTACTTGTCCTTGAAACAACTACCCTTAAATGTATCACTACTACCCGTTAATCAGCATCTGTCCTGTTATTATGATGACACCCTTTTACATTGAAACCACGACCCCTATATTGCATGGAAGTAAATCAGTAAACCACTATCCTACTGCACTAGTTGCGATTGAACTTATATTGTGGGAACATTCATATGCCCTCCACAAGTTGAATTGAGGGCAGGTAATGGAGAATATATAATCATTACAAGCTGTAAGCTGAATCTAGGGGTGATTTTAACTTGTTTATCGGTAAATGGGTCAATTTTGGCTATACTTATCTCAAAAAGGTCAAACGGGTAAAGTTTCACTTTTAGCTAATAAGAGATGAATGGGTCAAACCACAAAAGGGTCCGTCAAAAGTTGCTTAAATGTATTCAAACGTATAAAACCTCCTAAACCGATTTATTTAAAAGATTTAGATTATGATTGTAATATCATTGTATATAACACAAGTAATTTTCTCTCTTCTTTAGCATTTTTCAACTCTAACCGTACCACACTTTTCTTTCAGGTTTTCACTTCCTGGATGCACTTCTGTGCTGTACGTTTATTTGCAGAGAGTATTTTGAGATACGGGTTGCCCCCTTCCTTTCTGGTATTTAGTCATGCCTTTTCAATTTACATTAATAGTTTAAATGTTAAATGGTGGCTCAAACATATGTAAATATCTCCTCTGATTTGATTTCAGTCCGTTGTGTTATCACCATCCGTGAAAAGTGAGAAGAAGGTGCGTTCGATCCTTGAAAGCTTATGTGGCAATTCTAACAAGTAATTTCTTACACTTCTGTCATCCATTTTCATTTCGTTCAGTTAATTAGGTTAGAAAAACGAGTGATTGATTTCAAAACAGATATGATATGATAGATGATTTACAAAAAATAAAGCCACTCCTTAGATTGTTTGTCAAAGTACCATGTTATCGACAACGAAAGCTACTGTTTTGGACCCAATTGACTATCAGCAATGTTAATGTGTAAAATGGTAATTTTTTCTATGATATCTTTCTGAAATAAAAAGTGTTAATTTCATGGTTTATGCATGAATTTTCCTTTAACTTAAAAAAACTAACACTTGATTCTGCATGTATCACATGCTCCGTTCAAGATATGATATAATGGGCAAAAAACCTTTAATAAGAGGTTTACAGTTGCAGGGTACAGACATATTTGAAAATTTAATCACTTACAAAAGTAGTCATAGTAGAGGTTCTTTGATGGCTTCATGTCCAGGACCACATGATTAATTTGTTTCAGTCTTATACAGTTAATGTTGTTTTGGTCAAGGACGGCATTGTCAAAATTAATGTCGTTTTGGTAATTATTAATGCAGCACGTTCTGGAAAACCGAGGATGAAGGAAGCATGGCCGGCTTGGGTGGTGAAGCTGATGCTCACCCATACGTCTCCTTCACCATTAATCTTATATAAACTTCAGTGGTTGGTGGTGGTTATTCTCGTATTCTTGATTAGGACTGAATAAGGTTATGCTTAAAATCTGTGTATTATAGGGTAATTATGTACCCAGTTTTAGCCGGGAGCCTTGGTACTTTTGTGTTTGATTTTCAAAAACTTGTTATTTTGTTTGATTCATTGTACTACATACTATCTGGAGATGTATTCATGCTTTGAGTTAAAATTTTATAAAACCCTTATTTGTTTGTAATATTTTTGACTGTTGTATTTGACTCTAGTTTTTACAAATATTTTAAAAATCTGGTCGGTCAGTACGCTAGTTCACACTCTAACAGATTTAACTGGATTTCAAAACATTAACTATATCTTAAAAGTAAAGGTCGGTGGAGTTTTCCACCGGCCTTTACTCCCCCTCAACTTTAGATTTTGACACTTTCCCCCCAACTTCTTAAATATTTATAAAATATTATTTTGATACTCTCAAGTTTCTAAAGTTTCGGGTCTACCCCAGCACAATATAAATTCGAGCTCGTCTACATTTGAAGGTAATCAAAAATGACGGTTTTACAAATATTTTCAAAACCTGGTCGGTCAGCACGCTAGTTCACACTCTAACAGATTAACTGGATTTCAAAACATTAACTATATCTTAAAAGTAAAGGTCGGTGGAGTTTCCCACCGGCCTTTACTCCCCCTCAACTTTAGATTTTGACACTTTCACCCCCAACTTCTTTAAATATTTTATAAAATGTTATTTTGATACTCTCAAGTTTCTAAAGTTTCGGGTTTACCCCAGCACAATATAAATTCGAGCTCGTCTACATTTGAAGGTAATAAAAAATGACGGTTTTACAAATATTTTAAAAACCTGGTCGGTCAGCACGCTAGTTCACACTCTAACAGATTTAACTGGATTTCAAAACATTAACTATATCTTAAAAGTAAAGGTCGGTGGAGTTTCCCACCGGCCTTTACTCCCCCTCAACTTTAGATTTTGACACTTTCACCCCCCAACTTCTTTAAATATTTTATAAAATGTTATTTTGATACCCTCAAGTTTCTAAAGTTTCGGGTTTACCCCAACACAATATAAATTCGAGCTCGTCTACATTTGAAGGTAATAAAAAATGACGGGTCAGGAATTAAATGTTTTCGTGCTTAACTTTATATACGCTTTTACACTGTCTATGTTCAGACATACGTTTACGTTTTGACATAATTTTGTTCAGGGATTAGTTGGATTAAATATAAAATGTTTCACGTTTAGGGTTGGTTTATGTTTCGATATAAGTTTTGTTTGGAAAATAGTTAGGTCAAATATAATGCGTTTTCATTTACTTTACGTTTCGACGTAAATTTAATTTGAAAACAAGTCGGAGCGATTGTAAGCCTATGTTTCAGCATAAATTTTGTTTGGAAAAAAGTCGGATCAAATATAGTATGTTTTCATCAACGTTTTAAATTCACGTCACTCTACGTATTGACGTAAATTTAAATTGGATACGAGTTGGGTTAATTGTAATCTATACGTTATCACGTCGCGTACGATGCCGCGGCAACGTAGGGCGGGTAAAATGACTAGTTATTTCTTAAAAATTGTATGCTACATAAATTTATATATTTTAATGTAACGTTGTTCATGTTTAAACAATATAATAATATATTTTTTTTAAAGAGAGGCAAAGCTTATGAAGTGATATCTTTAAAAGAAAAGTATTTAATTTAGCTAGTATCTTTCTAGACTGGTTGCCAATACTTTTATGTGTCTGGGAGGTAGTAAGTTTAAATCTTAATTTAAAAGAAGTTTCACCCAAATTTTTTTAAGATAAAAATTAATAGATGCAACCACTGAGCCGGTTCAACCGTCACTTGTCAAAAACCCAACCGGTCCAACCTGCACCAACCAAACCGGTTACACGTATCGGTACCATCGGCCGATCCAATTTTAGCAACATTAATTGTAACTATTAAAATATACTTTAGTATAAATCTATGAAACAAAACCTAAAATAAGATATCAGGTTACGTTCGGTGAAAAACCCCATCATGGATGGTCTTAAAAGCTAAAATGTTGATGTAAGGTTAATAGTTGACGCGCATTTACATTCAAATATACATAGTTTTTCGATTTTTTCTCAAAAAGTGTAGAAAATCAGAAAAAAAGATAATGTAACTATAAGTAAGCTTATTATTCATATAATATTATTATTCCTTGAACTTGTTGAAACATTTAATTGAGTTTTCTTAAGGTTATTACGGGTAATGAATAAAGAAGTTAAAATTTTTATTTGATCAGATTAATAAAACATCTAGGAAATAATTTTAGTATGGTGGTGGGGGAGGATGTTTTGTTACCTAATTTATTTTTGTTAAGATAATTATAAAATACTCAAATTATCCTAACGAGACAAAATAAAGAGAGACACTCATTTCCACCACCACGATAATTCGTACCTTTTTGCCTTGACGAAATGTTTTGTTGAACTTTTGCACAACTGACCATATAAAACAAACCTTAAAGTCTTTACTTACGTATAAGGCCATGTACGTTAATGTAAGAGACAAGTAAAATCAAATAAAATGTTACTGTTATATAGTTTTGAACTCACGTCTTTTCACTTCACGTAGATGTCACATCATCTATTTCATCCCATTTCACTCCACCTCACACCCCTTTATTTAAATTAATAATTGATTTAACACGCACAAAACGGATTGTCACACACGTTGAAGCATTGGCGCCTATTCCCTTAAAGCCAAGATCGAAGGGAGTGGCGTGCCACACCCTCTAACCCCAAGTAGGCTTTAACACCCATGATGTTAAAACATACCGCAAGACCATAAAGGCGTTAAAGCCTAACGCATGGACTAAAAGCATACACACATTTAACTTCTTTAGAACACTTTCTGGTCCTAATGTTATACTTGATGCTACAACACAAAACCTATGTCGACAGAAACACCCTATGGTTTTAGATGGCCTTAGTAGGGTCCTCCCTTTCTCACAAGTTACAACTAGTCACTTTTAATTTGAATATCGGTAGCCAATGGTTTTAATCAAGCCTAATAAAGATGCTTTCAGATTTCGATTGTTCATTTTATATATTGTAAAGCAAAGTCACATTGTCAATAGTTGTGACATGACTATAACGTCAAGTTGAGTGTGGGGAAAACCCAAACAAATTAAATCCAAAATGAACGAGACATGTGAAATCAAAGGGCGACCCCATATGTGTTGTTAGATTGTCTACATTTTTTTTTCGTTACAAGCAAATTATAGTTGTTGCGTATGGTTTTTCACGTCTGTTTAAATATACAAAATTTATTTTATTTTATTTTTTGTTTTTTCATGCCATATAAACATCTTTAGATTTAACATAAACAATTTAAGTTTAAAATTGTGTATATATATTATTTTCTTTTGGTAATCATAAAAACTAATTACCAGAATACTAATATATATGACCGCACTAATATCCTACTAATAAAACATGGCTGAGTTGCACACAGAACTCTTTCAAGAGGTTAAAGACAAAAAATTAATGAAAGTTAAATTCGAGTCCGAGACCTTGCTTAAAGGATTCAAACGCTTACTGCTACGCTACGTTTTTAAAGGTTCAATGTATTTATTTGATAACAACATGATTTGGTTATCAAGAAAACTGAATTGTTGGTGTGTTATATATGTTGTTTGTCCATTTGTATGTAAATTGTGGTGGGATCTAGGTCCCTCGAACCTTCAACACTCATGCCTAGGACAAAAAGTCGCCATTAATACAAGTTCAAACAACTATTCAAGTGTTCACATTTTATACAACCAAATGTACATTTTTTTTTAACGGAAAAAAAATACTTTTAAGCTCGGTCACTCGGGTAAACCTACTGGCGAAAGACCACCCACGCCTACGAACACAGACAGAGCTGATGACCCAGCACGCCCATCATTCCAGGGGAAACCTACCACCCAAAGGTTCACTATGATAAAACCACTGACCCACTTTAAATATATTGTATCAAGTGTGACTCAAATCCATGACCTTCGGTTTGAAAATCTATAGGATGACTCATCACAAAGCTATTAATCTAGGTCTCATTGACTATACAACCAAATATATATGTATTTAAATATATACACACATACACTTTTTTGTTAATAATAGTGGATAACTATGTTTTCAAATAATTATCAGCTTTATTCGTAGGCGACAAATATCTTATCCGTAAGTAGTGGTGTCTCTCTCCATGATGTTAATGGTTAGGGTCATGCGATGAATAACAATATGGATTATAGTAGTAGGCTTAGATTAATGTATGTTTGTCCTTCTAACTACATAATAAATAATGCTACTAGTAAAGAATATTTAAACTTTTAGTATACACTTATAAGTATTATAAACCTAATTTATCTTTACTTAACCAGAAACAGCATAAACTAAACATTAATATAGAGAGTTGCATTGTTTTGAATAATTTTGTTGGAATGAAAGGTCCGCTAAGTGTCATTGTATCAATCGATAGCTATACGGTCATCGAAGTAAATTGTCCCAACTTTTATGTTGATGTTTTAAATTAACTAATTATTACTGTTATTTGTTTGCTTATCCTTACTATTATAGCTTATGAGGTATGATTTCAAGATTTCACATATCGTAATTACTTTTTGCACGTTTATACTTGTCAAAAGTTTTATATATCTAAAAGTGAATAAATTATTATATTTTTATACACTTATAAAAAGGAAAACATGACTACCAGACCATGTGTTATCAAAATTCCCTGAGGCGTTTTCCGGTGCCACGTCACACAAACTACGCCACCACCACCATTACACATATGCTTGATTGAGGGCGCTGAGCTGGGCCCTTGCCCTTGGGGCAGGTCACGGCGTTAGAGAGGGTTGAGTGCAAGTAATTTTTTATATTTTAGTTAACTTAATGATCATCAAATCACTAACCAAGCCCCCAATCAAGTCTCTCCTATTACATTCTTTTTAGGCAGTTTTTGGTGGGTAAAATTGTATCTATCATCTATATGTCAACCACGTGATATCATTTTTTATTCAACTAAGCCTCTAACCAAGCCTCATAACATATAACTTTAGTTACATAATATCTAAAATCCCCCATAATTTAGTAAAAGGAAGAGATGGGAAGATGAAGCGTAGAATTAGACAAGCCATGTCATAGGTGTCACCCTTGAATCAACATCCATGGACAAAGCATACAACTAAATTCAACGTCCATATGGGGTTGCACCACCGGTGGACCATCCTCCCTATTTTTCTTCGGGGGCCGCGGCCTCCTCTGCTACCCTTCGACACCCAAACTAATCATTCATTCGATCTTCACCTTTTTTTAAACCATTGAAGGCAGTATAGTTTGATTCTAATGTCTATGTTGTGTGTATAAAAGTTGAATGATACAAGTCTTGTTGAAGGAGTTTTATGTTATTTATTTATTTTGAGAGGAGACAATTTTATAAAAATATAAACACAAATCAGCAAGGAGCTAGATTACATAGATGCAAAGATACTGTCTAATTACGTTATTAAGAGATGAAATTACCTTTCATCTTAGTATTTTTGAATTAAAACGCGTTGTCAATACATCGACCACAGAAGTGTCATACGTGTCTATCATTATGCTTCTACATTCAATAGACATTACTTTTATCAACTATGTACATTTGTATCTTTGTCAATACATCGACCATAAAAGTGTATCATGGAAATAAAACACTTTGTCAATACATCGACCACAGAAGTGTCATATGTGTCTATCATTATGCTCCTACATCCAATAGACATTACTTTTATCAACTATATACATTTGTTTTTATATATAGAGTTAAATACAAAATATTAAGTTAAGCCGGATACAAGTCGTAAAAATATGACACGTGACGTACAAAGTTTAAAATAGGGTCATTACACTCAATTTTGTTACACTCTCAATTTTGAATAAACTTGCACCAAGAATAACTGTTAATTTAGATGAGTTCAGGTTAACATTGATTTTTTTGACACAACTATAAATATGGGTAGTGTTTGGCTTTGATGTTTCAACCCGCCAATCAGTTAACCTGACACGATTGACACCCTTATCTGTATAGTTTATAGTACACATATGTGTTAGGTTTTTCACACATGCAAATTCACACAAATACATAAAAAATTTATAATGTTGTATTATATGTGTAATAATGTTCTTTTAACGATAAATTGATTGGTTTTAATTGAATTTCTTAAGTTTAATTTCTAAGATGGAGTTTTCATATAATTATACATCTCCTAATGTGGGTGCGTATCTTGAGAAATCCATTTCTTAGAGAGTAAATAATTTGTGAAAAACAACCAAAATCAATTAAAATAATTATTTTTATTGTTGGGGTAACACATTATATTTATGTAACATTATGGTCTTTTATACACATGTGTACACACATATATTTTCTTTTTTATATCGCAATCAAAGCTATGTTTTTTTAAATACGTTTATACCGTTATATTGTGCTCTTTTTTATATTTATTTTCATACTAACTTTTATCTAAAATCGGTCTGTCTTGACCGCAAGCTGTCATTATTTACTATCTTATATTGCGTCTACTACGAGCTGCATGAGTAAGTTTTGTTAATATATATTTCATAATAATTCAGTAGACAATGAAGTATAGGCATCTTGTAAATTATAGTTCTTGTCAAATATTAAACTATGATATTTAACAATTGACAATGAAGTATAGATAGACATCTTGTCAAACATTATGGTTTCTATTCGACGTTGGATAATATATAGAGATAAAAGAGCTACACAGATCCAACAACCGGCAAATGGCATATAAAAAAAATTAGAAGACCTCAGTTTATTTTGACAGAAATAAAATAAATATCGACATTAATTACGTCACATAATTAAGAGGGACAGCCGATAATGAACGAAGACACTAGGCATGGGTTGTGTACTTGTGTTTCATTCAAAGACAAAATCACTTCAGAATTAAAATTGTATGAGGGGCCATTGGTTGTGTTTCATTTAAATACAAAACCACATTAAAATAAGAACTTTTAATTAAGTATTAACTACAATAAAAAAACTTCTAATAACTAGAATAAAAAAACTTTTAAACGTTTATTTTTATTATTATTAAGTTTCAGAATTGGATGAAGAATGAGTCTAATGATAAATGTTATTTGAAGTCAGGGTGATAAAGTTTTATTCAAGATTATTAGTTGTGGTAACACTACAAGAAAACGTAGCTATCACGACGACAAAAGTCGTCGCCATAGACTATGGCGACGACATGTCGTCGTCATAGGGTCAGTAGTCATAGCCTTGTCGTAATAGCTCAAAAATTTATCGTCGCAATAGACATTGTCGCCATAGACCTCTGTGCGACGACAAGTCGTCGCCAAAAACTTGTCGGCATTAATATAAATGATATTTTATAAATTTAAATTTAATAAATAAATGCACCCTGTCATCGCCATAGGGTTAGTAAATATTATTATTTAATATTAAATTAATTAATAAAAATTAATAAATGATTAATTAATTTAATAAATAAATGCACCATGTCGTCGTCATAGGGTATCTGGTTAAAAAAATTATTTTTAAAATTCTGTTTTTTTCAGGTTTTTTTACCTAAAAACCAACCAAGATCCCAATTTTAAATACACAGAAAATTCAAAATAATATATTAAATGTCCAAATGAAAATCAACTAATTTTAATTAATTACACACCAAACCAAAAGAAAGTACATCTTCAGTTTTTACAACCCAAACAAACAAACTATTTAATTGTCGTCGTTTTCATCATCTTCATCATTATCAGGATTATGTTTTTCTCTTTCAAATTGATTCATTCTATCTTGCATTTGTCGCTTTAGTGTTTCTATTTGCTTCATCCCGACGTGATGATGACCCGCTTGATGGCTCATAACGAGAGATATTTTTTACTTTTCGTCCAACACCTCTCGTATGACCACGTCTTTGTCCTAATGCCAACTCTAAACATTCCATCTCATTAACGGGCAACTCACCTGCCTCCATTTGCATTTGGGCGTATTGATTTTCAATTTTTGCCTGCAATTACAGAGAATTAAAATGAAACGGTATTAAGATTCTTATAAATTTTCGACAGCATAACTATTATAAAATGAAAAAAAACCATGTTGTTTAATCATAAGCACAATACCATAAAGTTCTCAAGTTTCAACATATAAACTAACAATGTAACCTTTCGTGTTTTCGTTAATTATAGTTAACCCTGTTATGTTCTTGTAAGGACCATTTATGTCATTTATGAAATTTTGAAGGCTTGTTTCTTAGTTAATTTTGAAGTTAATAAATTAATTTATTAAAAATAATAATAATAATAATAATAGTCAAAATTAAATAAAAAATAATAATTATAATAAAAATTAATAATTTATAAAAGTTAAACATTTAATAAGTTATAAAAACATTTAAAACTTAAAGGTTAATTAAGTTCAGGGGGTATTTGTGACAAATTTGAAACTTTAAATGAAAGTTTTAAGCATAAAATATTAATTCGAAAACTGCAGGGACTAAAACTGCAATTAATCAAAACCCAAACCCCCTCCCGCATCTTTCCCCGTATTTCCGGCGACCACTTTCCGGCCACCCTCCGGCCGACTCCGGCAAGGTTCAAAACCCCAAAATTCTTCGGATTTCAACCCAAAAACCGTTCCAAATCGATTCGTGAACCCGTTTCGAACTTGAACACGCACTTTAATTGCGTTTAGACGTCGGTTATGAACCCAATCGGTTTGAATAACCGAAGCTTTTAATCATAGAGCCGTTCGAACATTAAAACTCAATAATAATCAAATTAAATGTATCATAATCGAACGTTTAACTAATCCTAAGCTGCTATCAATCTCAATTTCACCTGAAACTCACACGAACATCACATTCGATCATCCCCTTCATCGCGACCTGCAACATTAGTGTTCTTCAACCCTCGGTCATTATTAAGTGAAATTGATAAAGGGCTTTCAATCATCGAGACCAATAGAAGCTTTCTGTGCAACGAATTTGGTTATCATCATCATTTGCACATCGATTGATTATAGCTTCGGTCGCGGCCTGTTCTTCGTCTTCCTTATCATCAATTCAACCGGGTAATTTAACCCACCTACATACTCGATTTTTCATGGGGAACAAAAGCCCCATGATCATTAGCGTTAACAGTAACGAATTGATCTTCAATTTGGTTCAAATCGTTCTAGGGTTCATATGGTTTGGGGGTTTTCTTTGTATTTGTGAATTAAAACCCATTTCCTAACAGGCATAGGCGCCCTAGCCTAATGGTAACACATCACTCTTCTATCCTTGAGGTCTCGGGTTCGAACCCGGGCACCCCCCATTTTTTGTAAAACTCGTTTTTTTAACCTATTTAAGTCCAGCAAATTTATAAAAAAATTATAAAAATCATTTTTAATGACTAAAAATTATTTTTAGTTACCCCAAATTATTTTCTGTAATTTTTCAAATTTAAATATTTATATACGTTTTTAATAAAACAATATAACAAATGTCATTTTTAGTTTATTTCTTGTAAAATGGACTTTAAATGATAGTTTTAATTTAATAAATTATTATTGGTTCATACGTTACTTTTAAATATTGTTTAAATCATGTTTACATCAAATGATTATATAAAAAAAATCATTTAAACTTTATATTTAAACTTTACCAATTATTAAAAATGATATAATTGCATTTCTTCATATTAAATTACTTAAATGGTGTAATTCTTTCGTTGAATCAAAATATAAGTGAATCCATTATTTAATTCTTTTGTTCACCAAAACCTCAAATTTCTATTGAAACCCTAGTTCACGTATGAATCGTTAAACTTATCTTTAGACTTAATCTTGGAATATATACGTTTAGGTATCTTGTAAAAGGAATCGTTGGAGCACCACTTAATTACTTGTTATTACCTTTAACACCAACTTATATCATGTGAGTTTTTCATGCCCCTCTTTTACTTTATTTCACACCTTTGGGGTGAAACATGTTATCTTTATAAACTTGCACTTGTAAACATCTTGCTACTTGTAAATGCACGAGCAATTCATTTATAAACTTTGTCATGGTTATTTGTAATATTGTGAGCTTTATATGATGAATATTATATGTTGACAATCATTAACTATTGCTAGCCTGGCGACGTCATAGATCTATGGGCCTGACAAGCCTATTTGGTGCTAAAGCCGAGGTTATTGCCGGCTCCTGATGACGTATGCTTGTTCATCATGGGAACCAAGTACACTTAGCTAATCGTTAAACTTGTAAATGATATTCTTGGTCAAGGTTTGATTGTAGCGATATGTTATCTATAAACTTGCTTTATTCGTAACCATTGACATGAATTGCTACTTGTAAACTTTTATATATATATATGTATGCTTAACCCATGGAAACTCACCAACTTTTAAAGTTGACCCTTTTATTTTTAACATGTTTCAGGAAATGCACAAGGTTGATGATTATCTTTTGAAGCATGCTTACACCTAGGATTTGGACCTAGGAAAAATAAATAAAATAACTTGAGACTTGAAAGTTGAACTTTGTTCATTTTTGTTTGTTGAGACATTTGGTTGTAATGTTTATTTCAACTTATGAATTTCTATATTTACAATTTATGGTAGTGTTATGTGGCTGTGAACAATCTTAACCCTCACATCTCGACGTTTCCGCCGTTAAGGTTGGGGTGTGACAGATTGGTATCAGAGCCCATAACTATAGGGATTTAGGTTATTAGAAATGGTGACCTAGACTATAGTTGATGCATGAACCTCATAAGAAAAATCTTTATGATCTTGTAATATATCTTGTTGCATGCTACATAATGCTACTTGTTAAGGAGGGCCTCTTGATGTGCAACTTGATGCCTTTAGTTAGGATTGCCTTATAATTGAGAAACTTGGTTGCCTTGTCCTCTCTAAAACTTATTCTTAATCCTTTATTCTCTCGACGATGAAATATCTTAAACTTATTCTCGACGACACGTGGGTACGTAAGCTTTATATCAAAAGGTTCAAATCTTTAGACTTTATGACTAATCTATGAAAATCTCATCAAGGTTTTAATTCCATGAACCTAAAGAAATATTGTGTGACACATAGACACCTGTATTCTGGATTTCCTGGCAAAAAGCCTTCGGGCTAAGGTAAGCATTTCGCATAAATCCCGTGGGACTAGTTATGCTTACCTGGGGATTTCTGGGATGAGTGATAAACTATGGTCAATATACACAAGTTTCTAAGGCAATTGGAGTTAACTCACCTTGACGTGTCAACGTTTCCAAATGGTAATGCGTACCAAATGGAATCATTCCATGTGTGTTTTACAAGTCTTGAAAAATCTTTGTTGATTTACTATCTTCTACCTCCAAATTTCTGTGACTAACTTATTTTATATCCAGCATGTCTCGTCATCATGGAAAGCGTGGTAGCTCCGACCGCAAATTAGCCGCCATGATTGCCCGTCAAATGGCTGCCGTCATTCCGACCATGGTTGCCGAACTGAGTAGCACCTTGATGACCAACGCTAGTAACAACACTAATGGCAATGGGCAAGGAGAGAATAGTGCAAATCAAGGAAGAAACAACCAACCCTGCACGTTTAAGCACTTCAACTCGTGCAAACCCACTAGCTTTAGTGGGAAGGAAGGAGCCACTGGACTTCTCGAGTGGTTTGAAAGCATGGAGAACACCTTCATCAACTGTGAGTGTCCCGAGGCACTCAAAGTCCGTTATGCCACAAGTGTTCTTCAACAAAGAGCACTTACGTGGTGGAATAGTGAGAAGAGGAATCGTGGTGCTGATGCTGTGTTGGCACTCACTTGGGAAGAATTCAAGAACATTGCCATCCAAAAGTTCTGCCCGAGAAGTGAGTTGCAAAAGCTGGAGGAGGAGTTTTGGAATCTCAAGCAAGATGGTGGAGATCATTTGGCCTATTCAACTAGGCATCACGAGTTGAGCATCCTGTTGCCTCACATGGTTGACACTGTTCCTAGGAACATTGAGAAGTTCATCAAGGGGGTGCCACCTCAAATCCAAGATGCCGTGGTGGGAAGTAGACCCACAACTTTGGAAGATGCCATTACCATCACCGCTCAACTTACTGAAAACCATATTCGAGCGGGCACCTTGTCTGTCAAAGGGGCTAAAAAGACTGAAAAGGCGGTCCCTGAAGCAGCTAAGGAGAATAAGAATGAACCGTCTTACAACAACAAGAAACGCAAGTTCACACCGGCGCGTAATTTCGCTGTGGCTACACCCAAGGTACCTCAAAGACAACCCGCTCCTGGTACACAAGCACCTGCTGCTAGAACCTATGCTGGTCCTCTACCATTGTGCAATGTCTGTAAGTATCATCATGCGGGTAATACCCCGTGCCGTATCTGTACACTGTGTGGTAAGTATGGACACTTGGTGGCTACTTGTCACCGTGCACCAAACAATGCTGCGTTAGTTGCTAATCGTGCTTGCTACAACTGTGGGGAACCTGGTCATTTTCGCCCACAATGCCCTCGTCTTGCGGGTAACGTACCACAAGCCCGAGGACGTGCCTTCAACATCAATGCAAACCAAGCACAAGCAAACAACGATGTGGTGAACGGTATGTTCCTTATTAATAATTCTTATGTCTACGTTCTGTTTGACTCTGGAGCCGATAAGAGTTTTGTCTCGATAGAATTTGAGCCTATACTTGCTAAGCCACATACGAAACTAGAAAGACCTCTTACTGTCGAAGTCGCCGATGGAGAACCCATCACCGTTGATGTCGTTATTCGTGATTGCATTTTGAGCCTAAACGAGCATGATTTCTTTATCGACCTTATTCCTATGAAACTTGGAAGCTTTGACGTTATCATTGGCATGGATTGGCTAGCCAAACATCATGCTGAAATTATTTGTTTCGAGAAATGCATTCGAATTCCTTTGCCTTCGGGGGATACATTGAAAGTATTCGGCGAAAAATCATCCAAAGGACTCAAACTCATGTCATGTACTCAAGCCCGAAAATGTCTAAGCAAGAATTACATGGCTTTCTTGGCTTACGTGGTCAACACGAAAGTCAAAGGGAATGATCTTAAGGATGTCCCGATTGTACGAGACTTTCCTGAAGTGTTTCCCGATGACCTTAGCGGTTTACCTCCCGTGCGTGAAGTCGAGTTTAAGATCGATTTAATTCCGGGAGCAAACCCTGTGGCTAAATCACCATATCGACTTGCACCGTCAGAATTGCAAGAGCTGGCTAGTCAACTTCAAGAACTGTCCGACAAGGGCTTATCCGACCTAGCTCATCGCCTTGGGGTGCACCTATTCTGTTCGTGAAGAAGAAAGATGGATCATTTCGTATGTGCATCGATTATCGTGAGCTTAACAAACTTACCATCAAGAACCGCTACCCTCTTCCTCGCATCGATGATCTTTTTGACCAACTTCAAGGAGCTGCTATTTTCTCAAAGATTGACTTACGTTCTGGCTATCATCAATTACGAGTTCATGATGATGATATCCCAAAAACTGCGTTCCGTACCCGATATGGACACTATGAGTTCATGGTGATGCCCTTTGGTTTAACGAATGCTCCTGCTGTCTTTATGGATCTCATGAATCGAGTATGCAAGCCGTATCTAGACAAGTTCGTGATTGTCTTTATTGACGACATACTTATCTACTCCAAGTCCAAAACCGATCACGAACATCACCCGCGACAAGTTCTTGAGCTATTGAAGAAAGAACAACTATACGCAAAGTTCTCAAAGTGCGAATTTTGGCTTGAGGAGGTCCAATTTCTAGGACACGTGGTGAATAGTCAAGGAATTCACGTTGACCCTGCAAAGGTGGAAGCAGTGGAAAATTGGTGTGTTCCCACAACTCCAACCGAGGTTCGTTCTTTCCTTGGTCTTGCTGGGTATTATCGACGTTTCATTGCCAACTTCTCTCGAATCGCGAAACCGCTTACTTCCTTGACCCAAAAGAATAAACCATTCGAATGGGGGTCTGAACAAGAGGGAGCCTTTGAATCCTTAAAGCACAAGTTGTGTAATGCTCCTATCTTGACCCTTCCCGATGGAAACGATGATTTCACCGTATATTGTGATGCATCTAAACAAGGCCTTGGTTGTGTTCTCATGCAACGAGGAAAGGTCATAGCATATGCATCGAGACAACTGAAGGTCCATGAGGTGAATTATACGACACATGATCTTGAACTTGGTGCTGTGGTTTTTGCCTTAAAGATTTGGAGGCATTACCTTTATGGGACACAATGTATAGTCTACACCGATCACAAAAGCCTACAACACGTCTTCAATCAAAAGGATCTCAACATGAGACAACGACGTTGGATCGAGTTGATTAGTGATTATGATTGTGACATTCGTTACCAACCTGGAAAGGCAAATGTCGTAGCCGATGCACTAAGTCGTAAGATTCATAATAAGATGGTCTCGTTTCAAGAAATTCGCGATCGACGACAATGGTTTGATATCTTGGGAGAATTTGATACTGAGATTCGTCTGGATGTTAACGAGACTACGGTGCTGCTACAAAATTTGAGGATTGAGAATGACATCGAGACTTGTATCATGGAGGCTCAACAAGCAGCCCGAGAAGGAGGAAAAATGGGAGAGGAATTGGAGTACAACCTTCGAGCTCAACTAGAAACAAAAGCCAATGGGTTGATGTATTTCTTGAATCGAATTTGGGTTCCAAACCGTGATAATCTTCGTACCTTTATCATGAATGAAGCTCATCAAACTCGTTACTCAATTCATCCTGGTTCCGATAAGATGTATATGGATCTGCGTGGTCAATACTGGTGGCCTGGAATGAAGAAAGACATAGCAACTTACGTAGCTAAGTGTCTTACGTGTATGAAGGTTAAAGCTGAACATCAACGTCCTAGTGGATTGCTTGAACAACCCGAGATTCCCATGTGGAAATGGAAACACATATCCATGGACTTCATAACCAAACTACCTCGCACCTCTCGTGGTCATGATAGCATATGGGTGATTGTTGACCGATTGACCAAGTCGGCACATTTCATACCCATACGTGACACTTACAAAACATCAAGGTTAGCTCGTATATACATTGATGAGATTGTGAGTCGTCATGGCGTACCTTTGCATATCATATCCGACCGCGACGCTCGTTTCACTTCGCACTTTTGGTCGTCTATGCAAGAACTTTGGGTACACAACTGGATTTAAGCACGGCTTACCATCCTCAAACGGACGGTCAAACCGAGCGAACTATTCAAACCCTAGAGGATTTGCTACGTCTTTGTGTCCTTGACTTTGGTGGTGACTGGGATACGCATTTACCTCTCGCGGAATTTTCATATAATAATAGTTACCACTCGAGTATCAAAATGGCACCTTTTGAAGCACTCTATGGTCGTAAATGTCGTTCCCCGATCTGCTGGACTGACATTGGTGAAAATTTCATCACTGGTCCTGAGCTCATACAAGAAACAACCGATAAAGTTTCCATGATTCGCAAGAACCTTGAAGTGGCTAGAAGTCGACAAAAAAGTTATGCCGATAAACGACGCAAGCCGTTGGAATTCCAAGTTGGGGATATGGTCTTCTTAAAGTCTCACCATGGAAGGGAGTCGTTCGCTTTGGGAAGAAGGGTAAATTAGCTCCACGATTTGTAGGACCTTTCAAGATCCTGAAAAGGATTGGGAAAGTGGCTTATAAACTGGAACTACCTTCCGATCTTAGCGGGGTTCATCCTGTTTTCCATGTCTCAAATTTGAGAAAATGTTTGGCTAATGAAAGTCTGTATGTCCCTTTAGATGACATCCAGATCGACGAGTCATTACATTTTGTTGAGAAACCCGTTGAAGTCATGGACCGCATTATGAAGAAGACTAGGACCACTACTACCCCAATCGTCAAGGTTCGTTGGGAGAATAAGCGTGGACCTGAGTTTACTTGGAGCGTGAGGAGCATATGAAAAGAAATACCCGTATTTGTTTGTTTAGTCCATTCTTAATTTCGGGACGAAATTCTTAAAAGTTGGGGAGACTGTAACCTTTCGTGTTTTCGTTAATTATAGTTAACCCTGTTATGTTCTTGTAAGGACCATTTATGTCATTTATGAAATTTTGAAGGCTTGTTTCTTAGTTAATTTTGAAGTTAATAAATTAATTTATTAAAATAATAATAATAATAATAATAGTCAAAATTAAATAAAAAATAATAATTATAATAAAAATTAATAATTTATAAAAGTTAAACATTTAATAAGTTATAAAAACATTTAAAACTTAAAGGTTAATTAAGTTCAGGGGGTATTTGTGACAAATTTGAAACTTTAAATGAAAGTTTTAAGCATAAAATATTAATTCGAAAACTGCAGGGACTAAAACTGCAATTAATCAAAACCCAAACCCCCTCCCGCATCTTTCCCCGTATTTCCGGCGACCACTTTCCGGCCACCCTCCGGCCGACTCCGGCAAGGTTCAAAACCCCAAAATTCTTCGGATTTCAACCCAAAAACCGTTCCAAATCGATTCGTGAACCCGTTTCGAACTTGAACACGCACTTTAATTGCGTTTAGACGTCGGTTATGAACCCAATCGGTTTGAATAACCGAAGCTTTTAATCATAGAGCCGTTCGAACATTAAAACTCAATAATAATCAAATTAAATGTATCATAATCGAACGTTTAACTAATCCTAAGCTGCTATCAATCTCAATTTCACCTGAAACTCACACGAACATCACATTCGATCATCCCCTTCATCGCGACCTGCAACATTAGTGTTCTTCAACCCTCGGTCATTATTAAGTGAAATTGATAAAGGGCTTTCAATCATCGAGACCAATAGAAGCTTTCTGTGCAACGAATTTGGTTATCATCATCATTTGCACATCGATTGATTATAGCTTCGGTCGCGGCCTGTTCTTCGTCTTCCTTATCATCAATTCAACCGGGTAATTTAACCCACCTACATACTCGATTTTTCATGGGGAACAAAAGCCCCATGATCATTAGCGTTAACAGTAACGAATTGATCTTCAATTTGGTTCAAATCGTTCTAGGGTTCATATGGTTTGGGGGTTTTCTTTGTATTTGTGAATTAAAACCCATTTCCTAACAGGCATAGGCGCCCTAGCCTAATGGTAACACATCACTCTTCTATCCTTGAGGTCTCGGGTTCGAACCCGGGCACCCCCCATTTTTTGTAAAACTCGTTTTTTTAACCTATTTAAGTCCAGCAAATTTATAAAAAAATTATAAAAATCATTTTTAATGACTAAAAAATATTTTTAGTTACCCCAAATTATTTTCTGTAATTTTTCAAATTTAAATATTTATATACGTTTTTAATAAAACAATATAACAAATGTCATTTTTAGTTTATTTCTTGTAAAATGGACTTTAAATGATAGTTTTAATTTAATAAATTATTATTGGTTCATACGTTACTTTTAAATATTGTTTAAATCATGTTTACATCAAATGATTATATAAAAAAAATCATTTAAACTTTATATTTAAACTTTATCAATTATTAAAAATGATATAATTGCATTTCTTCATATTAAATTACTTAAATGGTGTAATTCTTTTTGTTGAATCAAAATATAAGTGAATCCATTATTTAATTCTTTTGTTCACCAAAACCCCAAATTTCTATTGAAACCCTAGTTCACGTATGAATCATTAAACTTATCTTTAGACTTAATCTTGGAATATATACGCTTAGGTATCTTGTAAAAGGAATCGTTGGAGCACCACTTAATTACTTGTTATTACCTTTAACACCAACTTATATCATGTGAGTTTTTCATGCCCCTCTTTTACTTTATTTCACACCTTTGGGGTGAAACATGTTATCTTTATAAACTTGCACTTGTAAACATCTTGCTACTTGTAAATGCACGAGCAATTCATTTATAAACTTTGTCATGGTTATTTGTAATATTGTGAGCTTTATATGATGAATATTATATGTTGACAATCATTAACTATTGCTAGCCTGGTGACGTCATAGATCTATGGGCCTGACAAGCCTATTTGGTGCTAAAGCCGAGGTTATTGCCGGCTCCTGATGACGTATGCTTGTTCATCATGGGAACCAAGTACACTTAGCTAATCGTTAAACTTGTAAATGATATTCTTGGTCAAGGTTTGATTGTAGCGATATGTTATCTATAAACTTGCTTTATTCGTAACCATTGACATGAATTGCTACTTGTAAACTTTTTATATATATATATGTATGCTTAACCCATGGAAACTCACCAACTTTTAAAGTTGACCCTTTTATTTTTAACATGTTTCAGGAAATGCACAAGGTTGATGATTATCTTTTGAAGCATGCTTACACCTAGGATTTGGACCTAGGAAAAATAAATAAAATAACTTGAGACTTGAAAGTTGAACTTTGTTCATTTTTGTTTGTTGAGACATTTGGTTGTAATGTTTATTTCAACTTATGAATTTCTATATTTACAATTTATGGTAGTGTTATGTGGCTGTGAACAATCTTAACCCTCACATCTCGACGTTTCCGCCGTTAAGGTTGGGGTGTGACAAACAACTTCTCAAAATCAACGATTCTCAAATATTGATAGTATATAGACCATGTTTTTTAAATTTATAAGCACAACTAACATCAAATTCTCAAGTTTCAACATATAAACTAACAACTCATTAAAACCAACAATTCTCAAATATGGATAGCATATAGACCATATTGGGTCAAAATCACCAAACCCGATATATTATAAACATATGAACACATGATAATAGTACACTTAACATATTAAATTTACCTAATCTTCTTCTGCCCTCTGGTTGACCCATCCTGAACCTTCACTGTAATGCACCCTCCTCCACGTTTCGATGTGACTTGGGGTCCCAGTTTGTTGCTCCTAAAAACATTAAAAACAATATTCATAATATTTGAAAAGAATTAATAATACATAGAATGTATAATATATGTTAAGCGTAAATAAAAATAACTAGCATTTGACGTATGCAATCCACCCTAATCATCATAACTGAACTTATTTGACTTTTTTGACACTCATTGATGATAACTAAGTATAAATGAACTTAATTTACCATTAACAAACATAATTTCTTATAAATTACTAACATCGTGTTTAATTTAACACCAGTGATCATAATTGGATCATAGCTAACCTTTGACATATATAATCAGCCCTAATCATCATAACCTAAAATATTTGACCTTGTTAACACTCATTGATGATAGTTAAGCGTAAATAAAAATAACTTAACGTTAATAAGCATCATTTCCCATAAATTACTATCGAATTGTATAATTTAACACTGATCATCGTAATTCAATCATAGCCAACCTTTAATGTATTTGATCGACCCTAATCATCATAACCAAACATATTTGACCTTTTTTGACACTCATTGATGATAACTAAGCATAAACAAACTTAACTTACCATTAATAAGGATAATTTCCTGTAAATTACCAATATCGTGTTTAATTTAACACCAATGATCATAATTGGATCATAACTAACCTTTGACGAATGTAATCGACCCCAACCATCATAACCGAACATATTTGACCTTGTTTAACACTCATTTATGTTAACTAAATATAAACAAACTTAACTTATCCTTAACAATCATAATTTCTCGTAAATTACCGTTAATGTATATAATTTAACACTAATATTCATAACTCGATCATAGCTAAACTTTGACATATTCGATCGATTCTAACTATTATAATCGAACATATTTGACCATGATTGACACTAATAATTATAATTATCACAACATATGAAACTAGTTTTTTTCTTCTTTTAACTAAAACTAAATGACTAGATGATTGAACATATATCATTTAGTCAAAATTAGAATACAATCTTAAACTTCACCAATTCTTAATTCACATTATACCACTGAGATTCACCTTATATTAAAAAAAATAGTAGTCCTAACTTATCTTTATCTTTCTTTCAAAAAATCACATCTAATAAGATTTTGTTCCATTTATAAAATAAATTAAAAGTATATAATATTTATTTAAGAAAATAATACAAACATACACACAGTTAATTAAATAATAATATTTATTATATTATTAATATTATTATTACTTATAATAACAATAATATTATTACTTATAATAACAATAATATTATTACTTATAATAACAATAATAATAACATGTACATAAATTAATAATAATAATAATAATAATAATAATAATAATAATAATATATATTATTATTATTAATATTATTATTATTATTATTAATTATAATTATTACTTTTATTGATATCAATTTAAGAAAATCATAAAACTTTATGGCGACGACATGTTGTCGCCGTAGAGTTTTCATAATGGCGGGACTATTTTCCTCCTATTTATTTCGGGAAAAAAAAAGAAAAATATGTTTTGCCCTATGGCGACGACATGTCGTCGCCATAGAGTTTTCATAATGTCGGGACTATTTCCCTCCTAGTTATTTCGGGGGAAAGAAAAAGAAAAAAAAATGTTTTGACCTATGGCGACGACAAGTCGTCGCCATAGAGCTAGAATAGCCAAAAATTATAGTGACCCTATGGCAACGACATGTCGTCGCCGTAGTAGGGTGACCTATAGCGACAACATTGTGTCGTCGCCATAGACCTGGTCGCGATAGTGTGTTTTTCTTGTAGTGTAAATGTTTTTTTATTATTAACTTTTGAAATCATATCTCCCTACTCTAATAAAAGGGTAACTAACACACACACATGGCAATACTACATTCATCATCATCAAATATTTCCCATTTATTTCTTATTAAATAATCATATTAATTACTAGTAATATTATTTAATTTTTTTCTAGATTAAAATAGTTTTTTAATATATTAAGAAAGATAATTTTTTATTAATGTTATTACTAAAAGAATAAATTTTTATAAAATAATAAATTTTCTAAAACATCAAACTTCTTAAAAGATACAATTTTTTTAAATTGATATATTTTAAAGTAAAATTTTTATAAACAAAAACTTATTAAAATTGAGAGTTATAATAAGAAAGTTTTTAAATATAATATTCTTTTAAAACATTTGTTTTGAAACAAAGTTTTCATTCTATTTCTAATAAGAAAGATTTTAATCATATCTTATTTTATAATATCGTTTTATAATTAATGAAATTTTATTTTATTTAATAATTTTTTATTCAATCCGTGTAACACACAGGTTTATTAAAGCTAGTGTTATAATACATAGGTATATCTTTATATGAGGTAACCTATGTTTTCATTCTATTTCTAATAAGAAAGATTTTAATCATATCTTATTTTATAATATTGTTTTATAATTAATGAAATTTTATTTTATTTAATAATTTTTTATTCAATCCGTGTAACACACAGGTTTATTAAAGCTAGTGTTATAATACATAGGTATATCTTTATATGAGGCAACCTATGTTTTTATGTATTTATTTCGCCTCATTAACTAATATTTTGAATTTAACTTCTTTTTATTTATTAATGTTTCTCCTCTTCTTCAAGACTTCAACATGGATCTTTATACATTCTTCTTCCCTGATCGAACACAATTTGCATGTCCAAGACATAAAAACAGCTACTAATTAATGTATCAGAACAATGGATAAACACATAATAAGTTTGTTTAGCGTAGACGAGTTCGGGTAAGTTGAACATTGAATTTGAACATGTATTGCTTAGTTTTATTGTCAACAAGAAAAATTGTAAATAGACGGTTTTTTGTTTAGTTTTATTGTGTCGATATGTAGCTATGAATTTTAATGAAAACAAGTTGTATTTAAAGTGAAGTAATTTTTGATCTTGTAAGCGTTTTTGACACTCTCTTGTTATATGCATTTTATGTTTTTTCAGGTGGAAATGATGTTTCTTATTAAAGACTAATATTAATATCATCTTTACTTTTTAGTTTTATTTATTAGGTGATATCTTAAAAAATCAATACTTTTATTTGTTCAAAAAAGTTAAAAAAAAAAGAAGAAGATTGAATGATAGTGAAGGATAAGTATTTCAGATGGGATAAAAAATAAAAATAAAAATAAAAATGATAATGTAGCGTTAAGATGGTATCACAGGTGACTACTATACACCTTGGCCTACTTAAAATTGTTAAAACTCTGTTTATTCTTCTAAGGGAGCAGGGGGCGCCCACGCCGTTGGGCTGCAACACCGCCGCCAACCCCCTCCTTACGCCGCATCCCCCCATCTCACGGCATCTACTCGTCGTGCAAACCCAAAAAATGTGACCGTTTCCCCTCCCCCCGACTCTTTTTTAATCCTTTTTAATTTCTCAAACACTATAAATACAAAAAAATATCCCAAATATTAACACCAATCTCAAAATCTCTTCTACTCATTTTTACTTTTATACACTATGGAACTAAATAAAAAAGAAGCAAGCTAAAAATGTTTGTATGAAAATAACCGAATCAAAATTGATTTTCCTAGACTTACAACAAGAAACTTTGCTTCAGGAAACGGTAGATTAGGACATGAACATTTTTCTTAAACTACATGATGATATTCCCTTGGTGATGTTAAAGAATGCCCTATACGCAAATGACTAATTGTGCGGCTACGTGGTTGGGAATTTGATTTATTGATTTTTAGTTTAAGTATTTTTTATTTTTAATGTTTTAAATTTTGTGTTATTTTATTTTAAAATAGTTTTTAATTTTAGTTTGTGAATTTTTATATTTTATGAAATTGTTGTTTGAAAAAGAAAAATCATGGCATGAATGCCCTTTTCAAAATTTGTAATCGGGTGTGTTGTGACATGGGTTGAGTTGATATGTTTTTATTGGTTGGTTAATCATGTAGTGAAACACTTATGGTATTAGTGTCTCCACCATCCTAACTTTTTAAAAGATTTTTAAAACCTTTCGAGGGTTTTTACTTCCATAAACACACGTTGAAGGGACCCAGTCGATTTGTACTTTGTAATTTGATTGACACCAAACCTAATTACAAATTAAAAAAAAATCCCTTAGGAGTAATTAGTTTGTTAATTTTTGTTTTATATTTCCAGCGTCCGTTATGATCGAACTTAATAAGACAAAGTGAAGCCGACATGATATTTTGGTTGAAAAAAGAATAGTATGCGGAAATTAATAAAAATTGTTTAATAATATATATTAACATTTATATCCTGAATTTCTAAATTCCAAATTATATTAATCACTTGCTTTAGTAACCCGTGTTAAATCCAAAATAATATATTTTTTATTAATTTTGAAATAATATTTTAAGATAAAATACGATTGAAATTACGTATAAGTGAATATTATAAATAATAAAATAATAATATTAACTTTTTAAAATTTTATTTTTAAACTTTTTTATATTTAAAAAAATATAGTAAACATTTTGTCTCAACACAAAATGTTTTAAAAAAAGATCATTTATAAAAATTTCTTTTCTATAACTCCTAGTTTTAATTATTTTTTGTTTATAAATGTTTTATTTTTTAATTTTTTTTTATTTTATAAAAATTTATTTTTTCATAATAATTTTTTTTCTAAAACATCAAGCTTTTTAGAAAAATATTTAAAACGATTGCAGTGCTGCCACGAAATAGATAAATCTATTTTTTAATTTATTAAAAAACTATTTATAATCTAAAATGAATTAAATAATATAATTAGTAATTAATTTAATCAAAAATCGGTTGGTAACATACTATAGCGATGAAAATTTACCAATAATATAATCATGACTAAAAATTAACGCCTTAACATACTATAATATGGTTCTTTCTTTCTAATAATGAAACACACCATTACAAAGCAAACAAGTATCACCGATGACACAATTCATCAAAAATCAGTTGGTAATATACTATATCGATGAACATTTACCAATGATACTCCGTGGAAAATATAGTCATAGTTTCAGATTTCCTGCTGTACACCAACAAACTTTTCACGACGAAGTTACTGACAAAGGTTTAAAAAATAAATACCAAAGGAATTACCAATGGATCTAAAACTAAAAAAATATATATTTTGCCAAAAAATTAGAAAAAAAAGTGTTACCGACGGATTTTCTCTAGTGATCCACTGCTATAATCTTGGACGATTTCAAAGAAATTAATAGTTTTCTTGTTTTTCGATCTAGTTTCATTTTTCCAGTTCTGTTTTTCCTTTATGTCATGCCATTACTACAAAAACATGTATTGTTACACTAAATTTATAGTAATCACCTATTTTGTTATGAATTCGCTCTGTCGATAGTACCCTTGTTGCTAATTAATTTGTTTTTGCTACAGAGTCATATTTGCTATTATTATGTTAAATAATATCCCGCCAATTTTAATTGTTGTATTTCATTTAATTGTTAAATAATTCAAATTGTATACTAGGTCAAATAGGGTTTGTTGCAGAGCATTATTTTTCTCCTATTCTTTCTCTCCTTCACTGTATATGTACGCACCATTTGTTTTAAATAGAATTATCAGATTTCACAATTCAGCCATTGATATCATAATCATTATATATTATAGCTACAAAAAGAGGTTGCTAATTTGGTTCGGTATTTGCTACGAATTTGGCTATGGATTTTTATACTGTTTTTGTTATATATGGATTTGACTTCTGAATGTTGTCACTATTTTGATATAGGTTTTAGCTACATGTTTTACTATAGTTTTGCTACATAAATTTGTTGTAGTTTTAACTATTAAATGGTGCTACGGAATTTAATTAACTATGGGTTGTTAGATTTTTGCTACAAATCTTGCTAAGTGTTTTCCTTTTTTTTCTACGGATTTAGGTATGAATTTTCTTGAGAATTTCTTAAAAGAAATCCTTTTTCTATTGTTACTTCATCTTTTGCGATAAATAACATACATTCATGTTTTTATACATACATGCAAATCATACGTACAAAAGATAGAACCATACCAAATAGACGAAAATATCCAATGTAATACGATAAATATTCAAATTATCCAAACTCTTAACATCATAATATATTTACTAACATAAAATCATATCTTAATGAGGCAGAAAATCATATCTTAATGTCGCCAAGCACGAGAGTTGGGGTGTTGCCATGCCATCTCATCGCCCTGATGTCACGGCATGACCGTTAAAGGTAGTCATATTGAACCTCACGCGTTGACATAAAATTTTCAATTACTTTAAAACATTCTGAATATACTATTAAATCTACACTAATATTTATCATGAACTAAAACTTCAACCACTTAACAATACATTTAATATACACAAGCTGCAAGCTAGGCCTTTGGTATTGGAAAATATATACGTAGAATTATTTTACTGGACCATATATTTTTCATAAGGTGGCCTATATATACAGACATTGCAGACCCACAAAAGAAAAAAAAAATAAGACAGCCAAATACAATGGACAAATACACATGTAGGGTTATACCAACAGTAAACAACTGTAGCCTTAATTCATTTAATAATACAAATAAATTTAAAATTGATAAATAAATATGGACCGATTTACTATCTTTTACAGGCATTTAAAAATAAAATACCAACTCTTTAATTAACTGTAAATATGTCCTCATAAATCATCATGTTCTTTATGTTCTTTGGTCTTGCTCAATCTGTTCGATCCACAACCCTCGATTCTTGATAATGATCCCTCGATGTCACATATTTTTTGTGATATTCACAAGAAATTTAATTAATTTGCTTAGTCGATGATGATGAGATGATAAATATTCATGCATACATTAGAGCTTAATTGGTACCCTAAACAAGTTAAAGATCACATGTTAGCATCTAATCTTATATATTTAAGTAGACTTAAATGGATGTCGTTAATAAGAAATATGCATTTACCATGATTAATGAAAAGAAGTCAAGTTATTGCTGAGAGCGAAATGATTGTCAAGTTTCAGTCTTTGTCCATCCACATCCCACAATTGATCTCCATTTCCCTGGAAAATTAGATTATTTATATAAAAAATGTTTATAATAATAATAACAACAACAACATAATATTATATTATGATAATTATATAATACTTTAACTACAACTTTGTGACATTACATGAGTTTAAAAAGATACCTGGGATAGAATATTTTGCATCTGTGATTGTTGAAATAACAATGAATTAGTTGCTGCTGAACCATCAACCAGCTGTGGCAGCTGGTGGTTGTAGTTACTGTTTGTCGGAGCTAAGGTGGCAGCTCCGCCGTTGGGACTACATCGTTGTACACTTGGCATGATTGGTAGTACCATGCTGCTCATATTCTGTACATATCATCACAGCGTGCAGTTTTAATTTTTCATTTATTAAAATAAAATAATCCCACAAAACATCATTTTTTATTAGTTAATTACCTCATCAGGTTTAAGCATGAATGTATCCATATCCAGTCCAAAATCATATAACATGGGATTTACAGTAGCAAGCTTCATGGAAAGAAACTGAAAATTTGTGTATTAATTCATTTTAGCATACTAAATAACGTTAATTTCATTTAACAAAAATAGCTAAATAATATAAAAAAAATTTGGAAAAATTAGATACCTCAACTTGATTTTGTAGGGACTGGACATAATTAATTATTTCATCCAACATGAGGGCCTTTCCAGTTACCTACATATCAATCAACCCACATGAAACTGTCAGTGATGTATTATATATTTTGATTAGGTTGGGACTGATAAAAATAATATATTATAAAATTTCAGATTTAAATTTAGATTGATTTTTTATGTTTACATGATAAGATGTAAATATACATTGACTTTATAAATTACATATTGTTAGTGTAAGAAATTTTAAAAATAATATAATTATTATAATTAATTTGAGATTAGAAAACAAACCAATTCTAGATTTTGAGAAATGGAACGATCCAAAATAGATTGAAAGGTAGTGAAATCAAAATCATATTTAAAGCCTAGAAAATTGATACGTTTTTTAATAGTTATTTCAAAATTTTAGGGTAGTATATGTTCATTATCAAAATGCTTTAATATTAAATATTTTTCATGAAACAATAACTTATGAATAAACAAATATTTATTTTAAGCGTTATAAATTTTATGTTCCATACGTTGGGTTGTATTTTGATATCTTGGAATTACAACAAAAATATTTTAATTACAAAGTTAAGTATTAAAATTTTTAAGAATAGATATAATAAATAATTAAATTAAATTAAAATGTACATGTTCATCAATAAATATATTTCATCTTTCTTGTGAGCATTAACTTTTTTTCAAAGTCTAATTATTCTACTATAATTGTGCGATCATATTTTTTCATGTCAAGTTCATTCAAAAAAGTAAAAGTTTTTAGTTCTATTATTTGTGAAATAATTTCATTAAACGATATGAGTAAAACAAAAAATCGTTTTTTTTATCTGTAAGTCCCTAACTCACCTTTTTAAATTATTTATTCAAAAATACAAAGATGATTTTGATCATATTTATATCAATTCTTTTAAATAATGTCTAAATCCGAAGATTACTATAGTATCAACTTTTTAATATTTTTTGTTCATAGATCATTGAATTTGTTTCTAAAACAATTGCCATTTTATAACATAAATTGTTTATAATGAATGATACTTTATTATATAATTTTGATTATAAATTGTCTTTAACTAAATATTAATATTAACTTTTAGTTTTAATTTAAATGAATGACAACTTTTTGTATTTTTATTGCACTAAGGTGTTATTTTCGAAACATTTACTTTTTAATATATATGTAAATTTTAAGACAATTTAAACATTAAGAAGTTCAGTTATTTGATACACTTTACTTGATATCAAATTTTAATATGGAAATAATTTAAAACATAAATTATATCAATTTCTAATATGAAACTATTTAAAATGTTAATTATGGTAAGTGTTGATTGTTTTTCAAAATGATTAATAAATGTATTTTTTAAATTACAAATCATAACTTTCAAAATTAAATGCAATCACAATTTAATAAATTTTAGGCGGGAAACTCAATTGAGGAGTCTCTCGTTGATTGTCATGTGTCCCTAGAAACCCTTGTTGATTGTCACATGTCTTTAGAAAATTTTGTTTTATTAGAGATAATAGATAATAGATTTTATTTTATTAAAATAGATTTTTTTGAATAGATGAATAAATAAGAATCAGACAGAAAGAAGACCAATTCACCTTGTCACAACCTGGAACAATGGCTTGTAACAGCTTCATCCTTTCACTTATTTTCTCTCTCCTCACCTGAACAAATATATATTTTCTGTTATTAATAATCATTGACCGGAGAGGATCAAGAGACGGTCAAGAGGGTTCGGTGATCCTGATCACCGGTTTTTTTAATATATATTAAGCTAAGTTTTTTTTTCTAAAAAACATAAGCTCGACTGTAGTTGGTAGATATGATAATCTTATGATAACCCGACCAAGAAGGTTTTTTTTCGTGCGATATCTTATTACTTAAAAACATATGTATAGGAGGGCATAAATGGAAAATAAGATGTGAAAATGTAGAAGAAGGGTACCCTTTCAGCAAGACTGTGGCTATCAGTAGCTTGACCTCTTCTTGCTCTAACATGAATGTACCCAACTGCCCCTTCTTCTTCAGAAGAAGAAGCACAACCTTTCTTTGTATTCTTTTTCTTTTTCTCCACTTGATAATCATTGGTTTTCTTTTGCTTCTTCAATCTATTGCTTGTATCCTTTAAAATACCATATAAAGATTTAATTTTTTTAAATAATTCACAAATTTCAGACAGAAAAGATTAATATATTAAGCAAAACTTCAACAGTAGTCAAGTGAAGTACTTTAGATTGGGCTTGATTTACAGAAGACATTTGTTTATCTTTCCTCTTTTTTGGCAACAACTCATTGCCACTCTCAACCTTTTGATCATCAAGAACCATTGATATTGAAGACTCTGGGCTCTGTAACTTGTTTGCTACATAAGCTTGATCATGTTGATCACCATGAGGTTGGTGGAACTGAGGGAACCAGGCCGCAGTTGCGGTGGCGGTTCCGGTGGTGGTGGTGGTGGTAGGATTTGGAAAGAAAACAGTTTGATCAAGAAGATAATTAGAGTGGTGTTGGTGGTATGAAAAAGCAGCCATTGTTTAAGCTTTTATTGGAGTTTATAATTTGGAACAAAAAGTTTGAAAATTTGATGATCACAAGAATGGAATAGAACTAGATATGAAAATGCGGGTCTTATAACATGATCTTGTAGTCCAGGTATATATATATTATAACGAGGAGGGAGAAAATAGAAATAACTACATATATAATACTAGTTTTAGTGAACTTGTGTATTAAACGGGTTGAATAAATAAAATATTAAATATAATAAAATTTTATTAATTATAAAATAATTTATGATTTAAATTATATATGAGTAAAGACTATAAGTAATAAAAAATTATATCAACTTTTTAAGATTTTTGTTTTCAAACTTTTTGTATTTTTCCCAAAAAATAAATTAAACATTTCGTTTCAAAACAAAACATGTTAAAAAAATGTCATTTTTAAAATATTTTGTGTTTTAAAAAAAGGTATGATGGTTTAGAAAATTTTCTTTTTATAAAAATTTGTTTATCTAGAAATAAACATTAAAAAATATTTATTTCTTAATTTTTAAAAAATAATTTTTAATCAAAAAAGATTTAAATAATATAATTAGTAATTAATGAAATTATTTAATAGAAGAGAGAAGCGGAAAATTTTGTTAAAAATGAACGTAGTGTTGCCATGTGACAGCCCTAATTACCCTTTTATTAGAATAGATAGATATATAAATCGACTATTATTTAAATTGAAAGTGTAGCTAAGAAATAAATTATGATAGAGAAGTAAGTAGTGGATGGTTGAAATTGCTTTTCTTAATATTAAATCAGGATCAACATGTTTCTTATCATATAACTGTATGTTCAGACCTGGGCTATCTAATATTCTCTAAACACAGACTAGAAGTGTAAGGAATAAATACTTTGATAGGTATTTATGTAAGATTATAGGTTTTGTTTTAAGTGTAACATTATATTTGTTTTTTTTAAGCTAGTAAAATCGCATTTGTCACCTCCTGCTCCCTCGTTTTTTCATTTTACCATCCCCTGAACTCTTCGATTTACTCTTCCCTCTCCGACGTAGGGTTTATGGTCTTCAACAATGACTACCATGAACCATCATCGATCTGGGGTTTTTCAGAATGAATGAGAGAGGGAGATAAATCTAGGGGATGATTAAATTATAAGTGATGGGGAACCTGGGGCAATGTCCCACGGAGAAGGTTATCAATTTACAAATTTTAACAGTAAGTAGGTCATTGCTAGGAACAAGGTTTAAGGGTTGGTAGTCCCTAACGGGTGATATATAGATACATTAGAAGATCTTTTACTGTTGTTTTAACAATCACACTAAGGGGCTGTTTGGTAATTTCTGAATGATTAAGTGCTGAACTAATAAGAGGTCTGAACCATTAAGTGCTGAACTAATAAGAGGTCTGAACCATTAAGTGCTGAACCATTAAGTGGTCTGAACCATTAAGAGCTAGTATATCGCTTAACTATTCAAACATAAATGTCTGACCAATTCAGATAAAAGGTCTTAACCATTCAGCATTAGACCTCTTAACCATTCAGTATTATTATAGTGCTTAACCATTTAGACATTTGCTCCAAAACAAACAGTCTGAACCATTAAATGCTGAATCATTCAGACATCTGAACCGTTAAGAGACTGATTCAGGTGCTGTCAAATAACCCCTAAGATGTGAACCACTCCTGAATGTATTGTTACATATGCCATTCATCTATCATCTATCTCATGGGTGCGAGCGGCCACATGAGGACTTCATAGGATGCTCACACTTAAATTTGACATTGTATCAATTCAAATGAAAATAAAAACAATTTATCAATTTCAAATACATACTATAGCTTACTATAAGTAATCTTAGGCTTGAATAAAGCATATAAATCAAGCTATCAGGTTAATCAAAATCGATTTTGGGTAATATAGGCCCATTTAAACCAAACGGCCCACTTTAATTATAAAACAATTCCTAACTGACCCAAAAGAAACCCAAAGAAAAACAAGCAAATCTAAAATTATCTCCTCCATTCACCGATTTGGTACTGATAAACCCCTTCTTCTTCGTCTGTAAAACCCTAGAAACCAGTTAACTGAAAATGGCAGTTTAACACATACTTGTAATACATATCCAAATGGCGACCGGTTTAGGTTTGGGATATTCATGCAACCCCCATTTTCGTCTCAATTATTCTTTCCTCCGTCGCGTTTCTAATGTACGTTTATGTCATAAACTCCTGCGTGTATTCTGTTTTTGTTTTACTGAAATGTCTTAAATCGTTACGTTTTATGTGTATGAAGGTTCGGATGAATTGTGTTGCAGCTATTGAAACAATTGACGGACCAGATGGTTTCTCCACCGATTCTGTTATCTATAACGAAGGAGGTATGTTTGATCTCTTGTGATATGTTTTCGTATTGTTGACTGTTTTACGTATTGGATATGGTCGTGATATCGATTGATTGTGTTTGGAATCGAAGGTGTGGAAGAAAGAAAAGTGGCATCGGAGTGGAAGAAGTTTGGCTCGAAGGAATTTGGGATTACGAATTCGATGATCCCAAAGCCTACGCGGATGGTTCTAAATGGTCTTAAAAGGAAAGGTAGGTTTATTTACTGATTAAATTTTGGAAGTGTTGGTATGATAATATTATACTAGTAAGAAAGTCTGCATTTGGCTTCTGAGAATCATCATGATCTGTTTTCAACCCTCATACCATGTAAGATACTAATATTGTCTGATTTGTTCACCCGGAACTCAGGTTGAGACTTAATGTAGGTAATAATACTACTCCACCATGTTTAAGTATGGAACCTCCTATCGTCCACAACCAAAACACCTAAAACTAGTTACTGGTATTTGAGGTCAGCCAACAAAAACGTTATGAGCTCTGATAGGGCAAAATGGTTAATATTAGGTTGTGTGTCAGCCAATATGCTAACTTGTGATCACAGAAAAAGGATTGCTCATTTTTTATATGTTTCTTATGATTCTGGAACTAGTGATGGTTGGTTATCTAATGCTTGAATGTTTGTTTATACCTGCTTTTCGTAGGATTTGATGTTTACCTTGTTGGTGGTTGTGTACGCGATCTAATATTAAAACGCACACCAAAAGACTTTGATGTGTTAACTACAGCAGAATTAAAAGAGGTCAGTTAGTGACTCAATACTTATATTCTTTGCATTGTGTAATAAGTTTAGTGCATATGGACATGTAAAAGTCAATGCGATTGCTTTAAGAACCCCTTTTTCTCAATGAGATTACCTGAACGACAAAAGTTATTTGAACAGGAGGATTTAATGATTGGATTTTTGGTTCTTGTCTAAATTAATTAGAATTTCAATGTTTTCATGGGAAAATTTGATTTATATTTGTTGAGTCTTAAGTGAGTATTTTCTATAAGTGTAGAAAAGGTTAAGTTGGGTCGAAAAGGAATAGCTGAAGGGCTTTTATGTAACTTTAAAGCGACAAGACTTGCAATCCAAGAAACGAAGATGAGTTATCCAGATATTTGTTTCGTCTAGTAGACTTCTAGTAATCTAAGAGTTTATGTTTTCAGTTAATGTGTGATTTAGAGTTTTAAAGTAAGATGCATGCTAACATTTAGGAACATCGTTGTGTCTTACTACACAGGTGACAAAAGTTTTTTCTTGGTGTGATATTGTTGGGAAACGGTTTCCTATTTGCCATGTGCATGTTGATGATGATGTTGTAGAGGTTTGTCTTCATCCTAATAAATACTGTTGTAACCATTTTTAATGTTTGATTGTTTATACAAATTTAAAACTTGTATCATGTCTACTCAACTTGTTCCGTACTAAAGTGACCTGTTCTGACTGGAACCTGTTTTGTTCGTGGAAAACTTGAATTTGATTGATGAATAGGTTTCGAGTTTCAGCACTTCAGCAAAAAATCTATCGTTGGACCCTGGATTGACTTTTCAACCACATGATGACTTTGATGAAAAAGATCAGTATCGTTGGAGGAACTGTATGCAACGGGATTTAACAATAAACGGGTTTCTGCTTTGGCCTTGGGATCCTAAATCTTCAATGGCTTTGTTTCCAATATTATCTAGAATTGGTTCAGTTTCCTGAATCTTTTTATTCTTGTTTTTCTTTAAATCTATCTAATTATTCCACAAGTAGTAATCTTTTTTTTTATCTCATTTTACAGATTGATGTTTGATCCTTATGCAAATACAATTTATGACTATATAGGAGGAATTGAGGATATTAAAAAAGCTAAAGTATGCATGTATCGTTTAACAATAGTATATTTTCAAAGTGTAACATTCTTATATCAATATAATTTTGGTGTAGGTGCGAACTATTCATCCTGCCAGCTTCTCATTGGTGGAGGATTGTGGTGAGTTTTTTCATAATTTTATAATTGTTCTTTTTTTATCATATATTCCGCATTCTAAAGCTCTCATCCTGTTGCAGCTCGCATACTACGTGCCATTAGAATTGCTGCCCGTTTAGGGTTTGGTTTCTCTCGAGAAACTGCGCATGCTATAAAACACCTTGCGCACACGGTTCTTCTGCTTGATAGGGTATTTAACTAGTTAATTACTAATTCTATCCACGCCTTTTAATCTTTTTTTGTGAATATTTAAAGAACAATTTGGATTTAATTTTGTTGATCTTTTGATCACATGTTTCTAGGGGAGGCACCTTATGGAAATTAATTACATGCTAGCTTATGGTTCTGCAGAACCATCATTGAGGTTATTATGGAGATTCGGTCTCTTGGAATTACTCTTACCAATTCAGGTTAACATAGTTTTTTCACCTACTTAAGTCGTCAGTTTATGCATATAAGCTGACTTGTTTTCATTTTTTCAGGCTGCATATCTTGTCCGTGATGGTTTCAAGAGACGGGATAAGAAGACTAACATGCTTTTGGTAACCTTAATAACGATCAACTTATATTGCTTTACATTTTAAAAATAACATCTGTTTATTGTTTTTAGTGACCTGTAACAGAATGATTTGATTGTCATGTTTAAACTGCAGTCATTGTTCTCAAGCTTGGATAAGCTTCTAGCACCAAACAGACCATGTCATAGTAGTTTATGGTAAAGTTATCAGAAAACAAAGAACCAAATTGGTTGGGTTATATGTGTTGGACTTACACAGCTGATTTTGGCGGTTTGAATCAATAATTTTCTTCTTATTATTATACTAAAGTTTTTTTTTAAATAATAAGACAGTGCATGAAAATAATACACAATTTCAAGTTTGAACTGTAAACTGGTCCGTTAAATCGCCAAAACTAAATCGTATGCATCTTAAGCGACTGAACCAGCCGACTTGCTTTGGTTTGGTTTGTTTCAGCGGTTTATGAACTAGTACTAGTATTTAGTTACATTACAACATATTTGTGTTTCCAGGGTTGCAATTTTAGCTTTCCACATGGCATTGCTAGATCGACCAAGGGACCCTTTAGCTGTTGCTGCATTTAGCCTAGCAGTACACAATGGTGGAGATATGGAGGAAGCTATAAGCATAGCTAGACAAATATCCAAACCACATGTTACAACTTACCAGGAGTTATCAGTGCCTAAACACCTTGAAGATATGGTACTGAAAAACGAGGTTTTGGAGCTTGGATCATCAGTTAATAGGGCACTAACTAATATAACCGATACATATTATGTGTCACGGGCAATGAGTAGCTACCCTAAGGCACCTTATTCTGATCTGGTACGTGCCAGTCAACTTGTTATTTGATAAAGGTGTCAATTTCAACAAAATTACTCATAAAGGTTCCTTTAATGGATTAAATGGGTAAAATATTAAAATTTTACTAGAAGGAGTCGTGTCAAACGATGGCAATCCGGAAAATGTGTATTGTTAAAACATGCAAGCTGCTCCCTACGTCCTAAAGTGATTTCCCACAAACATAAAAGGAAAAGGAAAAAAAAAAGACAATTTAAGAAATTTACAGTTAAATACTGGTTTTAATTAGCAGAATGTCGATTTTTACCGTTGCTGGGATAGAGAAAAGGTCTTTTCTCATCTCTCACTCCGAGACTGTATCTGCTACGAGTGGGAATTTATTGGGTGTATGTTTGTTTGCTTATGATGTCAAGTTTTGGTAATTTGGGACGATAAAATCCAAAATCTGGACAATATAATGGGTGCTGAACTGTTTTATTTGAAAAGTGAAATAATTACTGAAATGATTTGTTTTCTGTGGGTTTAACATGTTTTGACCCCTTACCTAAGTGGCTGATTGTGGCGTAAAGTTTTGAAATTTATACATGATCAGTATTGTTTGTGCAGGTGTTCATTTCTCTGCATCTGTACTTAAAAGCTGTGAAGGTATTTGAATGTGTGAGTCAAGGTAAGGATGCGAGATTTGTGCCGAAGCAAGGTGGCAAGATTAATTATGAGATGCTGGCAATGGGAAGTGTACAGGAAGTGCGACATGTGTTTGCCAGGATTGTCTTCGATACCGTATATCCTTTAGACCTTGGTCAGGATGACTTGTAGTGTAATATCATTTGATTCATAGTTAAAGAGTGATGTGAATCATCAATAGTAAATAGACTTTAGAAACTTATATTTATAGTATTTTTGCAATTCGTTTTAAACTAAACCCGTGAGGTGAAATCAAATTAAGTTCGCATTCAAAGACAAACACAACCCATGCAAAGACAAACACGGTGTTTGTCTTTGCATGGGTTGCGTTTGAAACACAACCTAAGTTGCAGCTTCGTAATTTTTAATGAAGCATAGATTTAACTCATATTCAAATGCAGTTTCGTAATATTTGTATGGAAAAGAGATTAAACTCATATCTAACGCAAAATAAGTTTAACACTAAAGAAAGCGTTAGAATTGTTTTGAAAAATTTGGTTACCACAGATGGTCACCTTGTTACTCATTAGATTGCCCGAATGGAGATTGACCCTGTACAAAATGTTTCAAGTGACAAAACTGAACAATTTTTGTAAACCATAATACCCAGGATGGACATAAACCAAACCCCTACTGTTAACCTAATGCTATTTACTCATCAAAAGATAAAGCCCTCTCCATGTCCTTGAAAATCAGTTAACTTTGTCATCATCTTTCCGGAGGTCCCCTTTTGAAGACAGAACACCACCACCAGTTGTAGGCCTACAAACAAAAAAAGTTTCGTCAACCATTTTCGTTGGAGATATGGGAGAGAACAAATATGGTTATTATTTTAAGAAATATAAAGGAGGAGAAATTTACAGCCCAACAGCTACTTTAAAAGCATCATAAATCCCCCACTGTGCTCCGGTGAGTGTTCCGATCATTAAAATACGAAGAGGAAGACCGCGAGTGAACAAACCCAACAAACCTAGCTTCTGGACAGCCTGCACCAAAAAGAATTAATGTACATTTCAAATATAAATGTGGAAATTATGGTTAAAAATATGCAGATAAAAAGACGTGGATATGCAGGTGACTCACATTGCTGACAGTAGCCCCTTGGGAATTATTTAGGAAAGAAACTAGATTATCAGCTGGGTGAGAAACAACAGCACATAGTACACCAGCTACATACCCACCAGCAAAGCTCACTCCAAGCTGCAAACTTTTGCTGCATTCATCCTTTGGTATCGGGATGATGTGCTTGTACAACATCTCCACTATTGTCTCAAAACATGCAAACTTCATCATTGTATCTGAAGATATATATACATACATATAATAAACAATTGATATAAATGATAATATGCATACCTACATGAAAAGTATGATACAAAACTTTTGATATGGTGGTGTCAAACTTACATGGAATCTGTCGTCCCCATAGAGGTCCTAACCCCTTGTACAACCTGTAAGGAAATACACACAATATTTCCTTTTAGAAAAAAAAAAAGTGGGATAAATATACAACTGATCTGAAATTAGTTAAGTCCCTAGGATCTTACCCAGCAGTGCCTTCAGCATTAACAAACTTTAGGAAGCTATCTGATAAGCCTGTGGCAAATCCAGGGTTTGTTTGGACACGAACCTTAACTGCCTCGAAAGGGCATAGGGCAATTCCAGCAATAAGTTCTGCAGATGCAGAACCTGCAAGGTAGATCAGTGTTTTATATTTGGCCGCATTCTCTGGACCAGCAATGTCAGCATAGGCTTTTTTGAAGAACTCATAAAACCCAAATTTGCAAGCACCCTGTACACTGTAGCCTAGCAAGGTTGGCACCCAGCCTGTAAAAAATCCTTTAAGTCCATGCTCTTTCAGTAATGTTCCAAAACCAGAAGAAATGTTCTTGTATTTCGCAGGATTAATCTGAAGATTTGGATACCCTTGAAATATTAGTCTAGTCATGCAACCAAGACAACACAGATTAAAACTTAAAGAGGCATGGCTAAACATATAGTTTTGTACTTTTGTCAGTGCTGGATTCTAGATATACGTGATTAATATTATGTATGAACATGAACAAAGAATAGGAAGCGTGTAATCTAACTTAGATAGGAGCTGAAATGAATCGACTCCTTTCTTTTATTACTGTAATAGGAGTTTAGTGGCATAGGTGAGCAAAGTTAATTCTAAGAGCTAATCATGTATTTTCCACCTAGTTGTTTGCTGATTAGTTTCAATTAAATATATGTTTGAGTTCATCATGAACTTCGATTAATACTCTAAAGCTTTGTATAAGGAAACAACACATAAAGCTACATAGCAGAAATCTACATTCCAAATGCAGATCACAGTTTTTATACCACTGCATAACCAAATTCAGTCGAAACCTAATAACCATCAACAAAAACCACAAGCGGTTACCTAAATTGAAGCGTATGAAGTGTTCCAGTATGTACCTATCGTAAACCTAATAATCACGCAATGAACAATACAAACAAGAGCTTCAAATGAGTTTAAAATCATCAGTTCCGTAAGTACAACCAATAAATGAAACTATTGCAGCGCTAAACACTTGAAGCCCTAGGTTCTACTCATAAATCAAACAAACACAAGGAAAATAGTTTGAGATAGAAACGTACCTGCATATTACATTTGACGATATCGAGCGGAGTGATAGCCATGTGAGTAAGTCCACAACTGAAAATGCCTCCAATGCTACACTTCGCGTAATAAGCAGGCGAAAAAGCCTCCGTTGTACTTAGATCGCTCGTAGACGCTGAAGATGACGAATAATCCCGTGATTTCGCAATCAAGTGCTCGAATTCGATGAGATACTTCGATGAAGACGAAGAAGAGTAGAGGAACATCGGTATCACCGATCGCCGTGAATTATCCATTAACAAAACTATCGTAATTGTGGATTTTGTTAGTAGTTGCAGAGAGCTATGGTACTACACTATGGTTAACAATGGAGACGAAGGACTTTTGGAAGCTTCAGAAACGTATGCGCATTTCAAGGGATTGTTTAGGATGCGTTGGTTTCCCTCGCAAGGTTTATGCTTTGGGTTTTTCACGTTTGGATATTAATTTTCAAACTAACCTCAAGTTATAGCTTAAACCAGTCTCACACTCTCACATCTTATGGTACGTTTATCTTCTTTATGAGATTCGACGTAAACGACACATGCTGATGGTAAAGTAGCGAACACTTAAACTAAAATGTTGTGTTTTTAAATTCTGAATGACGTAAATGTGTTGGTTTTAAGATTTAAGTATGTACATAACACAGAGTGTGTGTTTGCTGGTTAAATAGAAATAAGATTTGTAAGAATAGGTTCAAAGTTAGCACTTTTATTACCTTCAAACTTTTGCAAGGTGCATATTTTTACAAGTCTAATAAAAAGATACTGTTAAATTTGTAATAAAAAATATGTTGTTTTGATTTTAGAATACCGTATTATTTATAGTTATGTAGGTTTTAAGAACATAAAGATGGGTAACTTTATAAGAAGTTTCTATTCTGGAAACAAAGTATGGCATGATGTTAATGTTTTTTATATGTTTGCAACTTTTGACACCATTCATGTAAAAAACACTTTGTGAGATTGTGGGTTATTTGATAGTATTAAAAATATTCAGTATATAAAAAAGAAAGAGAGTGTGAACCTAACTAATATTTGTCATTATCTCCTACTTTCTCTACTATCATACCTGTTTAATTTGCTCTTCTGTTAATGACATTCAATCACGATTTAATAATATTACTTTTGGGTAATAAAGACTACATATTCAACCACAATTTAATCAATTTTTAAATAGTGAATTATGTACATAGACTCTTCGAGAGCTTCTCATAATAATAATAGAAAAAACTACTCGAGCCATGTCTTGAAACACCAAGACAAAACCAATAAACACTTTTTTATATCATTATTATGTTTAATATTTTTTTAAATAATTCTTAAACGAGTAATTACCTAAGTGCATCTTTAAATATATGGAATAGAGTTTAAAAAGTTGAAACACTATGTTGTTAGTCCTCTCAAGACAAGTTTACAATTTTATCTAATTTAAGACTCTACTAGAAAAATCAAATGTTTATCATTACTTCACACTTTTAATGACTTACGATTTAAATGTTATTCGATGATTGTGTGCTTTCTCTTACCTTGAAAATTTAGGATTCAAATTAACTCAATTTTAATCAATATAATAAAACAATGGTATCTTTTTAACTTATAGCTTTAAGTTATTATTTATTTATCATTAAAAGCAAAATGTAATGTTTTTTGCTTCCTATATTAATTCTCACAGTTTTAATTATGGGATGTCTTTCATCTTGTGAAAATACATCGAGTACATGTTGGCACTCGCCGAATATTTGAAAAGGCCCATGGCATTTTATAAAATTAGTAAGATTTAATTATCATCCATGGCCCATAGGGTGAAGTAACAAGTAGAAAGTGGCGATTACGACATTATTATAGTGGATAAGGGCACAATCTATACCAAAAACCAACATAGTATATAGGAATATCCTATTAAGTATCCAAACCAAAAAGATGAAACTAAATCACAAATTTGGATAAAATATGTGTAGAAAAGACCCACTGATTTTAAGTTAATGTGCTCCTAGAGCAATGATGGGGTCAACATAAATGTCTTTTTAACAAATATTCCTTTTATTATCACATGTAGCTTTAACTGATATGATAATATTATTGTTATGTAATTGCATAGCGAATCTTTCTTTGTTTATATTATAGGTTATAATAGTCATGCAAACGACATAACACTAAAAACCAACCATATTATGTTATGATAACTATTGCTACTAAATATATGTCTGCCATTGAGATATATGTTATGGAGTCGCAAACTTTCCCCACAATCACTGTGTATGCCATGACACGGGAGGCTGATGTTGTCTACCGAGTCAAGTTATACACCATATCCTTTTCTAACATTTTGATTTGTCATCTCTCCGGCTATTCAAGTTTTTCCATACGTGTCATCCTATTTGCCTAGTGTGGCCCCGATCAGGACCTAAACCAATCATTTGAAGTGTGTAGTATCTTTAAATTAGATGACGTCAATGTTAAACCAAATTGGCTCAAAACCTATCAAAGAACTCTAAACAATTCGTCAAGAATAGTTTTGTCATCTTTAAAGTTTAGTTTAATCATATTTCAACCTACAAAACTCCTCGCGTCAGTTGTAGTTTGCATAAATATAATGAAAACCAAACATTGTGTATACACAAAAAATATATATATTCAAAGTAACACACTCACGCAACAGTCTGTACCAATATTATATTTATATAGTGTGATAGAGACATAGGCAAACTTGGTTTCGTGGTGTAGTTGGTTATCACGTCAGTCTAACACACTGAAGGTCTCCGGTTCGAACCCGGGCGAAGCCATATTTATTTTTTTCGCTTTTAGATTTTTAAAAAATAAAGAGCACGTGAGTCATCAACAGGTGGCACGGCCCACCAGAGTGATCTGCCACGTCAGACAACTAAACAAGTGGTGCAATAGATAAGCTTTACAGAGTGTGAGCTATCACACACCACTCATCCTCTAAACGACATCTATCCATTGAACCACTTTAGTCACCACTACGACGTCGTTCGTCATACAACACCTTCTAAGTTCTAACAAGTAACAACTCACCTTACCCTAATCTCATAACTTCACCACACAAGAACCAACAAAAAGAACTTACAATGGCTGCTGTTCCAGTGACTTGTGTTAGATTGACGACTTCAATGCATACCACTCAGGTCAATCCTTTGACTTCCCCTCTCTATTTTGACTTTATGAAATGGTGAATTTAGAAGCAAATATTATTTTTGTTTCCCATTCATGCACATAAGTTTTGTTTTAATCGTTTTATAATTGGCTTAAAGTATAATGCATATTGACTAGACATGTTACCTGTTCTTAGTTTTTCTTTTTGATTATAATACATAGGAGAATAAAAAATATGACACCGCATATGCATGTTGGCGCATGAATTTTGACTATCCATCACTCCATTAGTGCATGAAATTTGACCTTTGAGTATCCATTAGTGCATGAATGTTGACATATTTAGATAACAATAATAAAAATATTATTTCTTTTTTGCTGTGATGGATTTAAAGGCTCTGAGTTTGGATCCCATGTTAAAATTCTACCTTGGATGTCAGTATGTGGTTTATGAGTTTATCAACGGTTTATGGGTTGAAAAGAGGATTTAAAGCATTGGCTAAATTCACCTTTATTTGTTACCCTTCCTATTGATTTGTTTGATTATGATTTCTTAAACTTTTTATAAAAAAAAGCCCTATATATCAACTTGTATTTTTTTCGTATTCTACTTGTATAGGCCATCTTTATATATACCCGTATTCAACTTGCATGCATCCGCATTCGACTTATCGTATATCCAAATTCAAGGTTAAAAAGATAGAATGATCTGTTTGTCAAAAAGAGAAAACTGCATTTAGTAAAAATATAGGTGGTGTACGTTTACCACAACCCTTAGAAAGTCATGTAACAATATAATGAAAAGGATGATTAGATTTTAAAAGGAAAACAAGTCCAAACATGCAACTTTTAGTAGAAGATGGTTTGATAAAAAACATCTAACACTATGTAATACTATAACATATCAATTTATACATTTTGATTTTTAAATACAAGTCAACTTTAATAATTCAACATAAATGATTAAGTAAGATGGTTATTGTCTAGTTATATATCGGGCGGTTTTTAAACCTGTCGATTTGAAAAGGTAAAATATGACTGTGAAACAAAACCGATGATCAATTCAATCGGCTTGAACCAAAACATGAACACTCGATGTAGTATTTGATAAACACTATAGTAACAACTTTTTGACTCGTATTATTCATATTTATACTTTGCAGATAGTAGGGAAAGTCTCAACAATGAAGCTAGTCCCCATGGGTCGGGTCAAAAGTGGTTTCCCTTGCTTGCGCACCTCGCGTTTTCAAATATCTTGCGCAGTAATTCTCTTGTTTATTTCAATCATCAAATAATATACCAGACAGATTAATGATTATTGATTGATACTCGTGAATTGTTACATTTATAGGCAAACCCTGAGACTGTGAACAGAGTTTGTGAAATCGTGAAGACTCAATTGGCACTGTCTTCTGACTCTGTGGTTGCACCTGATTCTAAATTCTCAACCCTTGGTGCTGACTCTCTTGACACAGTAAGTTGTGATAATTTGTGAAATTGTGATAATTTGTTAAATGTATATATGATAACTATTGATGCAACATGCGAATAAAGTTATAGAAATAAATTCTTACAACCATGTTGAGATTTTTTAGTAGCCAGTAAATAAATTTGGATGAATGCAGGTTGAGATTGTGATGAGATTAGAAGAAGAATTTGACATCAGCGTCGAAGAGGAGAACTCTCAAAACATTACTACGGTTCAAGAAGCGGCTGACCTTATTGAAAAACTTGTCGAGAAGAAAAATGCAACCGCATAAATTCTACCATTTTAAATGCTATTTTTTATTCTGTCTTCGACCATCGAACCATTGATTAGAAGATTTATTTGAAACCAATTAAAAAAAACAAGAGTATGGTTAATCATTGCAAGATTTTGGGATTACTTGTATGAGTTTTTGGATCTATAAGTATGTTCTATAATTGTTCATCTTCAATAGTTTCTGCATGCCTTTGGAAAAATTCAAGAACTAGTGTTTTATATTGTCATGTATCAAGTACCATAATAACATATTAACATGACTATCTATGTAACATTCGGCCCCTCGTACCACTAATATTGTTCGTTTTGCCCACGAGGAGCTCAAGTATTTGCTTTTGGTTGCCCGGTTGAAAACTTTCCAGGAAGGTCACCCATCCCTGGATTGCTGTCACCTGAGCCGCTTAACTGTGAAGTTCTCCTCTCATCCACGGCCAATGCGCCCAAAACGCGTTGGTGATATTAGTTACAAGACATTCTTTACCAGGAATCTCTCCTGTCCACTGGACCACGGACGATGTGGAATTCTCCTAGAGTGTTACAAACACACCCTTTTGGACTCATCGTCCTCGATGAGGTTTGCCCCACCATTCCATCTATTAGATTATTAGGCCGTATCTTTCATTAGTGGGCTGTTATTGTTACCATAATTATCTTTTCCTATTTTATCTAGGTTTCTTTATATTCCCTAGTCTATATATATTCAACCTTGTATCATTCATTTAATCAATCAATAATATCACAAATTACCTTCTGTAAGTTGATTTGGTATCAGAGCCAAAATCAACTCCTAACCCTAATCAACATTCTTCTATCGATCCCCAGCCTCAAAGTCGACGCAACTTCCGGCCAAACCTCCTGCTTCAATGGCGGCTATTATGCAATTCTCACACCAACAAATGACAACTCACAATTCTCACAAATTTCCTTTCACCCTCAAACCCACTAATTATGGCCATTGGCGTTCCTTGCTTGAATCGTATTTAACATCACATAACCTCTTTGGTTATGTTGATGGTACGATCCCCTGTCCAGAACAGAAGGTACAAAGTGGTGATGCGACAACAGACAATCCTAGCTATGTTCCTTGGATCTCTAATGATGCTCACATTCGAACATTACTTATTTCAACAGTTTCTGAAGAATCATACCAAAACGTTCAAGGTAAAACCTCCCGTGATGTTTGGTTGTCCATAGAACGGGCTTACGCGCCCAACACTACCTCACATGAATTCTTTCTCAAAATCCAACTCATGCGTATCACCATGAAGGGTGATGAAAAACCAAGTGCCTACCGCTGCAGAGCCCAAGATTATGCCACCGGCCTTGCCAATATCGGAGAACCGGTAAAAGATAGTGATCTTGTTATGCACACTCTTGCAGGACTTCGGGAAGAATACAACATTTTAAAAGGCAGCTTGCTCGCAAGAAAACCTCCTATTTCGTTCAATGAACTCCATTCTCTGCTGTCCGATCATGATTATGCAGTTAACAAAACATTCAGCCCTAACCCACAGGCTCTTCTTGCCACGGCTCAACCACCCAATCAACAATCTTTGACTACTCCAACACCACCCAACCTTGACCAGCTTCAACAACAACTTCAAAACATTCAACTCGTTGCCTCTCAACTGGGCTACCAACTGCTTCCCAACCCGTAACAACCTCAAGCCAATTTTATGTCCAGAAACTTTAACAACAATCGAGGTGGTAGAAACAATCGTGGTCGTGGAAATTCGCGTGGATCTCTTACCCCACGTTCTAGAGACAATTGTGGTCCAAGGCAATTCTCTTGGGCTTCAATTCAAAACACCGTCTTTGGCCACTGTAATCGGTGTGGAATAGGTCACTTACCTTCTCAGTGTCCAAATCAGCAGCAACGGCCTTCTCCTCAAGCCAATTTTACAGTCTCTTCGGTTGCTGCTTCATCCTCTAGAACTGCTTGGAAGCCCGACACTAGTGCTACACATCATGCCACCCCAGACTTATCTAGCTTGGACAATTCTGAGGCATATTATGGTAACGATTCCTTACTTGTTGGCAATGGTTCTTCGATACCTATTTTTCATATTGGTTCTTCCAACATATACTCTTCCAATAAAACCTTTAATCTTTCTGATATTCTTCATGTCCCTAAACTTACACAAAACATTTTATCAGTTCAAAAGTTTTGTCTTGACAATAATGTCTTTTTTGAATTTCATTCTTTCTATTTTCTTGTGAAGGACGAGTCTACACGCACTACTCTCCTCACGGGTCCCAGTGAACAAGGTTTATACTCTATCCGCCTTCCTCAACTCAAGACTTTACCCAAGGTTGCATTCACTGCTGTCAAAGCTCCCTCGGATGTTTGGCACCAACGCTTAGGACATCCACATGCTCAAGTTTTTAATTCTATTGTTTCTTATTGTTCTTTACCAGTTTCGAATAAATTGTCAAAACATTTATGTTCTTCTTGTCAAATGGGGAAATCATCTAAATTACATTTACCTGATTCTACTTTTCGTAGTCATCATATCTTGGATCTTATTTATTGTGATGTTTGGGGCCCTACCCTGTCACCATCTTTTGATGGTCATCGTTATTTTTTGTTATGTGTTGACCATTACACCCGTTACATGTGGTTTTACCTGTTATCTCAAAAATCTGATGTTTATGCCATTTTAACCAATTTCATCAGCATGGTTGAACGCCAGTTCAACACCAAACTCAAATGTATCCAATCAGATTGGGGTGGCGAATTTTGTCCATTAGCTACTCTCTGTCGCAACCTTGGCATAATTCTTCGCCGTTCTTGCCCTCACACAAGAGAGAAAAATGGTTTTGTGGAACGTCGCCACAGACATGTCATTGAAACCGGCCTTTCCCTTATGGCTCATTCTCATCTCCCTCAGCGGTTTTGGCACTTTGCCTTTGAAACAGCCGTTTACCTAATAAACCGCCTTCCCTCTCGTGTCTCTTCAAACAAATCTCCATTTGAACACACTTATGGCCGTAAACCAGATTACTCCTTTTTACGTGTTTTTGGTTCTCAATGTTTTCCCTATCTCCGCCCCTATAACCACCACAAAATTGACTTCCGTTCCACGCCTTGCGTGTTTCTTGGCTATAGCCTCTCGCATCATGGCTATCGGTGCTTTGATCCTCTCACCGAGCGCATTTACATTGCTCGTCATGTTCGTTTTAATGAACATATATTTCCTTATGCTCCATCCCCAAAACCAAACTATCCCTCATCTTCTTCCCCTTATGTCTTTATTTTTCCCAACCCACCGCCCGGGTTTCTGGCTGAACCTACCCCTTCACCACCACCTACGACTACCAGCCCCTCCCCTACACATACGGCCACTTCCAGCCCCTCCCCTACACCTACGGCCACTGCCAGTCCCTCTCCAATACCTACAGCCCAATCCCCCTCTACTTCCTCACCTTCGGTTCCATCCCCTTCACCTCAATTTTCCACTGCCCCAACCGCCACTCAACCAGCCGCTACCCGTTCCAGGCCTGCTAATCTTTGGCAAAACCCAAAACAGCTGGATCGGTACAATCTAGCTGCCTACACCGCCACTATCTCCTCTTCTCTTCCTGTTGAACCTACCACCTTTACCATTGCCAATAAGTATCCTGAATGGCGCCATGCTATGTCCGAAGAATTGGACGCGCTCTATAAGAATGGTATGTGGACTCTTGTTCCACCTGTCCCTCATACTAATGTGGTTGATTGTAAATGGGTTTACAGGTTGAAAACTGATGCAAATGGGAAGATCAGCAGGTACAAAGCACGCTTGGTTGCAAAGGGATTTCATCAACAGCATGGTGTTGACTATCACGAGACATTCAGCCCTGTTATAAAACCAACTACCATTCGGACTATTTTGTCCTTGGCTGTTACAAACCGGTGGCCCTTGCAACAGTTGGATATTCAGACCGCATTTTTACATGGTGACCTTGCAGAAACTGTTTATATGCGTCAACCTCCAGGCTTCGTCGATCCAAATAAACCACATCACGTTTGTTTACTTAATAAATCCCTTTATGGTCTCAAACAGGCACCTCGGGCTTGGTTCCACAAACTGTCTACCACTCTTGTTCAGTTGGGATTTCATGAGTCCAAAACAGATCCCTCTCTATTCATTCTACACTCATCGGGCTTACTTATTTACCTGCTTGTCTATGTTGATGATATTATCATCACGGGGAATAATTCCAACGCGGTTGCTAACATCATTGGGCGTCTCAACTCACTTTTTGCCCTCAAAGACTTGGGTCAACTACATTATTTTCTTGGGGTGAAGGTTATTCATAAGAACTATGACCTTGTTTTATCACAGCGCAAGTACATTGTTGATATCTTGCATCGGACTGCTATGACAGATTGCAAACCCATCTCCACTCCTATGAGCATCTCTCATGAGCTCCTTCCCGACGACAGCCCTTTACTTGAAGAGCCTTCTCGTTACCGGCAAACTGTTGGAGCTCTTCAATACGCTACTCTTTCTCGACCAGGCATTGCCTTTGCTGTCAATCGGGTTTGTCAATTTATGCTTGCTCCTACAGAAAATCACTGGTCCACTATCAAACGCATACTGCGTTACTTGAAAGGCACGAAACATATGGGTCTTTGGGTTCGTCACAACACAGGCTACAGATTGCATGCTTATTCTGATTCTCATTGGCTCACTGCAATTCAAGCCTTTTCCGACTCTGATTGGGCAGGTTGCCCTGTCACCCGTCGTTCTACAGGGGGATTTGCCATCTACCTAGGCCTTAATCTTATTTCTTGGTCGGCTAAGAAGCAGAAAACGGTTTCTCATTCTTCAACCGAATCAGAGTACAAAGCCATTGCTGACACCGTTGCAGAATTGATTTGGCTGAAGTCACTTCTTCGCAAACTTGGTTTGGACAGTGGAGCTCCCACTCTTTGGTGTGACAATCTTGGTGCTACCTATCTCACTGCCAATCCAGTTTTTCATGCCCGCACCAAACATGTTGAAGTTGATTACCATTTTGTTCACGAACAGGTCTCACAGGGCAAACTAAATGTCAAGTTCATTTCGACAGAAGATCAAATTGCTGATATTTTCACAAAGCCACTTCCCTCACAGAAGTTTGTCCTTCTACGATCCAAGTTACAGGTTGCTGACCGCCCTGAACTTGCGGGGGAGTATTAGACTATTAGGCCGTATCTTTCATTAGTGGGCTGTTATTGTTACCATAGTTATCTTTTCCTATTTTATCTAGGTTTCTTTATATTCCCTAGTATATATATATTCAGCCTTGTATCATTCATTTAATCAATCAATAATATCACAAATTACCTTCTGTAAGTTGATTCCATCTATGGATGTGGGATTTACCTGTCCCTCTGAATACCTCCAGGGACTCACCATCCTTGATGAGGTTTGCCCCACCATCTCGAAAGACACAGGAGTGGCTCTGATACCATTTGTAACATTCGACCCCTCGTACCACCAATATTGTCCGCTTTGCCCACGAGGAGCTTACAGATTTGCTTTTGGTTGCTCGGATGTAAACTTCCCAAGGAGGTCATCCATCCCTGGATTCCTGTCACCTGAGCACGCTTAACTATGGAGTTCTCCTCTCATCCACACCCAATGCGCCCAAAACGCGTTGGTGATATTAGAGACAGAACATTCCTTATGAACCAGAAATCTCTGTTGTGCACGACCGATGTGGGATTCGCCTAGAGTGTTACAATCTATAGGGAATTTTACATTTTACAAACTATCATATTTTCTAAAACTAATGTACTTCTTATACTTCAAAATACATCAAGTAAGCCCCAAATTTAAGATTATAGTGACATAAAACTTGAGTGTTATTTCTCATACACTTGTTTTTTAAATCCATATTTGAATATAACATTTTCCTTTTTCTTTCCCTCTATAAAACATTTGCATTTTGTTTCAAAAATTGGTAGTAGAATACCTTATTAGTTTGAAGGAAAAAAAACTTAAGATTACATCAAAAAAAAAAATAATTACGCCGTTGCCGGGGATCGAACCCGGGTCACCCGCGTGACAGGCGGGAATACTTACCACTATACTACAACGACATTTTTTGTAATATCCAAGTTTGTAAATTTAAAATTGACAACTAATTGTTGGGCAATTAAAAGCCACCCCTGACAGTGTAACAGACGGTAATAAACCGACAACAACCGTCTCCGGCCTCTGTGCCTCTTTCCGGCGATCCAAAATCAGTGCAAAAAAACGCATAAAAAGGTTTGAAACAGCTTTTATCCACATCAATGATGGCGCCCAGTGACTCCAAAGATGGCCTTCACACTCTCTCTCTTCAGGTATTTACGCTCTCAATCATTTCAACATCTTTTGCTGATTCACTTTTCATTTTCAATTCAAAAGCGCACCGTACAGATACTTACGCTCGATCTAGGCCTCTACATTGCACCCTAACCCTAACTCTTTGTTTAATCTATGTATGTGTGTGTATAAATATGCAGAAAGAAGAAGATGATAAGTATAAGGAGTATGATTTCGGATCTGACGATGTTGATGCTCCTCTGCCCCTTACTGTTGCATCTCGTGTTTGTTCCCTTACTCCTTTGCACTATTCTGTTGCCGTTATACTGTTGCCTTATGTTATGAGAGAAGTGTAATTGTTTTTGGAAATGTGTCATGAATTCATGCCCTAAATGCTGTTAATCAGTAATGTATATTGCCAGTCTTCCTGTATTGTGAGGATGATTTTGGTTCTGTGAAATGAAGGGAGTGTTGATATGATGTGTTTGTGTGTATGATGCGCTGACTGTTGTTCGGTGCAGGTATTGTACATGTTAGGTAATAGTGCTGCAGGACCTGCTTTTCGGTTCACTCAATGGTTGGAATTGGTTAGAAAGCGAAGCGGGAAGTATAAGTCGTCTGGATTCCCTCGCCACCCTCAAAGGCTTGATAGCATGCTCTTGAGGTCATTCGCATTTCCCCTGTCTATATATATTCTCGTATTTGATTGATTGGTTAGTGTTTTACTGTTTTGGAATCTTAATTGAGTAATTTTTTAATTGTGGTCATTGCTATTCAGTCCAGTGGATTTAAGCTCGGATTCAAAAAATTCTCCTCCTTTCGAGCAAGTTACAGAAATCAGTCTGTGGGAAAGGCTTGGTAAGGCTGCTATGTTAAACATTGGGTCAAGTACCTTCTCTTGGGACATGCTTTCTTCGCTTCACCACACTGAACATAGCAGCAGCATTGAACATTCTGAGGATGATATGAATAAAGCATTAGAGGTATGTGAATTTAAGATTTTTTCTTTTTATCTTATTTTACATGTGATTTAAACATTTGGATCTAACGATTTACTGTTTGGGTTTCTTCAGGTAACAGTGAATTCAGGGGGAGTTGTATTCTTTGCGCTATTTAACCATAATGAAAGTGGTGAGTTAGTCCCTAAAGAAGCAGCAGCTGTTATTAAAATAGCATCTTCCAGAATGGCGACACAATCAGAACGACTTGGTTATGAATTTGCAAGATGGCTAGGTGTCAGAACTCCACAGGTTATTACACCTTCTACTTTCTTTTTATCTGATTTTGCCATCCCTGCAAAAGAATAAATTCGTACTGTTTTGTAACTTGGTGCAGGCTAGAGTCATTCACAATTGTAGTCCCGAGTGGTTAAAAATCAAAGAAGCTGCAGAAAAGGCAAAGGAGGCTGCAGTTTCTGATGGAGATGAAATTGGTGAAGTTACTTGCTCAGAACTTCTAGAAGCCCTTGAGCTCAGCCGATGCCTTTATCTCATGAAGTACAGTTTACTTCCTATATTATTTTGTGTTTCTTTCCCTTTATTTACTTAATATAGAGCGATGTGGTCATAATGGCATAATGTGTACATAGGTCGCTGTTATGGTCCAGGATTTGTGATAAGAGTTACAAGGCAATTAATTGTGAAATCGGTGTCTTTATAAAATAAAGAGACGCCTAGATAGAGAGAACCTAGCAATCTCAAAGAACATGATTGAAGCTGAAATACAGATTCTGATTGCTATTAATGTTCTTAAGGATGGAATAATAAGTACTTCTAGATACTGGTGTTTGGAGGCCATCCAAGTATCAATTTGGTTTCATTTATGCAGATTCTTGCAAGAAAAATAGTCAGAAAATTTAAATGACAAAATGCCTCTAAATCTGAGGATTTTGTTACATTTAGAGTTATAGAATGACCAAAAAATGCCCCTGAATTGACTCAAATATGTTTTGACAATCCATTTAAAGGTTAATATTTTGAGTAGATTCCAAAGGTACCATTTGAGGTGACAAAAGCTTTAAATTTTAGGGCATTCTGTCATCTTACATTTTTTCAGCAACTATTTTATGGAATATAAATAACCAAATTGATATTTGACTGGTCATATAAGTTGTAGTATTTGGGTGGTCTTAGTGAGAAACTTTTGAAGACTTGGGTGGCTTGCTATACACTATCGTAATTAAATTTAGAATAATACCCTTTCTGCAGTTATGTGCATGGATCTCCCTTGTTAGAAAATTCGAGTGCATTTAAGACACAAGAAGCTGCAGAAAAGACGTCAGCTGCCCTTGGCAGAATCTTATTGTTGGACCTTGTAATCAGAAATGAAGACCGCCTTCCATGTCGTTATCTGAGGTGGCGAGGTAATTCTGCGAATTTATTATTAGCAGACAAGATGGCGACTGCAAATAGGGATGCATTAGAAGAAGCTTTTGATTCTGCTATTAACAGATATAGACCAACAGTAATGCGGGCACTTCAAAAAGATAGAAGATCAACTTCAGTAGATAGCAGAATGAGCACTGATGATTCAAATATCTTATCAAAAAGCTCTAATCTTCCTGACACTACATTATGTCCTATATCAGGTGGGAAAACCCTTAAGAGACAAGTTACAATTGATCCAATAATAAGTGACTTTGATATTGTGGCTATTGACTCTGGTGTCCCTCGCCGACCACCTGCTGGCAAACGTACACACGATCAAGAAAACTATCCTAAACTTGTGGAACTCCTTATCAACAGTCCTGAGTTTGCATCACATTTATTACACGACATAACTATGGGGAAATTAGGATTTCCTCCAGAAGCTTCTGAAAGTTCCGACAATAATTTGCCTTTTATCAAAGATATGAACTCAGTCGTTCATGAATTCAGAAGCGGGTTCCGTGCCGCCCTGATGGATTTACAGGGTTTTCATATCTTTTTGCTCACACTTCACCAAAAATTGGATAGTTTGTCGAGGAGTTTTATGAATATTATAGATAAAACATCGAGTGAGGATTTTGATAAAGAAGATTTGATGGTACTTGAGTCACCATCACATTCTGCTCCTTGTGTTTCCCCACAAGGTCAGGAGAGCCAGTCAGATTCAAATGATACAGAGTTGCAGAAAACAGCGGAGAAAGCATCACCATCTTCAGGATGCAAAGAGAGTTTGGATTCAGTATCTCCAATGTCTTCTTCTTCACATGGAAAGTCCAACAAGGCATATTCAGAACCATTAAGTACGATGCGTATCACCTCAAAACTGCGTGATTTCCACAAATATGCTAAGGTTTAACTCTTTTCATCAATAAGTTAAGGATTCGTGTTTGTTTATCTGTGATGTTTGATTTCTAAGTGGCCATACATGTAAATAATTCTAATCATATTTAACACTAATTATTATTCGTTGATCTTTTTCAGGTGGATGCTGAACTGAACAAAGAACTAGAGCAATGGAATGAATTGCTAAAGAATGAAGCAGTAAAGCTATGTCAAGAGAATAATTTCAATTCAGGATTTTTTGAGGGCAATGAGAGTAATTTTGTTGTTGATGCTTATGAATTAAAGGTAATCTGTCCAAACTACCAAAACAGCAACTTCCTGTTAGCAAGCTTTTAGTTTATTTAATTATGTTTGTCTCTTCACTTTACAGCTTAGGCTTGAACATATCCTTGAGAGGATATCATTAATATCTGATGCCGCAAATACAGAAAAACCATCATTAATTACAAGTAGCTTATTCATTGGTGGGGCATTATCTGCAAGATCTGTTTACACGCTGCAACATATAGGGATCACACATATATTGTGCTTGTGCTCAAATGAAATTGGACAATCTGATTCTCAACGGCCAGACCTATTTGAGTATCGGAACTTTTCTGTAAGTGAGGAATCCTTTTCTTATTGTATATAGTTTCTTAGAGATGGAAAAATGAGCATGTAGGGTAACTAGGCTAATTGAGTCCTCTTTATACAGGTCCCCTTTCGTCCAAAATTTATTTTATAGTACATAATTAGAGTGTCACGTGTGATTACAAAAAATATATTATTACGGTAATAATCAAAGTTTTTGAATAAAAACGTAGTGCTGGCTCTTTTACCTGTTGGGATTAAACATACCTTGATTGGCACCGATGAGATTTTTGGTGTATTGTTCTCTCATAACTTGTAATAATGAACAGATTGGTGATGAAGAAGATTCAAACATCAGTGAGATCTTTGAAGAAGCGCATCAATTTATTGATGATGTTGAACAAAAAGGTGGAAAGGTTCTGGTTCATTGCTTTGAAGGTAGAAGCAGGAGTGCTACGGTTGTTCTTGCTTACTTAATGATGAGAAAGTAAGTAATTACAAGTTTTATTTATACTACCAATTATTAAGGTGTGTTGAAAATTTACATTTCTGATTTGAAACCAGGTGAACTTGGAATAATCAGCTAACTTTTTTATAGCTGATTATCTAATTCTAATTATTCAGCTCTACACAATCACTTCCAAAACACGCATTTAAACGCTCCTTATATATTATAAATTATTCTTTATTTAAGCTTGTGGTTATTGTCTTTCTATGAAGGAAATACACACTACAGAAAGCATGGAATAGCCTAAGAAGGGTTCACAGACGAGCGCAACCAAATGACGGTTTTGCAAAGGTACTAATGGAATTAGATAAAAAGTTACATGGGAAGGTTTCAATGGAATGGCAACAAAAACGGCCGTCGATGAAGGTGTGCCCAATATGTGCGAAAAATGCTGGGTTAAGTAGCAGCTCATTGAAGCTTCACTTACAGAAAGCACATAAGAAATTGTCATCAGGGAGTGTAGATAGTGCCATGACTATGGAGATACAAAAGGTTTTAGAAGCACTCAATATTAACCAGAGACGATCTCATTCCAGTGAGTGATTGATCAAAGTTCTTGAATGGAATGTTGTATAAACCCATGGTTTGGTAACCAGAATAATGTATAAACTGCAAATAGTTCTCTGTTTCTGCCAATTTGTAAAAGAACATTTTTAGCTAAAGTGGGAACAGCTAACATGGCATTTCAAAGAGTGGATCGTTTAACGCAGAACGCACCGATCAATACGTAATTGCAAGAAAGATATAAACAATCATACTTATTGCTTCAATCGTGAAAGGGGTAGGCCATTGTGACTCGATTATTAATAATCGAGTTAAATTGGGTTACAAATTTGCTTATCGGTCAATTAAACTCTATCAAAATGATACGTGTCAATTTGAGTAGACCCAAATCTAATAAAGGATCGATGTGGGTCGTTACTAATTATAAAACTTAACTTAAATGGGTCCAAATGATGAACGCCACCTGCCACCATGGTCGGCTGCGATCTGCTTTACACCATCAGTCACCACTAGCCATCATCAAATCAAATATAGTAGATGAACTTAATTGATACTCTTTAAATCAATCCATTTCACGGCAAACTCACTTTGACCCGAACCAAGTGATCCTTTTTAAACCATGTTTTAAAACAACTCCTTTGACCTAAACCCATATTAAAACCCGATTTGACCCGCACATAGTTTGACCCAAACCGTCCGTTTTCTTAGACTTAACTGTAATTCATAGGATGATTATATAACTACAACCAACTCTCCCTACCGACACAATGTAGAAGTGCTTAAGTAGTTGCAAAGAACACCCGTAAGAGCAGTTACCCGACAAATAGTATTCCAAAACTCACATAATCTTGCACACGTAGTTGGTTCTGTAAATATATACAAGCCTTGGAATGTAAACTGAATTCGACCGCTTCGACTGAAACATTAAAGGACAAGAAAATAAAATAAACATGAAGCACCGTTCACAACTATTAAAAGAACAGACTAATACAACTCCTAGGAACTGAAAGCCAGGAACACCAATAATGCAAAGTGAAATGTCTAAACTTAACCTTGTCTACTACACTGCAATTGGTTCAGGTAACACCTCTGGCGACGCTCCACCACTACCATTGAGAACCGTCACATTACCATCTGAATCAACATCCACGATTACTGAATCACCCTCCTTAATCTCACGTGCTAGCATTTTCTCCGCCATGCTATCCTCCAAAAGCCTCATTATAGCTCTCCTTAATGGCCTTGCGCCATAACTAGGGTTATAACCTTCTTCCACCACCCTATCTCTGAATCTCTCTGTCACCTGAAGTTCTATTTCTTTACCTTTTAGCCTCTCAAATACTTCCTTCAGCATTATGTCTGCTATTTCTTTGACTTCGAGTTTAGTCAACTGTCTAAACACAATCATTTCATCCAATCTGTTCAAAAACTCTGGCCTAAAATACTGCTTAAGTTCTTCGGTAACTAAACTTTTGATTCTGTTATAACTACTGTCTTTCTCATCATAATCAAGATCAAACCCTATTCTTCTTCCACCTTTTTCAATCACATTACTTCCTACATTTGATGTCATGATTAGAAGTGTGTTCTTAAAGTCAACTGTTCGTCCCTTGCTGTCGGTCAAGCGTCCATCTTCAAGAATCTGAAGCATCATGTTGAACACATCAGGGTGAGCCTTCTCTATTTCATCAAAAAGGACCAGGGTGTAAGGGCGTCTGCGCACTGCCTCGGTCAGTTGACCCCCTTCGGTGTAGCCAACGTACCCAGGCGGTGAACCAATGAGCTTTGAGACGGTGTGCCGTTCCATGAACTCACTCATGTCAAGCCGGATCATGGCATCTTCTGAACCGAAGTAGTAGGCGGCTAATGATTTTGCAAGCTCGGATTTCCCGACACCCGTGGGTCCTGAAAATATGAAGCTGGCTATGGGACGGTTAGGGTTCTTGAGACCCACACGGGCTCGGCGGATGGCTCGGCTAATGGCTTTTACTGCTTCATCTTGACCGATGATTCGGGTGTGGAGTGTGTCTTCCATTTTGAGGAGACGGTCTGACTCATCTGTGCTGACTTTCTCTACAGGTATTCCAGTCCATGTGGCGACAATATGCTGAATATCAGCTTCTGTTACAATCGGACCCTCATCACCCGCTTCACTCTCGGCTTTACTCATCTCCTTGTTTTTATCAATTAGAGCCGATATTTGAGTCTTGAGATCCATTTCTCTATCTCTTAGCTCCCCTGCCTGTCAAAATTCAAAAGGCAAGTCAAACCTAACCCGACAACATTCCAAAAAACTGAAGTTAAACTTTGATTATAGTATTTTCTATATAACGTAACATCCTCATGCAGGATTCATATTTGTAATGATGAAATAAATTGATGAAGAAACAAATTACCTTTTCAAAGTCCTGACCGCGAACAGCTTCATTTTTCTCTTTTGTAATTTGTCTAAGCTCTTTCTCAAGCTCTCTAGCTTCCTCGGGTAGCTAACAAAATTTATCCCAGTTAGCTAGGAATATCAATTACAGATGGAGGTGGCAATTTCAAACCATCTACTTATAAATGGGTCGATTTGGGTTCTGTTTTATCTATACCTCTAACAGGTCAAAAGAGAAAAATAATAATAACTAGCTTAAAATGAAATGGGTTGAAAGGGTTGAAAGGATTGAAAGTCACCCAAAGTATGCTTATGAATTATGATGCATAAAACATCCTGAATCATTTTATTTGGATTATCTTTAACATATTCCGGTTCATCAAACATAAGTCGGTTTCACCGCACATAATCACCATTTTTTACTAGGGTTGAGAATTCCTAACGTGGCATGAAAACACGACACAAAATAAATAGGTTAAGGTTGGGGCTAAACGCCTTTGATTCGTAAATGGATGGGCACAAATAACTCATTTACTAGCCGATTGGGTTTGGGCTAACATGACCATCCCATTTCCAACTCGTATAATTGCAAAAATTAAATATTAAAAGTTATAGCACCAAAAGCACCGATTAGATTTTAAATTTTTGTAGTTGATTTTGATCTTAGGTTAGTTTACTTTTTCACTTTTTGTAGTTGAATTATGGGTATCAATTACACTAGCAATAGATAAGGGTTGTAAAGGATACACAAAGCTAAACCACTTAACTAGGTTAGGGTTCACCTTTTCAACAAAATAAACTAATAAGATTGGAAACTGCTTTGGGTTAAGGACCAACAGAAAGTCTGAAACCCAACACGAGTTGCCAGCCCTAGTTTTGACATGTTGCCCAATTTGCCCAACACACCAATTTGACCTCTAGCTATAAACAAAGGAAACAGAAAAAGAACAAATGATGTACTTGTGCATGGCGAAGTCTAACACGAGATCCAGCTTCATCAATCAAATCAATTGCTTTATCAGGAAGAAACCGGTCACTGCATCATATAAAAAAGCAATCAAGCATTGAACAAAAAGTGGCACAAAAAAACCTCCAATTCTTAACACGAATATAACCAATTTAGAGCTTTTCTGATAATTCTTTAAAAAGTTGCAAGATACAAATGTATGAACATAAGCAATATTATAGTATAGATATAAATACCTTATATATTGGTGTGACAACTCAGCAGCAGCAACTACAGCGTCATCAGTGTACCGAAGTTTATGATGAATTTCATATCGTTCTCTAAGTCCCCTCAAAATTTGAATTGTTTCACCAACAGAAGGCTCAGGAACCTTAACTGGCTGGAACCGTCTCTCTAATGCTGGATCTTTTTCAATATGTTTTCGGTATTCATCAAGTGTTGTAGCCCCGATACACTGCCACATAAGATGCATCAATTAAAAAGAGATGGACTAAATAAGTTTTAAAAAACAAATTAAATATATGTAACATAAAGCAACAATTATTACAAAAAAAATTAGCATCGCATACCTGCAATTCACCTCTAGCAAGGGCTGGTTTTAATATATTAGCAGCATCAATAGCACCTTCAGCTGCTCCAGCTCCTATTAGAGTGTGGACCTCATCAATAAAAAGAATAATATCATCACTTTGTTTTATTTCTTCCATTAACTTCTTTAGTCTTTCTTCAAATTCTCCACGGTATTTTGTGCCAGCAACAAGAAGACCCATATCTAGGGTTATGACCTGAATATATTAGAACAGAAGATAATTTTAGGCGGCGTTTGGTTTGGAAATTGGTACAGGTTTGAAAGCGAAGGATGAGACTGAAAGGAGCAAATGTTTTATGATATATGCTTGCTTTATAAATAAAATTATATTTTTTTATGAGAGGAGGAGGGGGGGAATAAGATAGCCCACCTTATAGATAAGAGAGAAGGATGAGAGGCCCCACTTTCCATGGGTTTTCTTATACCCTCTCAAGTCTTATATACATAGTTTTAGAGGAACCCGTACTTAATGGAGTTTCTCAAACAGTCAAACCCATAACAACTATACAAACATCTATCACTTCCATACCCATTTCTTCATTCCTAAACCCCTAAGACCAAGCACAACCTTAAACATTATGAAAAACAAACAACTGCTCCTTTAACCAAGTAAAAGAACTAAAACCACATAATGGAGTACGCAATATTTAGAGGTTTACACCACAAGTAGACCAGGCATCTAATGGTGTTTATAAGATGTGGCCATTATGACCTAGTTACTTAGTTACTCATTACAGCAAAATTAGACGCTATTCTTGCATCTTTGAGAGACGATGTTGAAGAAATCAAAGCTCGGGTGATTGGAGATGGTTGTAACAATGAAGAATCAAACAGTTATTTGAAGAACATGGTGGAGAAGGAACCGCAAGGGTCCGAGCAAGACCCTCTTCAACAACATGGATCTGACATTGATAGCAGGATCACTGCTCAAAACGGCGTAACCGCTGATCGGATTGAGGGCGCTGATGAAATGGATGACGGTATGGGCGCTGAAGAAATTGACAAAATTGATAGCACCAGAATTGAAGCTTGGGGGCCAGCGAGGAAATTAACAGCAAATGGCAGCCATGGTCGGAAGGGGAGACGCGAAATTGGTGCTCTTGTCGAGAGCAGTAAGGCTTGATACATAAACCCTTTTAGGGTGCGAATTGGGAACAGGGACACTATTCGGTGCAATCAAGTCTGTCAAAATGTATCCCTGCAATTCCCTGAATTAAAAATTATCCAGGATCTTTACCCTTTTTTCATTGCTTTGAGTGAACCTAACTGGATTGGGTCAACCCGACTGGACTTAGCTTTCAGTCTAATGGGCCTGGAGCAGCCCTGTAGCCAAAAGCATATAGCCAAAATACATTATGAAAAGTTGTCTGTCTCGGTTATTAACGGTTGGGAAGCCGACCTGCAACCACAATTCATTTTGACTCACCGATGGGTCTATTGAGGTCAACTTATAATTGAATGGCTTATTGCTTGGTGCATTCATCAGTTGAAAGAAATCACTTGGAAACATCTTGGCTTGTTGGCACATCAATTCTCTTATTTCCGACTTGAGGTCAAGTCGTTTCTCCGAGCGGGAAGTATTGATACGTATCCATTGGGTCAAATTAACCCAGCTGGACCCATGAAGACCAATAACCCAGTCAAATAGCTTCTAACTAAGGGGGAAACTGAAGTAGTGGGGCAGAATGTTAGTGGCTAGTAACTGCTCAATTAACGTTTAAGTATTCCATTTGATGCTCTAGTTTGAGTAGTCTTGTTTTCTAGTACTTTGATTAAGGTTAATTCCTTGTTATCGGAGATCAACCCATCTCGAATTGGGTCTATTTGTATTTCTTTCCTGTTTTAATCAAGCCGACTGTTTCAAGTTCTATCATTAACGCATTAATTATTTGACTTCAATTAACGCATTGTTTCAACCTGAACTCGTATTGATCTCCTACCCAGCCCGCCCCACCCGCCCTTACCATCTTTCCACATGTAATGATTATTGACTGCCATTAAGTTAGACTCACCTTCTTCCCCTCGATGGTTTCAGGGACATCACCATTTGCAATTCTTTGAGCAAGACCTTCTGCAATGGCTGTCTTCCCTACACCAGGCTCCCCAATAAGGCATGGGTTATTCTTAGTTCGACGCCCCAATATCTGGGTGACACGTTCAATTTGTGCCTGCCTTCCAACAACTGGATCCAACTTACCCTGAAAAGGAAATCTTTAAAACAAATATTTTAATAAAAAGCAAAATCCATCTGGAAAAAAGCCATGCTGCGAACTACCTCTTCAGCTAGCATGGTTAAGTTTGTTCCATATTCCTCCAGGGTTGGCATCTTGCTGCCAGAGGTCCCACCTCCAACACCTGCACCTACAGCTTCTGCACTCTCACCAACCATTCGAATTACCTACTCATAAGTTTAGAAAAAATGAGCAAAACCGAAAAAAATATAAAAAAAGGTTTAAACTTAAAACAAAAGGGAACAACTCAGCCTTGCCTGAGTGCGAATGTTACTAGTGTCAACTCCTAAATTCTCCAGAACACGAGCTGCAACACCATCACCCTCTCGAAGCAAGCCAAGTAGCAAATGCTCTGATCCAATATAGTTGTGACCTGCATATATTTCCGTAATGGAACTAAGCAGCTGTTGACAGAAGAGAAATCTTCAGGAAAAATAAAATAAAATATACCAAGTTGGCGGGCTTCCTCCAATGATAATTCCAAAACACGTTTAGCTCGAGGGGTAAACGGGATCTCAACAGCAACAAATCCACTACCCCTGCCAATAATTTTCTCAACTTCCACACGTGCATCCTTTAAACTAATTCCCATTGACTTTAAGACCTTAGCCGCGATTCCAGTTCCCTCACCAATAAGCCCTAATAATATTTGCTCTGTGCCAACAAAATTGTGACCTAAACGACGTGCTTCCTCTTGTGCAAGCATAATTACTTTTATAGCCTTTTCTGTAAACCGCTCAAACATAGCTTTAGGTACAATCCGTGTAGCCCGTCTTGATCTAACAGATGTTGCTAAAGAGACTTTAGAATGGAAATCTTGGCCCTTTTTCATAATGTTATCTAAAGCATTGGACCCACGTAACCCTGAAAAGGTCCTCATTCTCATGGGAGGTGCATATGAATATGACATCATTTTAACTGTTCTTTTAGCCTGCCCAGATTTATTAGTATGAAGTTTCTTTTCATGGTCAACCGAAGGAAAGTAGGCGCCTTGAATTAGTGACCCAGCCATGGCTGCAGCTAAACCAAATAAAAGGTTATGTATATAACTTTCATAAGGTATCTAGCAACATGTGGTTAAAAAGAACACTACAAGCATGCAGTTTATATTTATTTAGATGGGTGTCAAATATCCACTAATATTTTACATATTCAAAAACACGTAAAGCTTCTAAAGATTGAAGTAAAGGAAAAACCGTCATTACGCCAAAAGAAGCTTCTTTGTTTGTGTGTATACAACCAACTTAAATTATTTATTGAACTAGCCAGAGGCTGGAATGTGACTGTTGAACCGATTTTTCATTTCTTTACAAATGTGCAATGACATCCAGATGGTAGAAAATGAACTACTGGTACATCGATAATATCGTTATTTTGTGCAATCAGTCAATTTAACATTACATGAAGCGTCAGGGTACAATCCTCTACCTTAATTAGGTTGCTTGAATGACAATCTATATATGTTGATCTTATCGTATTAAGCTTATTGCACGCGTATATGATTCACATCATTGCATATTCTTTCAAAAACTTCATTAGTCAGAGAAAAGTATCATCCTGTAAACTCCAAATTACTTCCATTAAGCCATCCGTTAAACAAATAACAGACCAAATCACACACAGAAAGGCATGAGTAAACAATTACTTGCTTTTCTTGCAAGAAAACAATGAAATTAACCATTTCGTCTGTTGAAAACGAACAAATACTTGAATCGCAAGTCAAACATTAAGCCTAGAAGCTCCAAATTATACCGTGAAGAACATAAAAATGCAAATGCAAATGCAAATGCAAATCTATAACGAATCACTGTTAGGTCAAACAACTCGAGTTCAAGTAATAATTCACAACATGAGTAAATTATTAGCATAAATTATTAAGTAAATCAGGTGCAGGATGACTTACTGGGGATACAAAAAGAAGAACAAACCGAGGGTCCGATGTGAAGGGAACCGAGGGTCCGATGTGAAGGGATAGTGGGGCTTATCAAAGAAAGGATGCAGGTGAGATGATATAGCCGCCAGTCTATGGGATGATGTCGTGCACCTTCATTATTAAAAAAATTGGGGGAAATGCACCGCCCACTCTACCCTTATTGATGTTTTTTAAATTGCTAACCCTAACCTTCCTTGTTATCTCCACGTTTTTCTCCCTTCTATTTTTTTTCCTTCCATAAAAGCATTCACATGAAACATAGTACAACCTTATAATTTTTTAAAAATTTTAAAAGTAATTGTTAGTGAATGAGATGATAAATATAATAATAAATATATGAAAAAATATTATTTTTTGTAAGTTAAACTTCTAAACTATACTCTTATCTGGGACAAAACATGTGACATTTCCTCTAAAGCCTTCTGTTTTTATTATCCGGGCTAATCCCATGATGATTATCTTTACTATTTAGAATACGTGTAGTGGCTTTGTAAGAGATGAGGCATGGCTGAGGTGAGAGTGGTGTGGGGGCGTGGAACGCCCCCTGGGTTGTGAAGGGGTCACGGATGTTACCCTTTTGCTTCTTTTGAGATCATAGAAAGTTTGTCACATGTCACTCTCACATTCACTTTAACGAGGTCATTAGGTTTACCCTTGTGTCTTTAGGAAATTAAATAACATCTATATTTTCTTTGTTTTAAGATGTGATATTAAGGATGATCATAAATATCAAATAATGGATTTATAATTGAAGTATAATAACTAAGTGAGAAATTGATGGTTACGTGTGGATTTTTTATTAACCAATTATGAGTGTGTTGTGAGTTTTTATAATTCACAAATTGTCTATAGTCTTTAAACCATACAAATACTATGATATTACTCTCGATATTTTAATCATGAAAACTTAAAGTGAAAATACGAAACTATATGACATATTCTGTTATGAAAAATGGCATACCAAAAAATGACATGAGACTTGGTTTTATAGATTGAAACCATCACAATGTTTTACTGAAACAACACAACTCTTCACGCAAGTGTATTAGTTAATGGTTAAAACGATTATTAGTTGTTTAGTTACATCAATGGTAACTTCTTGATAGGAAGAAACTTCAACGATAGCCGAGTAAGTGTTCATGGTTGGTGTGTTAGCATTACCTGCAGCATTGTTGTTGATGCCTAGTTGTTGATGGTAGTTACTAGTCACATCGGCAGTTACTATTGTTTTTTGCTACTAGCACAAGATGATATATTACACTCCTTAAACACATACACACTCATTTCCTCGTGTAGTTTGCACTTGCTTTGGTTTTGTTCGCTAATATTATATTACGTTAGCTCGTGGGTCACTTTAAAAAGCATGGGTTGACGGGTTGTTATTAAACATGTGCAGGAATATACTGGCGTTGATTAATTAATCATAAACCAATGGTGAAGAAATCATGCTCTCATGATTTTTGCACATATTTAATCACCGTGTCATATCCCCTGTAATTGTTGAGTTTTCACGGTTGCTAGTGAAACGAACCTTATATCTTGACTTCTACCTCTGCCAAAACAAGATCCATGAGTTGATCGTCCTCCTCACAAATCATATCGATCAAAAACACCCATTTCACGTAAATTTGTTGGGCGTGTTGACTAACTGGGAGCTAGAGTAAATCACTATTAACACCAAACAACATCATGTTCATTTTTAATACATATTTGACACATTAGTTTATTTTTTCTTCTTGAAAGTACAACCAAAAGTCTTAATGGAGGATGAACGCATTTAAATTTAGAATTATACCTTGAAGAACTCCAAAAACAAGGTTGGAGCCGGTTACAAGATCAGTGATCACATATAGAGATTGGGCATGACCACATAACGAGAAAACACATCAAATAAAGGATTAGCAATCACATATCGGTTCAAATATTTGCACTATTATAGTTAATATAAACAAAGCTTGATAATCTTGTAACAGAAAGTGTGTTTGATTCACATCATGAGATACTAAAAAGGAAACACATGCAGAAGAAGCTACTGCGACATATACATCAGCTTGCTAAATGATTCGGTATTGATAAAGTTAAGTCGCACATCGAATTATTAAAATCGAATTATTAAATTGAGAAATCCCATCGAGAATAATTAAAGTACGTTTGGTATGCAGAAATTTAATGAAATTTGATGAAATTAAAATTTGAATTTTATGAGTCATTGTATTTGATTGATGAAATTAAAATTTGAAAAATTTCGTTGAAATTGAAACTGAAATTTCATTATTAACTAGTTTGGCCGGTCAGTAGCTCCTTGTTGAAGCTGTAAATGATATGAGAGAGAATCGAATACCTCACCCACCTCCATAAAACGAAAGCTCATCGAATCTCACCCTTCTCTTCTTCTCCATATCTCCACCAAATCTGCAAATGCGATTTACAGTCTAAATTCAAGAAATGATGAGATTATTGACACACAGGAAATCCTCTATCATCAACAACAGATTCACCTCAACTCTTCAATCAAGGAAATCTTCTTCAATCACCTCGCAAATCAACGATGAAACAGTCGGAGAAATCACATCCATTCTCAGAAACCGCAACTGGCCTCAAATCCTCAATTCATCACCCAATCTTCTCAAAAACCTAAATCCCGATGTTATTCAATCGGTTCTTCAACAAAACCAGCGAGCTGACCATAATCGTCTTCTCCATTTCTTCAATTGGTCGATACATCAAATTGGTACTCCTCAAAACCTAAAATCTTTCTTGATTCTTTCCATGGTTCTTTGTAACGCAAATCAGTCGAGACATGCTAGTGTGGTATTAGGGCAGATGATTGACACCCGGAAGCCGGTTTCGATTATTATGGATTCAATCGATAGTTTCTTTGTCGAAGGCGAGGGTTTAAAATCTAAGTCTGTAATATACGGTATGGTGATTGATGGTTATAAGAACAAAGGAATGATGAATGAAGCTGTTTGTGCTGTGTTAGGAATCAACAGTAGGGCACATTTTCCTGACTCAGCTTGTGTTAACTCTTTGATGACAAACTTGTTGAAACATTATAAAAGGGAGTTGTTTTGGAGGGTATACGACAAACTGCTTGAGTTAAAGATTGTTCCTGATGTGTTTATATACACTAATTTGATTAGTGCTCTATGTAAAGAAGGAAAGGTGATTGAGGCGAAAAGGGTTTTTGTTGAAATGGGGAAAAATGGGTGTGATCCAAGTTTGGTAACATACAATGTGCTCATTGGAGGATTATGCAAAGGTGGGCTTATAGATGAAGCTTTTGAGCTGAAGAGATCCATGACTGAAAAAGGTTTTGTTCCTGATCGATATACTTATACAACACTTATAGATGGATTATGCAAAAGAACGAAATTGGAAGAGGCAAAGATTGTACTAGAAGATATGTCAAAAGTGGGTGTTTTTCCTGATCATGTTGCTTATAGTGCACTGATTGATGGGTTCATGAAACAGGGGCTTGTTGATGAGGCTTTAAGTCTGAAAGACGAGATGTTTGTTAATGGAGTTAAGTTAAATGTTGTGACATATAATTCTATTATATCTGGGCTATGCAAAGCACGGCGCTTTGAAGAAGCAATTGGGGTTTTAACTGGCATGAAAGAGAAAGGTACTTCCCCTGATGTTTATTGCTATAATTCACTTATTATCGGTCTTTGTAATGATAGAAGAATGGAAGAGGTGCAGTTGATTCTAGCTCAAATGGGGACTAATGGTGTAAAGCCGAATGCTTTCACTTATGGAGCTGTGATCAGTGGATATAGTAGGATACCAGAGATGGAGGTTGCAGATAAATATTTTAAGGAAATGGTTAGCTGTAATATAATGCCAGATCGTGTTATATTTACATCTATGATAGATGGTCACTGCAAACAAGGAAGCACAAATGAAGCTTTCTCGATATTCAAAAGTATGCTAGGCAAAAATATTCTTCCTGATATGCACATGTATAGTGTACTCATCAATGGTCTTGCTAGAAATGGTTTAATGGATAAAGCTCTTGCGGTTTTGTCTGAACTCATGGAAAAAGGTCTGAATCCTGATGTGATCACTTACACCTCTATAATTTCTGGGTTCTGCAGAAAAGGAGATCTTCTAGAAGCTTTCAATATGGTTGATAAAATGATAACTGAAGGTGTTAATCCAAATATTGTTACTTACAATGTTTTGATTGGTGGATTATGCAAGTCAGGTGATATCAAAAAAGCTCGTGAATTGTTTAACGGAATTTCTTCCAAGGGTTTGATACCTGATAGTGTGACTTATGCTACCATGATAGATGGTTACTGTAAATCCGGGAATTTGTCTGATGGTTTTGGCTTATTTGACCAAATGGACCAGAACGGAATTCTACCGGATTATGTAGTATATAATGCCCTCCTTAATGGGTGCTGCAAAGAACAGGAGATTGATAAGGCATTGGCTTTATTCCAAAAAATGGCTGAAAAAGGGTTTGTTTCTGCACATACTTACAACACTTTGATTGATATGTACTGTAAGTCAGGGAAGATATTGGAAGCCGATGAATTATTGAAAGATATGATTGATAACAAGCAAATAAAACCAAATCATGTCACATTTACAATCCTAATTGATTGTTACTGTAAAGCTGCGATGATGGAAGAAGCAGAAGATCTTTTCATCGAAATGCAAAATCGAGATTTAATGCCAACGATTGTAACATACACTTGCTTAGCTCATGGTTACATGATGACAGGAAATAAACATAAAATGATTTCTATCCTTGAAGAAATGGTGGCAAAAGGTATTAGTTTGGATAATGTGGTATACAACATGTTGGATGAAGATCAAGGGGATTTGGAGAAATGTTTTATGCTTTTAGATGAGTTATTACAAAAGGGTTTATCGGGTCGCGATATTTATGATAAACTAGTTGACAGGTTGTGTCAAAATGGTAAATTCAAAGAAGTAGTGGCTTCAATTGATGAAATCGGGAAACGTGGGGTTATGCTTAGTTTTGCTACATGTAGCACTTTAGTACACAGTTTGCATAGTGCAGGATACCAGAATAAGTTGGCTGAAGTTTTGAAAAGTATGGAAGGTTTTGGATGGGTCCCACAAGCATCCAGTTTAACTGATTTAATGAAGCAGCATGAGGTTTATGGTGATTGGGAGAAAGATGGACTCAATCTACCAAACCAGGTTGTATAAAAGTATGGTTCTCGGGTGCAATCCTGGCTTAAAAAAGTTGGTGTCGCTTTCGTTGGAACTATGAACCATGGTTCGTGCTGCTTACTTGATGGAATGCTATATTGACCACAAAACCTAAACTTTATGGATCTTGCCTTTCCAGTGGGTGAATAAAAACAGGTAAATATGGATGCTTTTAGTCTTTAACTTGCTGTAAGGATTCTTTTTTCCTTTCCAATGTCTGGCTGATAAATTTCCCATTACCGTACTTTTTTTCTTTCTTTTTTTCTGGGTTGTTTAGTGGTTAGGAAATGATAATGAACATTTGGAGGTAGCAAGATGGGTGGTTCGGGACATTGTAGGTTCAGGTCAATCCTTGGCCCACGTACACTCTTTTTAAGACGGCAAAGACCAACAAACATTTTTTGTCCATCTTCTATTTTTTTTTCTTTAAATAATTAATATGTTAAAGTTGACTAAAGACTGTATTATTACGATAATGATCTGCATTTAAATACATTTAAGGTGACTTTGATACATACCCGAACCCACTGTTGGGTCAAACCAGGTTGGGTCAGCTGTTAATTGGAGGGAAACCAAGTGGAGGGGGAGTATTTAAAAATCTAGGAGATGGGGGGTGATTCCATGAAACCTGGGTGTGGGGTAACTGCTCTAGATTTAGTATTAAGTAGTAGCCCTGTAGCAGGAGGTGTATTTTTTGTTAATCAAAGTTAGGGTCGGAGACTAACCCCTCTCGAATCGGGCCAACTATCCTGTAATTCCATGTTTTATCTAATTGAAAGTTTCAGTTCCTAACAGACTTTCAGCCCATTTGGCCTTGTTTAGTTCTAGCTTTAGATTTGATTTATTTGAGTTGCTTGGAACAAACCATAACCCAAATTGACTCAATTATAAGTAAGTAGTTTGGAATTTTGAACTCTACAAACATCACAAATACAGCAAGTAATTATGTAACCTGAGAATTGTTATTCTGTGTGCTAATAATATACTCTTGTGTGCTAATAATATACTCTGATCACAGGTCATGGCATTGTGTTTCTTGTGGATGTGACAAATTTCATGATTTTTCCTTAGCTAGAAGGAAATATAACTAAGGTATGAAAGGCATCATGCTTCTTATTCTTGATTCGTTCGTATAGTTAATCAAGAATCAAGTACCGACAATCTGGGATAGGCAAAACCGTCCATTATTAACCACAGTTGGCTAATTATCGGTAGAGAAAATTGTTGAATAGGTTGAGTTTTTCATCATTGTTCTAGTTGTATTCATTGTCTCTGTTTTATGGTACTTGTATCAAGCTCCAATGCTTGCTTGTATATTCAATGAAAAAGGTCTGTTAATGATGTTGCCTAGAGAATCTTTAGAGCATTCATAATTCAATTTGTTTGCACTATATAAAAAGCTATGGGTGGCAAAAGGTGTGGGTTAGGTAACTAGTCAGAACAGGTTAAAATGGTTCAAGCAGGCTCGGGTGGGGTCGACCTGCTAATTTCTTTCTTTTTCTTTGACTTTTATAACAACCAATATATCAAATGCAAATTTTTTACTTTATTATTAAGTAACAATTTGAATCTTTTGTTTATTTGATTTTATGGGATATATGTTTTGAATATTAAATCCAATAGGCAATTAGGTGGAAGGAAAGGATTCACAACCCAGATGACCTATAGAGATTAGGGGACTGTTTGATTGCATCTGACTGATCCTCTGATTGCTGACTTTGATTTGCAAAAAATAAATTCTGACCGAGTCAGCCCTTCTGACCCACCCTTGTTTTACCCTCTGACCCAGTCAGTTTTTTTGATACATCTGACCCAGTCTCCACTGCTGACCACATCAAACAACCCCTTGGTCGGTTTCAAATTTCGCTCATTTGGACCCGTTTTGACAATTGGTGCAGCCAGCCCAAACAATGCAAACTTTAATAAAAAAATGTCTAAATTAACCAATCTTCCATGTGGACCAAAATTGCCAGTAACACCAAGAACAATGGGAACTTATGAAAACTTAAAAAATACCAACCATTTGTCTCAATACAACAGAATGTAGATCCCCTATCAAATTCTTCTATGTGATGGGAATCTGTTTAGCAGTTCTTAGATTTGTACCATAAATTACTTATATCTGTAAATTTTACAAAATTGCATATTCAGGAATCAGTTTCAATGTAGATGAAATAAGTAAGCAGAACAAATAATAATGTACACCATACTAAAGCTCCTACCAGGACTCACTGAAATTGGGCATATAATATATAGTTATGTGTATACTAATATGCTATCTCTTTGGTGCTCCTAAGAGGGCAAGGATTTCGATGTCATCAATTCCCAATTCTGTCACAAGCTGACGTGGCGTTTTCCCTTCTTTGTCTGCTGCTAGTGGATTAGCTCCCCTACAAACCATCACAGAGAATCAAATAAAAGTTTTCCACTTTCAAGCCTATGCAAATAACTCAACTCTGTTAAAACGATCATAATGAGAAGATGGAGACAGTTTGTTAGAAATATACACTGATAAAAATTCATTTGTGAGAAGAGCGGGTTGGGTAATGAGGCAAAACGGGTTAAGGTCAAAACATGTAATTTACACGTATGGGTCGAAAGAGGGTTTGGCTGAACTGCAAGAACATTCTTTCTCCATTTTTTTTTTAGTTTATCGATAAAAGCAATCTAATCTCTTTCAATAGAAAAATTACCAGGTTCTTATACACTTGAATACACTTTGGATAACCTTCAACCATTTTTCTTTTAGTTATAATCATTATTAGAGATAAAACAAAACCAAAATTGACAGACATATTAGTGGATGGGCCAAAATCACTATCACTAATTAGTAATACAATACATAACTGACACACATTCACAAGTTTTCCAATTATATTTATAAGCAACATTAGCAAACAAAAGCAATACCTGCTAAGAAGTAAGTGTGCAATAGCAAGTCTTCCTCTAATTATACTATGATGCAGTGGTGTCTGACCGTTTGAGTCAGAAGCATTAATGCTTGCACCATGCTGTAAAAGCAGTTCCACCATGGTGCAGTCAGCAGTTTGGCACGCGAGGTGGAGCAGAGAACACCCATTAAGAGATTCGTGAGTTAAAGGATCAGCAATCTCTTTTACTGATGTTAAAGATGACCTTGAGGAATTATCTGTAGAATAATCTTTTAGATAATCAAACTCACGGTCAGCATTATCATGATCTTCAAAGTGCATGATTCGGGCTACAGATGAAGATATGTAGGAGGCATGGCCATGAGCAGCATTCACGTCTGCTTCACAGATTACAATTAGGAGGTAAACTGCTTTTTTGTCATTAGCACGCACATTTTCCCATAACTGTTGTTCAAGTAAAATAAGGTGACGCGGGTCCCTTACTTTCTCAATAAAATGCCTTTCTGCATACTACATAAGACAAAATCTCATTGTTGAATGGTATTTTTTGGAAGAAAGTAATTGAAATATGGTTGAAAATAAAATGAAAATGGAGACATAAAAATACCTTTGCATGAATGAACTTTTCCTTTGTGGATATGCGTTCATCACAATTGGGCTTCCCAATGGACTCTCTTGATTTATCAGACTCCATTGACCTACATCATAAACATCGAATACCTGAAGGTTGAAAACGACAATCTGCTCAAATTAATCTTATCATCTGGACATGACAGAGCCAATGATGATCTAGCAAAACAGGTGGTTTAAGCGGGCTGAGCCTCTGAGTAACAGGTCAAAGTGAAGGGCTGAGCTTGATTTTGTTGACCCAGAACACTTTTTGTAAAAAGATGCAGACCTTTTCAAGAGCAACTGATGTGTAAATGTGATACCCAAAAATATCGTTTTAACAATAGTAATGTAGTTCATTCTTAATACAATGGTTTAGGAGGTTTTATGTATAACAGAAAACTCTGGGGTCTTTTGGCCCGTTTGACCCGATAAAGATTCCAACTTATAAGTAAATGAGTTGAAACTGACAACTCTACTGCGCACTATAATATTTCCCCTCTTGATTACTCATTTACTCCAACCGTAACCAACCCAAGAAGATATATATATCTTTTTATATTTAAAAGAACAAACCAAATTAGAATTACCCTCAGGTAACTCATCAGCCCCATGAGATCTTTTGACAGACAATGATTTCTCCCATATTGAATTAACAAATACATTACCCAGTGACTGGAACAAAGCGATGACAGAAGGTTCCCATACCTTCACATCAAGTTCCAAAGATCTCACCTACATTCCAAAAAAAGCCAAACATAAGCTATGGCAATTTGGTCAAGCACTACAAAATTCAAGGTAAAATAAATTTCATTAACCTTGGATATATGACAACCAAGATTTCTGTGAACACCAGAACACTCGATGCAGATAAGAACACCAAGATTTAAGGAAGCCCAATCGGGGTGAGGTGAACCACAATCAGCACATTTATCATTACCGGGCACGTTTTTTAAAGCATCAACGGGCCTCTCAGTTCTCGCACCATATTGTAACTGTTGCGAACTTTTACATACACGCATCATGTTTCTAGAATCATGATCCTTCTCGGTACATTTTCCATATGGCTTTTTATCTTGACCCAATGGTTTTTCTCCTATAGCACTAGTTTTACATGTGGGGCTGTTACATAGATGCTGGGAACAAAGTAATTGAAATCTTAATATCTTAAAATAAATCAAATAATATGATGTTGAACCCTGCTGTACCTACCATCTCATGTGATTGGGAAGTTAATAATGAAGCAATCACTCCATTTATTTTGTCAATCCAATCCGTTTGTTCCAGCGCACTCTCTGCCTGCTTACCAAATTCCAGAAGATAGAGTTACAAACTAAAACAGGTTTGGGTAAAAACAGGGATTTTTTTGATGGGTTGAGACAGAACGGCCAGGATGGGTTGACCCAAAAGCTTTCTTTCCAACAATTTAAATATTCTATTAGTAACCAGTGCGTCAAATACGATTTTAGAAATGCATGATTTCAATAGCAATTTAATAGATCAATACAATTTAGAGGTTTCATGTACTATACATGAGAGGTGAATTAATCTTATTACTACATACAACACAGAAAAATGTTTTTGACCTTAACATCAATTTCAAAACCTTTTTTTTACTTTCTCATGCTGTAAGGCCAAAATGGTTAAAACCATTTTTTGGTGGTGTAAAAACTAAAAGAGTTGGTTGCAAGTCACATCCCATTTTGATCAATTCCCACTTGACCCTTTGTTAAGCTATTTATTTTAATGTTACTCGTTTGACCTCGTAGAGATACATAATTTACATCAACTCATCATGATCAAAAGAAAACAAACTCACCTGCAAAGTGTATATCTTTGTTGGTGAAATAATCCTAAAACAGAATCTGAGGTCTGACTGCTCTGCATCAGCCTTAATTGTCGATGTAAGCAGGTTGACCGTGTGGCGTGCCACATCATGAACACCACCATGATAATGAGAAGATAGCCACCGACTCAGTAATCCAGGGCCAGGTTCAGTGGTATTACTTCTCTGGGCACCGGATCCCTGTAATTTCACTCAAATATTGAGAAACTGTAACAAGGAAAAAGCTATAAATCTTATGTTTAATATGTAACTTCAGTAGACTTACAGAGGGTCTGCTCAACTGTTTGCGATAGTAATACAACATCCCTCGATTATCAAGAACAAAAAATCTTCTTTTCCAGTCCCCCCTTAAATTTGAAGAGCGTTTACAGAGATATCCTTGTTTGATGTTTTGAACCTAAACTATTGAAAAATTAGCCATTGAAGATATTTAAAGATAAATAAACTTTCCAAATGTTGAGGTGGTACTTTCAACCTATTTACACGAGTCATGACTTGGTAGATTTGGGGTTATGATTTATGTCTAACAGGTCATCAAGGAACAATATTGCTTAAAAGAAAACAAATAGCCAAAAGTGTAGCTTCAATAAGTTTGATGATTGATTTCGCACGAAAAGTGTTTTGGACCAACCAGACCTGTTTTGACCCATTATCCCACCCACCAATGATATACAAATATATTACCTTCCCCTCTGCAGCAGATTGCATAACCGCCTGTACTAATTTATGAGAGTTTCTAGAAGGTTGGTGTGTTAATAAATCTCGATTACCAACTGAAAGATTACAAGTCTTGTTTCCAAAATCAATGTGCCTTTTGTACTCTTGGATCCTTTCATTTAAGGCTTGCTGCTCAGAATAGTAATTTTCTCTAGATTTTTGTGCATTTGATAATACCTGTAAAATAAAAGGAGATGGTAAGTTTTATAAATCTAGAGGACAAGAAAGTTGAAGAAAAAATATAAATAATAAAACCTGGTGGATATAAGGCTCCATTTGATGTAATAATTCATATCCCTGCTTGAAATAATGAAGATGGGCGTCCATAGCTTCACCCACAGATTCCAAAAACTCGAATCTCTTTTTAGCCTCAACATTTGAAAGTGCACAAACCTGAGGTTTTATTGCAAAATTATATTATATCCCTTTGATCGTTTAAATATATAACAAGCCCATAAGATAGGTAGGATATATGTTGAAGTACCAGACTGAAGCGAGCTTGCTCAAATATCATTCTGGCACCGTAAAGTTCCTAAAATGTCTCTATCAAATTAGACTTATAAATAAAGATGGTGACCCATGTATAACTAACACCAAGTTGATTATTCATAAATTATGTGAAACAACATATATACCTCTTCCATAGCAGAAGCTATTTCTGTCCGTGTACTTTTCCTTAATGATAAATATTTGTCACGTATCTGACCCAAATTGCGCAAATATAATAAGTCAGCGTCTCAAAATCAATAACCACATATACAACAAACCAACCAATTAAACTTATGTTAGATATTTTAGTGTAATTAGATTGACTAATATCCAATGTGATCATAATATCCATCAAACAAGTTAGGAGGATGCGGAGTGCATGTTTGTTTGAGTTTATTATGATCTTCAATATTAGAAATCTCCTTAGGGGCGAAGCCCCTAAGTAATGGCGGTTCCAAGGGGGCAACGCCCCCTTGGCTTCATTAAAAAATGCATTTCGAATCGATTTTCCTGAATTTCACATGTGAAATTCAAGTGAAAAAGACGTATTTTTAACTTGTCATTTTAAATTCAAAATAAAACTGCCAAATGGCAGTTTTTTCCCTGACTCTTCCTAAAATCGAATTGCATCATCATTTTGGTCACTCTCTCTCTAATTCTTCTTCTGGTTCACGAAATTCACACAACAAAACATACTAGTTCTTGATATCGTCTGAGTTATATCCGATTGATTTATTCGGGTGAACCACCAAATAATTTCGATCTGAAAGTGATCTTCACGACTCTCAGATTATCCAAGTTTGATTTCAAGTATTCTACACTTACTTGGCTATAAACAACATCAGCTTTGTCAAATCGCTTCCTAGCTTCCTGCATCATACAGATTCTCGGAATCTAAATTCTGATTTTAAATTCCAAAATGTAAAGCATGGAACGCGGAACCTTTTTATTGACTAATATAAATAAAAATAGAAAATCATGGAACCTTGATATCTTGCAGCTCAACATTGGTAAATCGCAGTAACCTATCACTTAGTGTCTGCTCAATCTGGAAAAGACAAATGCAAATATACATTTTTATATTTGATGGTTGTATTATAAAACCGAGCTAAACAAAATAATAATCATGTAAACTGACACCTGGGATCGAAGATTTTCTTTGTATGATCCCATTTCTCTCAAAACAACTGCAAATTTGATCATATCAGGGCCTGTGAACACAAGAAAAACATATGGTATCACCATTAGCAAAATACAAACAATTTAAAAAGTTTCGAAAGAGGCGATAAAGTAATTTTACCGCCAAATGCCATAGAAATAGGGTCAGGTCCTCCACCAAAATTTTGAAGGGAGCTTGAAAAGGCAATATCTCTATCGTAGGCTTCTCCAAGGCTTTCTCTGTACGATTTAAATAAGAAATTAAACATTTTCCTCCACCTATCATTGTGAAAATGCAAAAAAATAAAGGAATAATCCTCACGTATATTTTCGACATCCTTTAAAGAACTTTAAACCTCTATCTCTCAATGTCTCTGCAATTTCTTCCAAACATTGGAGCTGCATCACAGTATATTATACATTCACATGCTACATAGTTAAAAATGTGAAGTGTTTTATCAATATCTGAATACATAGAAGGACATTTTAACTATTTTGTGTGCAGCATATTTACTCTTGACAAACCTTCTACTACGCGCAGGTTACAGCTAGTAACGTTTCACATATATGCACTCTAGCAAAAGAAACTAACAAAAAAGTAACAAAAGAATGTAACGGGTTAACCATCATTTTTTAATCTCATCATCACCTCTTTGATTTCAAACAATAACACACAGAGATGCATACTGAACTTCAATAATTATCTACTTCCTGTAAACTGAATTAATAAGTTCATTTTTCTTTTCACCTCTCTTCTATAAGTTTTTACCAGAGTTCTTGGTTTTAGAAGCCTAAGTATCATGTTAGTGCATACGCAATCACATTGTAAAATGCACACATTAGTTTAATGACAATAAATATATGATATAAATGCTATATTAATACTCATATGTTCATATTCTACATTCTAAAACACCAATGAAAAATGTCCAAGTCATCAAGGCAATCGAACGAGTCAAACTTAGATTTTCAAGTAAATAATGGGCATACGCTTTCTAGGACATTCAAGACGCATCAAATTCTAGAATAAACTGTGTGTGTGTGTGTGTTTGAATAGAGCTTTTGATATACATCTTCATGCAGGACCTTGTTGCGAGATCATCAAAAGTGTCTATGTATGCTGTTTAAAGAAAGCCCTAATGAAGATACTTATTATCTTCTTTGTGATATCCCTACTAAGCCTGAATTTTTAAGCTCGTGACAAACTCTGCTACGGTTTTCAAGCCAACTTTGCACCAGAAAACATCATTTCCATTTCTTGCTTTGCTTGCTATTTGTTTACGAAAGATACACACAGCCCCAACAATATATAGAATCAGCATGTATCTTTCTGAAACATGGAATCATCACCGGCTGGAATGAATGAAATCTCTAAGATCCTTATAGGTGACTATCTCTCCTATCCATCGTCAACAGGCAGTATCACTTGGTTTAAATGATGCGTGTGCGAGCATTAAGTATTGGTGGTCGATGTCTTTTGTTTCGGTTGTTTAATCTTGTTTTATATCATTTGACAACAGACTCAAGGAGAAGAGGCCATGGTTTAACGAATTGAAAAGAAACCAGATTTTGACAATTTCGGTTGCATCAAATCAATATGTGACACAATTGAACGACAACACTATTAATTTCAATCTAAACAACGAGCATAACATTTCTCCATGTTACAACAAACCACACAAACACAGAAACATCATGTTTTCCGAAAGGTAAATCGAAACTATACAGATAGTAGCAGTAACACATACCTGTTGCCGAAACATTGGGGAATCTTCGAGTTTGGAGAAATACATGGTTCCGTCCTGCTGCATCGATCCAAACCACCAGCATTAGAGGGACACACGACCAGTTTTCAATAATACAATCAATCTTCCTTGTAGGTCTAGAAATCAATCAAAACGGAATCGGATACCAGCTATTCAATTGAGTCTTTTATGAACACAGATTAAGAATGAAGAAGAAAGAAAATCAATATTGGAGGGTGCGAAAGATGGGGGAAAATAGAGAGGAGAGAAGAACGATATTTCATGGCTGCCATTGATGCCTCCGTCGTTTGCTGTAGTGCTCCAAACACACACTACGAAAATCGAATTTAAGGGGCTATGGCTGTCCGTTCTATAGTCATGCGCGCCAAATATCACCAACTAGCTTTAAGTTTTAACGAAGTAGGTTTGACATTTTCTAAACCAGAGTCTAACCTAGCTTACCTCATAAGAGGGTTTGTGATGCCTCCGGGGTTGGGGTGTTTGAGATTGCTTATCAAAATAACTTATTGGTTTAATAATTTTTAAAAAGTTAAAAAGTTATTTTATAGTGTTTGACAATGTGATGATTGTAAGATAAATAAGTTAATAAGTCAGTTCATACTAACTTATTAACTTATTGAAAAAGTTAATAAGTTAATAAGCAGTATGAGAAACAATCCCAAACACTCCCTCCATACAGGCAGTTGGCAACCAGCCAAAAACCTCCATGGACCTCTCCGACATCTCTTCTTATAGAGTAACACTCTCCTTATTCTATTAATCCTAGTTACGTACAATTAAAAGCATAAGATGCTTTTATCCATTGATGGTCACTTTTATTATAGATTACTCAATTAGAGATTAGATTCTTTGAATATAAGAAACTTAACTGTTAGACTTATCGTTATCACTGTCACGTTAATTTTAAATAACTCGTATTTTTTATGAACAATAATCACAAAATTCACTTTCACGTTAACACCGTAAAAACATTTATTTTGATAGATTGTTTAACTTTATCAACATTTTTATTTTAATAAACTGACTATAAATTAGTATGAAACTTTAATTTAAACTGAATTAACATATTAAATAATCAAACTATACTTTATAAAACTTTTTTTCAGTTGCTTGTGGGCCGATCGTCCCAGGTTATGAATCCTTGTGCCGTAACAAACGTGATCCTTCAGAAAACATATAGTTTATCCCTCTCATTTAAATTCAATGATCAAAGTTCACATTCTCATCAGAAACTCGTTCAAAAGGCAACACAGAAAGCGACCAGAAGACCGATATTACTGTTACAAAATTCTTTAGAATCTAAGCAACTTAAATGAAAATCAACCTGAATCCTGATTGTATAACTTATCCCCAGAGCCTACTCATGAAACCCTTTTTGTCTTTCTTCATCCTGTTCTCAATTGATGGGAAATCGATTGAATTATAGGCAAGATCAAGGACTATGGGATTGCGAGCAATTGCTTGGAAGGATGGCTGATATGCTGCAATACGTGGAGCTACTTTTGTGGTTGAATCACCAACAGCAGACTCGTAAGAATCCAATTTCTCAATGAGGAACTTTTCAGGCTGAAAATTAAAATTGTCTCGTATAAGTTTGATGCAAGTGAAACTAGCACAAAGTTTATGCAACAAATAAATAGACATAGCAAGATGGAGACGTCAGGTAACTACTAACTAGTCAAAAAGGGTAATTTCAGTTATACGCTACTGCATAAATAAATCGATTTAAGGTTTATGCATTGAAAATACACTTTGGGTGGCTTTTGACCGGTTAAACCTGCTCCTTCTAAGCTAATGTTGTTAATTTTACCCATTTGACCTGTGTAAGTATTAAGATATCATCCAAGTCAACCCATTCATAAGTAAATTAGTGACTCTTAATAAGATATGAAGTATTAATTTATTATATGACAAGCATATTATGGTTTAATGAAGTGTTTTGACTATGAGCCTGTACCTAAGCATCCTTAGCCGTATTTTGTATTAAATTCAAGACAAGATGTAATATTTGACTATATGAGGTAGCTGTGTTTGTGGTAGATTATTTTTCTTTCTAATCCATACCTTTTTATCGCTCCCGGATATTGATACAGTAGAAATCTTTTTTGAAAGATCCTCAGGAGCCTTCTCATGTTCCATAATCCCCATTGCATGTTCAATACAACTGTTGGATCTGCAGTTATTATACAATATCTCCAGTTCTTTGATCATTACCTGTTACAAAAAATCAATCATAAATATAGACCTTTGTTGCTTGCTAAAATCTTTTATTTACTTTTACAAAATAAAAACCTGATCTTGGTTAGCCATGCTCCTAAGTGTCTTCAGGGCCTTCTCAGCCAAAGAACAAGCAAGAGAAAACAATGAATATGCTTCTGTCCTCTTCCCAGCTGAACTATATGACTTGGCCAAGAAAAAACACCTGCAAGAAAATAATGAATAAGACTAGTTTGGTTAATTACTTTATTTATCATGAATGCAACTTCAATAATTGTTTAAAGAATCTGTGTATGGGTCAGACCATTTCATCAATGATTTAATCAAACATTGCTTTTCAGACATGCTTATTCTTTAGTGGGATGAGATATTACTTTTTCCAAATATCTCAGGTTGTTTTTCTTCCCAATTTCTAACCTAAATTGTTCAGAACTAATATGTAAGTCCTTGAGTGAAGACAAGAGAATCCAACTCTAAATGATATAAACGAGACTCTAGCATGCAAGCGGCTTGAGGCACGGCATTACTGCTTTAACATTTAGTCTATTTTAACATGCATTATCTGATAGAGTAGTGAACTAACTTCCATAAACAGAAATAAGACATTGACCATTAAAACTTTTCAGTTATTTTGCCATTTTCAATGTGTGTCAGCCACAACAGAACAGATTCTAAATACTATCGTACTGGTCAAACAGCCATATATGGCATCTTGTTTCACTAGACTGATCACAAATCTCACCTAGTATATTTATTAAAAAAAATTCACACACATCTGCAATAAAAGTTTAATAGAGAAACGGGAGTCATGCAAACCTTTCAGCTCGAAAAATGAGACTTTTGACTTCACATTCTTCCAATAATGCCACTTCTTCCTCCTTTCTGTCTCTTCCAGAACTCAACAAATCAGAAAGATCTGATGTATTCTATAATCAACCATAATAAACATTTGTCAGCACAGCGGTGGCCATTAGCTACAGGTAGCTAGATTATTGAGTTGGGTTATGTTTTATTTACAGAGGGTAAAAAAAATATAGCTGAAAGAAAACAGGTTGAAAGGGTCAAACAAATCAAAAGTCGCCCTATGTGAACTTTTATTACATAAAAACTTGTAAATCATTCTATTCAAATTTTCAGATTACAGAAATATTATAGCCTTAGCAATTATATCTAACACACCAAATGCTGTAAAAACATCGAGCATGAAGCATTTTGCGTCGACCCGGCCCATATTTAACTCACCCATCTTGACCCCACCCTGTTTTGACATCTTAGTATGTTACAAGCCACCCAAATTTTTTCAACCCATACCGTTATAGCCTTATAAACTGAAACATTATAGCCTCGTACCTGTAAAAGAAGATCAAACAACCTCACAAGTTCTTCAGGTTTGGTGACTTTCTCATTCTTCTCATCACGCGCCTTGCTAAGTTTACTCTTAGCTATGCTAACCAACAGTTGGTTGCGTTCGATGGTCCGTTGCCCTAGTACAGCACCTATAGCTTTGTCAAGCCCACTCAAATCATCCTTTATGTTTTCAGAGCTACCTGCAGTAGCCTAAACGCAAACAAAATCCAAGTAACATTCCATCCACTTCAAATTAATCCTTAGGGAAAGGGAGGGGATGGTAAATGTTTTGAAGAGTAAAAGGTCTGTTTGGTTGTGTGGAATTGAATATGATATTAATAGAATGGAATAGAGAGGGTGACAGAATGAACAAGGTAAGGAAAATGGATCATTACATTCCATTATCACTTTGGTTGGCATGCAGGAATGGAAAGAGTTTTAGTATGAGCTTTTTGTACTATATATAAGAACAATAATATGTGTGTATGATATATATTATTTTTCTTTTGTACAACCTTTCATAAAAGTTGAATACAACAAAATCTTATTTATACGCCAATTAAGATTTTCAACAATGAAAAGTACTTTTTCTAGTTCTTTTTATAAATGTAAAGAAAATCAATTAAAGTTTTGAATTTTCATTTCAGTCATGATGGAATGGAAAAGAAGACACCCCTGCCTATGGAAAGAAAACCAACTAAAGGTAAGTATGCACATTCCTTCAGTCCATTCCATCAGAATAAACAGTCAACTTTTTTTCCATTCCAGTATTTCAGTCTATTCCATTCCTTCACTGATTCCAGCACACCAAACACCTAAGCTTTAACTAAATAGTTTACCACTACATACCAAGTCATTGCGAATGGACCCCCGGGCTTCATGATATGCAGCAAAAATTTTGTCAAAAACAGCAAGTTTTTTCTCAGCTGGAAGAGCACCTTCCATTCTATCATGAAGTTCTTTTTCCAATTCCTGAGCTGAAAAAATAAGTCGTGTATATCACATAAGTGCCAGAAAAAATCAGGAAAGTTGTTAATTATATACACCAAAGCATACAAATATATCATCCTGTAGCTTTAACATTAATACACACAACATTGTGATGAGATAATATTATAGACTGATTTCCTGCCAAACCCAACCAGTAACATATCACAAAATTAGAGCTTCCAATACAGCAAGTATTCACAAGCGAATGACGAGAATCCACACCAATTATAACCAACAAAAGATCTATTCTGGTTAAGAGTATACATATAACGCAATCTTTTAAACTACCACCACAAAAGGTGATCAACTCAAAAGAAAAACACGAATGAGAAAAAGGGGGAAATGGAAAAGTTAGAAGTGTTCAATTTAATAACCATGTAAGGACAGGCTTACTCCTACACATATTATTTCTTTCGTATAGAAGGAACTCATGCACACAAATATTTTTTAACACTAATTGTTGCCGTTTCTAGTCAAGTCCAGATAGAATAAAACACAAACAGATAACTTGGCAACTGCAGCACTAATTAGTTTGACACGCCCTTAAATCTCCAAAAACTGGTGACTAACCTTTCAATATGGAAACCCTGGTCTTTGCATTTGATATGGGAAATCTATGACCAAGCCAATGAAATTCAGTCATGGATGCAGCCTGCTGAGATCTAGCTTCTGCCATAACAGCCTGCATAGATACAAGATGATGTAAGAAACTTAGATTTGTGTTAATTTAATTATTATAATTCATAAAGAAGTGAGTCCACTCATCTAGATATGTAATGTTGTAATTTTATTCGAGTGTATCAAGCCGCTAGAACTGAAAGAGTAAAATTAATTATTAACCGACCTCTAACTTAGCTTTAAAAAGGTCCAGTGCAGGTCCTTCAGTTTCCCCTATGTGTACAAGTTCAGAAGCTTGTAAATTTGATTCACCAATTTTGTGCAAACAGTAGCGTATACTTGGTTCTAGTTCCTCAACACGCTCACGACACAAAACTTGATTATCCAGATCTCCATATTTTCCAAGTTCCTCGTAAACAACCCTGTTTAAATAAAAAAAATTGTAAGTGAGGGGGCAAAGACCAACACATAACCTCCTTCCATAACAAACATGGCTTGCCTAGCACTCTTGAAACTCTTCAATGCAATGTCCCAATTCTGGTCTTGTTCAAACAATAGATTACCTTTCATAAATGAGGCATAAGCCTGCAGATTGAAATCAACTTCTTAAGCAAAAAGAGAAAGATGGTACGCATTATCCGCCTACGGATACGTATTAAAATTCATAACTCCAAAACAACCTGCCAATAAACATACCTCAGCTTCTAATGACGTTCTAGAATCTCCCTTGATAGCACATAATTCGGCAAAAAGTGTAGCCCATTTTACTGCTTTACGTAACCGACCAATCAGGTAGCTTCTTTGACGTGCATTTGGACCATCTGACAGCTGTCTCTTCTCCATGGCATGGCTCCATGCTCTTTCAGCTGTGTAGAGAACCAAATGAAGAAACCTATTGCAGGCCCAAAATGTTGTTAGCTCAGAATTAGACACGCTCATTAATAAAAACCTTTCCATTGAAGAATTTGATTGTTTGGAGTTATAATTGTTGCTTCTTAAGTAGACACATAATTCTGAAATCGTTCTTAAATTGACCAAACTTGAATAAGATTATTCACAGACAATGGAAGCGCATATGATGATGGTTGACACGTGATGCCAAAAACAAACAATTTAACAAGCTGTTAGAACCAGCTGAGATACAATTCAGTGTCCAAACAGCTAATCATCACATGCTTACTTACTGACTGACCTGGCAGCTGCCTTGAAAGCCAAAAGTTTACTTATAACAGAGCTTAATATAGCTGTATTGGGCCTATCCGTGCATCACTCTCTAAGTTACTTTAAAATAAACTGGATGCACTTATTTATCAAGTGAGGAACTTGTCAGCATTCATTAACGATGAACGTATCACCAATGCTACCAGTATCACCAATGAATGTATATGATCAGGAAACATATATGCATGTCCTAATGCTAGACCTCAAACCTCCAAGGATTCCAAACCTTCTCTTTTCATCAACATATAATTGCTTAAGTGGTAAGTTAGAAATGAGTACCAAAACCACAATCTCCAAGGCCTCACCAGATGTAGGCATTTGGTGCAGGCCAGGTACTATTCAGTATATACGATCCACTTAACTTGACAAGCAAGAAAACTAGTCTCATTATCAGTAACCCCTATCAATCAATCCTCGTAACAGCTCATCATCATCACACCAAAACAAATATAAAATTCAGGCGATTCACAACGATTACAGATTTACATACCTAACTTCAGTAACAGTAGATGCTGTAATAGACTTTTTGGTATACTTTCCACGCCCATGTGTGAACTTCAACGATTTGTACAATCTCCTCAACCGAGCAGAGCAATACCTCCTATAATAGCAAACCCTAATTAAAACTCACAAACCCTAGATATGAACCTATAATCGAGACAAAAGTCCGACATTACCGATAGCGAGTGTAGTCCCCAAAACGTAATCCATGCTGCATCTGCGAGGATTTTAAAAGCTGCAACACTGCACAACCACCAATCTTTACAATTCACATATCAATCTACTTCAATCAATTAATCAACACAAGTACAGAAGTTTCCTGAGAGCAATTGCGTATAGTGCGTGTGAATGAATACATGAGTTTGTGTGCGATTAGGGACAAACCGTTGATTGAGAACTTCGGATCGGTGGTGATCTGGTGGTCGTCGACTTCCATAGAGGACACATCGTTCTTCTCCGTCGCCATCAGAGATACTTGTCAGATGGATTTCTAAGGGTCCGGCGGCGGATTCCGAATTTGGTGACGGATTGTTGTGGTCGCTCTCTAAAATGCGCCTTGAGCGCACATGGTAGATGAGAATGGATCGGAGTCGGACTACCCGAATAGTATACAATTAATAAAAAAAAAACGAAAAAGAGGAATAAAATACCTGTTACTAGACCCGTTAACCGGCCTGTGCAAAATGCCCTAGCCCAAGACGTATAAGGCAATGTAGAGTACGCGGCACAGCGGAGGCATGTTTATTAGATGTGAAGTTCGAACTACTATCTTTACTTCATTCTTCACATAATAGTTAATTGTATTGTGAGACCAACTGTGATATACACTCGTAGACAATACATGCAAATAATACTTTGAACTTTGTCTCTTGTTCTTTCAAGATGTTTAACAAAACAAATAAACGGTTGTTACACTCAAATTGTTTGTTTTAACAAAAGTATGGTCATTGTACTATACTTTAAAATCCATATTGCTTAGGGTATATGCATCACGTGCAACTAATTGTTGCATTCACTTCGTGTATGCTTTAAAGCCCTACATACCGATGTGTTATGCGTTTGTTATTTATTATAAAATCCCAACAATTGTAATAAAGATATTTAATTGATCAAGTTATATTGTCAAAACCATTATGATTTCGTTAACAAGATCATGTAAGGGGTGGATGATGAATTAAAAATAAAATTAATCTTGTTATTCCCATTTAAATAAAACCGACATCTAGGTGTAAGATTAGACGAGACTTTATTGGAATAATGTAATCCAGGTAATCCAAGTTCACATTCTACATTATTTGTAACGGTAAATAACCATTTTTGGGGTTAACCTTTTTAAGGCATGCTTTTTAAATTTGTTTTTATGAAAAAAAATGAGTTTTTTTTTAGGTATTTTAGTGTCTTAAACCCAAGTCAAAAAACAAGTGTGGTAAACACAAGAAAGAATGATGATCACAGTGTCTGTAGTTGCTGTCAAGAACTTCATGTCAGTTTTATTTTTTAAACCTCACAAAGACCCAACTTAAAACCTCATTTAGATATTAGATTGTCATTTTAATTTAGCATTTAGTTTACTAAAATAAAAATTTTAAATCCCCAACTCCGCACATAATCCAGATTTGAATTATATATAATAATAATAATACATAATACATTGATTATAAATATAAAGACTTGTTATATTTTAATTTAACTCTTTAAAGAAACTATTTATGATGTGATATACATTAGTTCCACTCATTTGCTCAGTTTTTATTTCTAGCTAAAAGTTGTGTTAACAGTAAAACATAATCAAAATAACCCTAACATGCTCATAACTAAATGAATCGAAATCGTCACTTTTAACCACGCATCAAAGCATATGAAACCAGAAAACATGAATGTCCTGAATTAAAGAAAACGACCAACTAAAGTATTAGTTCCTGATGATCAAACAGTTCTAACAAATCTAAACTATCCAAAGAAAACTTATTGTGGGAGGGGGACATAAGAAAAAAAACTATCATCTCTAATAGATGGTTTTATTAAATATAAACTGTCCAACCACTAGAGCAATATGAACCAGATTATTGCAGCGAAAGATCCGAGCTGACCAATCTCCTAGAGATCGTGTTACCAAGAGTCACTATAAAGGTACGTATTTCCATCGGGGCCAGTTCAACAACCAGCTTTTGGGGGTCAACAGGTCCACCCCTTTGGAGTGCAGGTTCATCATTCTTTGACCCTTCTACTTTCCACACCAATCTTTTCTTTTCCATTTCTTCTCTTCCTTGATTAGCAGATAAGCTCATTTCTGATACTTTGATTATCTTAAACAATTCAAAGATGAAAAAGATAATAATATTACAAAGAAGGTTCAAACAAAAAGTAGATTATGAACTTATGATAAGCTGTATGTCTGATTTTACCTTCCTCTTTGCAAATAATTTCTTCAACTCAACACTTGTCATGACTGAGAGATCCTTGTCCTCTCCTATCTAAAACCAGAAAATTTAAAAAATTTAAGATTTATTCAACCAGAGGTCGCAATGTCAACCCATGTCAAATGGTTTAAATAGGAAACCTAGCTGGGGAGGAAACGGGCCAAACTAGTTGAAAGTGCCTAGAGAGTGTTTCTAATGCATACAGCCTTCTAAATTATTTTATTCAAAAAGTTAAATTACTATTGTAATAATAAAGTTTCTGTGGTTGAGGTTTAAAAGTGTTTTAGGACGACCCAACCCAATGATCAGGGGCTTTGATTTGTTACCCAGCCTGCCCAACCTGCCCATTTTACATATTTCATCTACGTGAAGAAAAGATCAAAAACCTCATATAAGTGTGCCAAACGGAGAAGAACGTTTCCATCTTCAAGCTCCTGAAGTGTTAGCAATACTACATTTTCAGGGAGACTGTAGGTAGAATCCATTCCTGAGAATTTCGAGACTTGGAAATTTGTCCCTTTATTTCCATCCTATAAAACATGATATAGTTTATATAATATAACTAAAATAACTATTTATGAATCTCTAAAGCAGCACTAAAAGATGCAGTCCCTTTCACCTGTTCAGTAAAGGCCAAAAGAAGTGGAGAATAGATCTCTTGACCATATGACCGGCGCCACTTGGCACCCCCTCCAAGTGGATCGATTCTAATATAGTATTTCCCTTGAACCTGTACACACAAGTTTCTCAACATAAGAAACTAGCAATGCTAAATACCATACTTGCATCATTGATGTGATTAATTAAGAAATGCTTAGCTTATAACATCAGAGAACTTGTAGAAATAGCTTACCACTAATCCTCTACAGTCGTTACCAACACAAACTGTTTCATTTAGAGCTTCTGCAACACCTTTTCCATCATCATAGAGCAGTCTCCTACAAAAGTGATTATCCATCATTACATATATAATGCGTTTAATTATCAAGGAGTTGTTTAATTATTGATGTGAGAACTAATGACATCATCAAGGAAAAACGTACCTATGGAGCATCAACTCCAATTGCCCATCAACAATGCTGGATCCACCAACGGATCGATCTACCAAAATCGAAAGCTCACTTTTTTCGTCCTTTAGGTAAACTCCAAGATTTATCTACCAAATAATCCAAATTTTAGCTATATACATGAAGTACAACTTTGAGTTGTATATGCAAAGGAATAAAAAACATACCGGATAGTAATTTCCTGCTATTGGTTGATTCACATCAAGATCCCAGTCAGCTCTGTAGTCACGAATCTGCACATAAATTTATTTCAGTTATGACCTACGTGTTTCTTCAAGAAATAGATGATGTTATATACATGTGGAATGATATGATTAAGAAAAATCATTTACTAGAACTTTTGATATGGTGCTAAAACGTACCCGTTCAATGAAATCTCGACCATTAGAATCGGAGTAAAATGTTTTATTGCTCTGCATGGTAGTTGTGATTTGAGTTACAATCTCTTTCCCAACTCCATCATCAATAGGTATGGGGCCCACCTGAAATTCAGAGGACGGCGATATAACATACCCTAGAAAAAACAAAAGTAATGAAAAATGAACTTACAGTGAATTCAACTTCAGCATGTTCCTTGTCTTTGTACACTCTAGTGATCTATCAAGCATGAAAAGAAAAACTCAATAATCAATCCATGGATTTATCTATAAACTAATCAAGAAAGGATGTTGATCAAATAATTTATTACCTGGTAAATCCATGAATTTATTTTCTGGTGCACTTCTTCGTATATTGGCCCCCTCAAAACTGTTATATTCTGAAATTTCATTGAGCTTTAGTTATTTGGAAGTTGGTTATAAATCAAATTGATGAATGTATGAGAAAAGTTTTATACCTGTTCCTGAGAAGCAATAGGATATGTACCATTTGGACGGAAAACATATGCTCCTGATGCCTGGACAAGAAAAATAAACTCTTTTGAGGAGAGCTCATTTGCTGACATGTACATATAAACATTGTTCACAGAGACAAATATATATATATAATATGATATATGGGTCAGGATCATTATAGAACCACTTTTTATTTTCAGAACCAAAAGAACCATTGATTTACATAAATGTAAATTACGAATCATTGATTTACATAAATGTAAGTTAAAGCTAATGATATTTAGTTGTTTTACATAGTTTATTGTTCATGCCTGATAACCAAACTTAATTTACACTTATGTAAATCAATGGTTCTATGGTTCTAAAAATAAAAAGTGATTCTGTAATGATCCTAACCCTATGATATATATATATATATATATATATATATATATATATATATATATATATATATGGAAACAGCAATAAAAAACAATAATAACAAATGAAAATAATTATAAAACTACCTGCTCCCCCGTAGTGCCATCAAATCCAGCATAAAAGCTATATGATTGCTTCATAGAGGCATCAATCTTTCATAACCCAACATCAGACAGGTGAGATACACATTAGAAATATAAATGATAATAATATTTAACTCAACTGGTTATTTCAAATATGGAGCACAACAAACTAATAATCAAATTACATATGGCAGGTCTTATAAAAAATACTGAACCAAATAATGATAATGTACTTACAGAGCTTTGACTATTAACATACTGAGAAAGCTTTCCTTCACTTCCAGAATATATTAACTTCAGATTTCCTGTCCCTATTTCTATATTATCTTTTCCTGTTTCAGTGTTCCTGTAGATCGCTTCTTTTACAAAATTTGAAGCTGCATAGTACTTTTAGTCAAAAACATTGTTCGACGTTCAAAAAAATGTAATTTATATAAAATATTGGACTTTTACCTGGCTTGTTTGTGCTAGAGATGACGTATGTGCTAAAACCCAAAGGTGGTACAGAAGCTGTAAATGCAAGCCAGTATTTGGGGGTAGAACTTGGTGATTTACCCGTATATGCAGTAGCATGGTAATTTCTATCAGATATTGACTCTTTTACTACAGGGAGAAGCTGAGATTCAACTAGTTTCCCACTGGAATCATAGACAGCAATATTCTCACTCACAACCTGTTAATAAAAATAACACATGCATGATATAAGATATATACAAAAACGATATTACCAATATACATAATATAGAAGAACCCAATGCAATACTTACCGGAAGTCTTATAACATCAGATCTTTTCCACCCCAAGGAATTGTAGATAACAACCACCTGCAGTAAATGTGATAAAATTGGTTTAATTTATCGCATGTATGTAGATTATTAAGATTTATGCCATTTCCTTGGGCATAGGAAAATATCAGGTATTAAGTAAGCATCTCCCTTACCAAATTCTTCCCAGATGAAAGATCAGCTTCAGTTGAAGGGCAATAGGTTATGTTAAGAAGTGGACACTGAAAATTAATGAAGAAAGTAAATATAGATAGATATAAGTATGTTATATAATTATCAGTACTTGTACATATATATTGCATAGGTACCTGATGAAAATTGGTTGCTGAACTTGAACATCCAGGTTTTGGTGATACCATGCAAGCAATTGACTCAGCAACCACTACTTCAGCCTGCAAGGAATGAAATTGTATTTCTGATCAGTTTCCATATAGGATAAAGTAAATGATGTAAATTTAAACTTGCAATATTATAGAACAATTTGCACCTCCTTGTGACCTATTGAGAGCCGTTTTGCATAATCATTAGCCACGTGTTGTTGAGAAGTACCACTAACAGCATCATGATGCTGAGCAATCCCCAAAGCATCACCCAAATAATCTGTAGTCGACCCTCTTTTATTCCTTCCCTTTATTACTTCCAGTTGCCTTGCCGCCTGATATAGATTGTAGTCAAATAAGAATTAAGATCAGGAAGTTTAACAAATAATGTAAAATAATTAAGAATTCTGTTACCCACCAGATAATAGCCACTTAACATTCTGACATAGCCCTTCAGAGCTGCCCTACTAGTAAAGTATCCTGTCCAATAGGCGTTTACATCGCTTGCATATCTAACAAACAATTTTAGTGGTTAAATTTTTAGCAAAATGGAGAGTGTAATATGTAATTATATATTGTAAGGTTTCTATAATTATACTTACGGAAAATAGTCGTCTTGTTTGAGAGGCCATGAGTTAGTCTCAGCATATTTAGCATCCGTGTATATAGATGGTGTTGAATAGAGAGCATTGACTCTACCGTCCTATATGGCATATGCAGTCAAATTTCAAAAAGCAAATAAGCAAAGATGGCAAGATGGGTGGGTAGGTAACTGGGGTTCGGGTTGGAAAGGTTATATTTTTAGTACAGGTTAGGTTGGGTTGACCAACAACCACTTTCAGGTCCAACTTTAAGTTTATATAAGAGATCAATGTGTTGTATATGACTACATAATTGTATTAGTATAACTTTTTGAAGAAAACAAGTATACACTTTGGGTAACTTTCAACATGTTTAACCAATTCAACCCATTTGATACATTACCTTTTCAGTTGAACTTTATGAACCATTTGAGATAAAAACATAACCCAAACCAACCCGCCAATAGATAATGTTGAAGAATAATAGCAAAATAATAGCAAATAAATGTGAAGTTCAAAAAGGATCGATAGAATAACTAACTTTATTGACATAATGAATAAATTTGTCCATATTCCGAAACCATGACTCTGCATACTGATATTTGAAGTCTGTCCCCATTGTCCACATTACATGATTTGTGCGTGTAATGTTTGCCTGAGAATATAAGAGAGAGTTTAATAAATCTTTGGTTAATTTTCATCTTGTGCTCTTTTAAACCAATTTGGACATGCGTTTTAAACATATATATGTAACTCACCTGTGACACAGCTGCGGCCACGAAATCATTAACTCGTTCGTCAACGTTGTAGTCAAACAAGTTGATGTCATCCTTCAGCATAAAAACTGCAGTTATGTTACATGTTTCCATAAACATTTATAAACCTTAAATCTTATCTAATAGGTTACCTGGACAATTGGGGAGTCATCATTAACTTCAAAGTAGAAACCACCAGGTGGAGGCTCGTAGTTCTCGGGGAAAGCACCTGCAAAAATCTGTAAAAATTGATGATCAAGTTAGATAGTAATTTTTCTGGATAAAACAATTATAAAAATAAGTATCAATGATAATAAAATTAAACCTTTTAAATATGATTTAATGATAATAAAATTAAAACAGACCTGTGAAGATGAACCAAGACTCTTGGAGCCTCGCCAGATTACTTCAAGATGTTTATCCCCTTTTCGCTTAGCTCTATCTTGATAATCAATTCGCCCAAAGAAAACAGAATCAAACCCAACCTAAATGATCATAAGAACTCGAGTTTAAATGAGTTGAAAACATGTAGCAAGATTATCATTTATGATGCATTGGTAATGGATACAGACTATTGGCTGTTACAAAGTGAAACTTCAATCTTGAAACTCAAACTTTGTTAAAGGACCCAACAGAACAGAAAAACTAACCTCTGCCCCCAATAGGTAAGCCTGCACAGCTGAGTGACCAAAAGGGTCTATTTGCCAACCAATCCTTGGTGTTACGTTGAATTGTTCCTTAATAAACTTATGCCCATAAGTTGTTTGATCAATCATATCAATGTAATGGGGTGCAGCCTCATCATGCATGCACCAACCTCCATTACTGCCCAACAAAAGTTATACCCACAACATAAATCCATCAGAAAGGATGCAATATATAACTGAAGAAAACACATTCATACAGCAAAACTAACAAAAGAGTAAACTTTTTCTGCTTACATCATCTCAAGTTGACCCGAACTAACAAGTCGTTTCACGATAGCTTGGGTTGCCTCACTCTGGTCCCTCCACCAACGTTGAAAAAATGCCTGCAACATTCATAGCATGATAGCATCAACATTAATCAAACAATCCTAATTCGTGTGTGCCCTAATTCAGTATAATTTTCAAGAAACCCTTGATAAACAAATACACAATCAATTAAAGTGTAAAACTATTTCAATCAGTAATCTATCTGAATTTAATTGGTTGTGGTGTTAATCATCAATGTGTGGAGTGTGTGTTTGAATTGAAGTCAAAAGTCACAGTGAAAATCAAAGGATTGAAGATTCATAACCTGTTCAACATAAATAAACTTCCGATTCTTATCAGCCAGTAATGCTTGAATAGTAGAATCAAGCACGTTTTGAACGCATGCTCCCTGTAAAATCGATGCACAAAATAATCAAAATATCAAAGAATGAATCAAAGTATGAATAAATACTCATGTGAGAGATGACAACTGATAATAATACACACTTGAATGGAGTTATTTGATCCCACATAATACTGATCAACAGTCTTCAACCAACCAACATCATCATGCGTATGCGCCACCAGATGAACATTAAGTTTCCCCTCCACAACCCCTTGTGCAGTATCGTAAACCATATACTTCGATTCAACACACACACCAACAGCACACAGTACCAACACCACAATCGCTCGAAAATCCGCCATTTCCGACAGTAAAACTAACTATCAAAACAAAACAATCACAAGAAATTGAATGTTTCGATCAATAACTCCCCTCAAACGACACGAAATTTCCCTGTTCGACACTTATTCGGAACAAAAAACAAATTGAGGAAGACGACGAAGAACTATTGATTGACTCAACAGATGACTCAGCGGTACTTTGGTTATCGGATAATGGAACACGAGGGCATATTATATAGACATTGTTGACCTGTGAATTTCGCCGGTGTTAACGGGCCGATAAATACAATCATTGGGATTTTATGTTGATCTTGATGTTGTATTTCATCGATGATTTCGAATCAGATTTGTGCGTTAACCGTTGATGAAAGATCTTATGAGATATGATTATGCAGCATAATTACGATTTGATTAGTAGATAGAGATCCGTATCGTACTATCGATATACACCGGATTTGGGTGATAATTATTTATCGATTTTATTTGTTTACCAGGTATGTAAGTTTTTATCCTTTTAGAAAAAGTATCGATATCAACAAAATTTTGGATTCTTTAGTTAAAGTCACCTAAAGGTTTTTTTTTAATAAATTATTTATTTTTTACCAAGTGTTCTAATTTGTTTTAATCTTGTAAAACTTTTTTGTTAGTATTAAGTTTTTTATAATTAAGTCAAATAAATTAAACATATAGAATGTTGTTTGTTATTTAGTAATAAACTAAGGTTTGTCAATATGTTGTATCTAGTTTGTCGTATAACCAGATTTGATATATATATTGTGTATCAACATTTATCCTTGTTTTAAACATTATCCTTATTTTAAACTTATCTTTATATCCCCAAACGTCTTGGTAATTAAATATTAATTTACGAGTTGTATTCGGATTATGATTATTAGTTTAGTAATTGGGACAAATAAATTTAAGCATTATTACTTTTTAAATTCATAAATAATTCATCTAACTAGAGTTATAATGATTTTTATTAAATAAAAAAAGAAAAAACTCTTTACTTGGAGAACAATTTACTTGGTTACCAGTAAATGGGTTTTCTTAAGGGTCAGTATATATGTGTATTCAGACATTGTTATCTTAACACCTTGAAAACAACTCACGTATTGATCAATATTGCCCGTATCAGTCTGCAAAATATCAAATTAGTCAATTTATAAACTTTTACGGCCCGTATTGGTCGTTACAACCCATAATGACTTTAATTTAGGGGGCCGTAACGAGGTTTATGACCGTAAGTAAAAATTTTATTTTTTTATTTTTATATTTAAAATTTTGATTTTTTAATTATTTATAAATTGTTTTTTAATATTTCATAATTTAGTAAATTATACTATTTTTTAAGTTTAATTTTTACCTTTTTCTAAGACTTAGGACACTCTCATATTCTCTATCTCTCTATATATGTTGTCCTAATAGCCCAAATGGTGTTCCAAAACAAAAGCCAAATTTATCTATTTAAGATATAAATAAGAATTTTATAAAAGCAAAAAATAAACTTAAAAATAATATAAATTAATAAAAAAGTAAATAAAAAATATAAATATAAATCTAAAAATTAAAAAAATAAAAAAATTTACTTAAGGTCATAAGACTTGTTACGGACCCTGTCATTACAGGCCGTAATGGATAATACGGCCAGTAAAAAGTCATGAAATGAATGATTTGATGTTTTACAGACCAATACAGACCGCATTGATCAATATAACATGTATACAAGGTATCCAGGTATCACATTTGGGGTGTATCCACGCCCCTTTTTTAATGTGTACCTACTTCTTGTATTTGTTGTTCTCATAAACCAAGTATATCATATATTTATATTCTCCATCAAGGGGAGGAGGTATTTTAAATATTATGTTTTAAAAATTGGTCACTGAAGCCATTGTGTCTGTTGTTTACTAGTTTGAGCGGTTAAGAAAAAAAATACTCCTTTTAATTATTTTAAAAAGTGTCAAAATATACAAAATACAAACAAAAACCGAAAAAACAATGTTATATAATTAAAGTAAAGAACGGAAAAAGTATGCATGAAGGAAAAAAAAAGTGACATGGTGGGAAATAAAGTTGATATTTGCAGATGAGGGAATCTTATGTATTAAATAAGAAAAAATGGATGATCAAAGAAAATATGCGATGAGTGCTGTTTGGAAAGGAAAAACAAACGAGACTAATATTATGTTTTGAAGTTGATAAGGTTGATAATATCATAGTAAGGTTCATAAGGTTGAGAATATTTGTATAGAGAACCGTTGAAATTATCAATAATTCAATTAGCAGATATGTATTTTTGATATCAAAATAGTTACATATATTTACTCTCTAATTTGTGAGGGTTTTATTTGTCAACGAGGAAAAACTGAAGGTTGTTGCTTTAAACTTGTTAAGAAGTATAGTTGTTTAAAAGTCGTCGTTGTTAGAGTTTGAAGTCCAAGGGCTAAATGTGGTTGGATGCGTATCTTGCTTTGGGGGTTAGGGTTTGGGTGACGCTCATATTCTTGTCTTGTCTGGTCGAAGTCTTCAAGACTCGAAGTCTAGTTCGTATGTGTTCATCTTGCTTTTTTATCATCGGTCCATCTTGATGATTATCATCCGATCACCAAACATATATCTCTCTTTACATGCTGATCTTTTGCTATTTTTCATATATTTCATAAATTAGAACTTTGATATTATGTATTCATACAAGAACACTGATAAAACTATTAGTTCGAGCCTAGCGATTATTACTTTTGTTATTATTTATATTATTATTATTATTAATATTATTACAAACAAATAAGTTATTAAGTCATGTTTAAAATACATAATACATGAAAGTATGGCCCGCTGGATATTAATGGTTTCAATATGGATCTATATCAAATTCATCAACTATACTTTTGACGGGTTGGCCCTAAGGAGGGACAGAGTGGGCCGGCATGTGATTGTTCCGGGCTAGAAATCTTAAACATTTTTATCTATACTATATATAAAACATATTAGATTATTATTTTAAAATATCATAAAATTAAGAATAATTATTTTACTTGATGCATAAGATACAACTACTTTTAAGGATAAAATAATACTTTTAACATTATTTAAGATTACATCTTACAATTAGTTACATAATAATCTTACACTTATTGTAGCTTAAAATAAAATTTTACATTATCTACCCATAAACCAAAAAAACTTAATTTGTTTTAAGATTTCAGTTATATTTTAATCTATCATGTTTCAAAATTTTTTGAGACTAAAATTGTAACGTGTGTATTTTTTAAACGTTTTAGTGTAAAATTTTTGCTGAACCGATCTGTATTTTATAAGGTACAATAAGTTAATGCGTAAACGTACAAGTCGTCATGCAAAACCCATTTTTAATAGGTGTTTTAAATTTTAGCTTAGAAAAAATATAATAGATTTTTGTAAAATTACTACGATGTTAACAAAAATTAGAAACACGTGTCGGATGTAAATTGTTGCCCCACCGCTTTGCGCGGGCACCCTTCTAGTATTATATTTATATGTTTTTCTTTTGAGAAAAAAATTCATATATTTTGTTATAAACTTAAAACCCTTAGACCAATAACAAACCCATTAAAATTATTACTTATTTTTGGCATATTATACAACAGAGTTCATTAACATTTTAATTATTTTAGTCAACTATCATTTATTCAGTAATAAAATTTAAACACATTTTAAAACCCAAATAAAATAATTTGTGATTTGGGGTGGGGGCAGTAAAAGAACGAACGAAACAAAACAACTTACGACGTTTGATTGATTGAACTAGAATATAGTTTTTTTCTACTCACACATGACTCAAAAGTTTATATATGGGTTATTGACTTAATATTATATAAAAAGTCTTTCTTTGTACTTGCTCGGGATTCAAAAAGTTCCGAAGATTCTTGAAGACGACCCTAACTCTGTAGCATCTTGCTAGTATGTTGTTTTATATTCATATCAAACTACAATAATATCTGTTAAGAATTTTGATTACACCATTTAATATAAAACTTGAATTTATTACATGATTTAAACATAATAATACTGTGAAAAGGTTACTGTTTAATTGTACACAATAAAAATTTATTTTACGTTGAACAGTAATTTTGTATCATTCTTATTAATATAAAATTAAACCTTAATGAGCATTCTCATTTTCACACCCTTTCATGTTCTAGTAACCCTATAGCGACATCTTTACTAAGAATTGTATTTATCATTTTTATTGATTTTTACTTCACTTTCAAATACCGTCTTACTTCAAAGTTGTTTGTAATAAATAAATGTTGTATGTAATTAAGGTTAACAGCTTCTCTATATATACTTGTGTATGTTGATATGTTGAAACATACTATAACATTTGTAGACCTTTAACGAAAACAATAAAAACGTCAAACAAAAAAAGTAAGAACTTAAAGTCACAAACACACATTATGTAATGATCGTAAGTAAGATTCTATGTTTGTAGTGTGTAGATGGTAACTAGGCCTAAAATAAGGCATCCCTCCGATAGTCCAATTTTGCATCCAAAAATTAAAAGTTGTACGCACATCGGTAATAAAAAAAGGTTAACATGCATGGTATTAGCGGTGTTCAAAGTCGGATATCCGAAATTTCGGATAGTAGAAATCACTATCCGTGTCCGTATCCGAAGTTTCGGATATCCGAAATTTCGGATACGGATAGTGATTCGGATATCCGAAATTCATTTTTTATTATTTATTATTTATTAGTTTTTTTTACAATAATTAGACATATGATATTATAAAAATAATATAAAAAACCAACTCATATCATAAAAGTCCCAATATACATTAAAAAATCTCAATCCAAAGTAAAAATATGTCTAAAATTTTAAAAACTAAAAAAAATATTTTTCAGTTTTCGGATAATCGGATATCCGAACATCCGAAACTTTTGAAAATCATTATCTTAATCCAAATTCGCATCGATTTTTGGATATATTTCGGATTCGGATTCTCGGATTCAGATATTTTTAAACACCCCTACATGGTCTGATATCCTAAGTAGGATCGTCACCAATATTGAAAAAATCAGTTTCTAACCAATTCAACGCTTCAGCATGTAACTAGCTATAAAAACTTGTTTTTTTAATTGGTTAATAAACGGTTAACCGGTAATTATTGTTACACATGGAACAAAACATTTTATAACCGCTATGTATCCGTTATAGCAATTGAAACCTTGTTTTCCAGACCATTTTACCCTCGTATATCATTGTAGAATGGTATTGGAATATTAGTTTGATTACAAAAATTCTCTACCTCTAAAAGCACAAAAAACGCTTGCACACAAAATTTATACATTATATTGCCTTGAGCAATTTTGTGTGTATAATCATTTACAATGGGCAAACTATCATACACAAACACTCAATTGTCCTCAAAGCCTTCAACTTTTCTAATCACACAAACCAATGTTTTTTTAATTCGTGTTGTTCTTTAAATCCATTCAATCTACCGTCTTTTGTTTAACTATTTTAGCATATTCTATATGCACTACAATATTTCATATGAAAGTTGCTAAAATAGTTTGATAAAATATGAGAAATTTGGTAGATTTAAAGAGCAACAAAGACAGATAAAAAATCCTGCTGGTGTGATTATGAAAGTTCAAGGGTTTGAGAATAATATGGTGTTTAATAACACACAAAAAATACACATTACAATATTGTGTAAAAGTGTTATCTGTAAGCAAAATTCGATGCGCAGAATGTTTGATCGAGTGACACGTCGAAGAGGAATTTAGAAATCTTTTTTTTTTTGTAGCGAAATCATGTTTTTCTAATTTATACAAATTTAAAACTAAGTTAAAAAATTAAGGTTTATTTGATTTATTTTATGTATTTAGTATTTACTTGAATTTTTAATATCAAACAAAAACGTTTTTTTTTTGCTGCATGATATCGGTTAACCGGTTCTGTTATTAATCTAATCGGTTAGACAGGTTAGCCTTTTGGACACCCAAAAACCGGTAATTATAGGAACCGTTTAGTAAGACAGAATTAACTGGTTCAATTAATAATCAAAACCTCTTCACCCTTAATCGATATGTCCACCTCTACTCGGTATGTGTCATGAGTTAACGAACTAAACCATGAGAATACGGAGACACAAGAGGATTAAATATATGAAAACTTCTAGCCCATTATGGAAATGCTTAATTAAAAATACATCATGTCGTAATTGACATGCCTAGCCCGTTTATTTAAATTATATAAACCAGTTGGTATGTTTAAAGCCGAAAAAAAAAACATTATATTTTACAAGCCCAACATGTTACTTTGTTTTTACTCATTTATTATTATTCATCAATCTAACATAGTTCATCACTCCTAAAACACTATGAAGAAAAATAAAAGTTATTTTTTATGTGAGCGATTTGATTTGAAACGGACCAAACAAATTTAGTACATGGTAACAAACAACCATTCCCCATAAAATTCCATTTCTAAAAACTTGAATTCGGTTAGATTAGTCCAACTAGTAAACCGATAATACAACCGTTTAACTATCCGGTCCATCTCTAAAAACACCGGTTAAACGGATCATTTTCTCCTCTACATAGCATGATTGAAAAACAAGATGATAATTTGATGATGTTTAATTAATTAATAAAAATAAAATATTATATAATATCCACCTGGATTTCGTAAAGTTTCACAGAGACCACGTCACCACCAATCCTATCCTTTGTTGTGGATTACCGATTGCCTTATCACCTCACCCACACCTCTATCAACTCTTCAGTCTTCACGTTGACTCAATTCTCCACCGGAGTTCACCTTACAACAATGGCGTTATCATCAACTCTATTCTCTCATCACGTTCGTTTCACCACCAACCAACACTCAAACCCTAATCCCAAAATCTACAACCTAAACAATCGAAGAACCCTAACTGTATCCGCAATAGGCGCTGACGCATTCGACGGAACAACACTAGCGGTGATCGGAGGCAGTTCAGTTGCAGCGATCGCCGCTGCAATTTCGTTCGCTGATCCGGAGAAACGGCGGCAGCTGCAGGCGGAGGAGGTCGGTGGTGGCGATAAGGAGGTCGTGAGGGAGTATTTCACGAACGACGGGTTTCAGAGGTGGAAGAAGATTTACGGTGATACGGATGATGTGAATAAGGTGCAGCTGGATATACGGATCGGACATGCGAAGACGGTGGAGAATGTGATGAAAATGTTGACTGATGAAGGTTCGCTTCGAGGTGTTACTGTGTGTGATGCAGGTTGTGGTACTGGATTGTTATCTATTCCGTTGGCGAAGGAAGGTGCTGTTGTTTCTGCTAGTGATATTTCAGCTTCTATGGTTTCTGAAGCTCAGAAACAGGTTAGGTCACTAATTCAGCCCTAATTGTCAGTTTTATTTTAGTTCTAAATGTCGCAATTATGTTCAGAATTGATAATCGATACTCGATTGTGCTTGTTGTTTGTCAATTCCATCATTGATGTTTGATACCAAATCGTTTCAGGTTTGTAAGATTAGAAAGATGTTAGTGATGACAGTTGTTCTAAACTTTTAAAAGCTCAATTGATCAATCTGCTTCAAATCAAACTAATACATACACAAAATGATTTGGAATTTGAACAGGCAATCAATTAGGTTTCAAAATTCCTGCGGGCAAAAGAAGCATTGTTTGCCAATTTCATCATTGATGTTTGATGTTAAATCGTTTCAGTTTTGTAAAATTAGAAAAATGTTAGTGATGGCAGTTCTAAAAGCTGAACTGATCAAACTGCTTCAAACCAAAGTGCTTTTGAAACTTGAGCAAGCGATCAATTATGATTTGAAATTCCTGCAGGCAAAAGAAGCATTACAGGGTAAAGATGATGTACAGATGCCAAAATTTGAAGTGAGTGATTTAGAAAGCTTAAATGGGAAGTATGATACAGTAGTGTGTTTGGATGTACTGATACACTACCCACAAAGTAAAGCTGATGGCATGATTGCACATCTTGCATCTCTTGCTGAGAACCGTCTGATACTCAGTTTTGCACCGAAAACATTCTATTATGATCTGTTGAAGAGAATTGGAGAACTCTTTCCAGGACCTTCAAAGGCAACACGCGCTTATCTTCACTCAGAAGCTGATATAGAACAGGCATTGCAAAAAGTTGGCTGGAAGATAAGAAAGAGGGGTCTCACTACCACACAGTTTTACTTCTCGCGGATTGTTGAAGCCGTTCGCGCGTAGTTTGAAAAGAGGTCAGATTTATTCAATCTGTTTTGTAGCACTATGTTCTGTAATCTGATGTCCATGCATTCTGTAACACTGTGTAGATTAGCGTAGATGATTAAAATTCAAGTATATTCTTGTTTGATTAAGAAATATAATCCAAATTGTTGCCAGTTTGTTTGTGATTGAAAATATAACTAAAGTAATTACAAATCAAATTAAGAAAGATGAAACATGAGATAAACTTAGTTGGTTGTAGAAACATTCTATCACCCGTGGTTTCAAGTTTAATCAAGAGTTAACGATCGTTTACTAAAAGATAAAACTTTATTTAGATTACATAGGTATAATCACATATTGCCAATCAAGTCTAATCTAGGCACAAATTGTGCCCTACCGTGTCAATCGTCTTATCTTTAATTACATTAATCTAATGGTGGATTTGGTACCATTGGGAGGTTCACGGTAATGCCAGTCTTTAATTTGATCAATCAATAATATAACACAAAATAATGAAGAACCCAATGACATTCAGTTTAAGTAACTTTCCATCATTATATGTATAACAAAGTTCCATAAAGTGGACCAATGAACCTAGTCCAGGTTGTGATCATAATATGTTTACTGAGATATGTCATGTTGAGCAGAGACAACCAATGTGAATAGGAGCATACTCAATGATCTAGAACAAACGAAGAACTGAAGAACAACAAGAATGTTAGATCCAACAACCTGTTGTTCTGTGTGCTTCAAATTAAACAAATCAATCAATGTATAGTGTATCTGTTGGTGATTTCTGGGATGACCGTCAGCGCCCTGACTTGATGGCTAAAGCCCTTCTCTCCACCCTTGCACCACACGTCTCTAGACGAGTCAACAGCGGTCTTGTTTGTGGATAAGCGATCATTTTTATTTAACAAAAACACTTTTTATCATGTGTTATGCATAAGATTTGGAGAAAGACATACATGTTTTCACCTTTCAATAAACAAAGAAACAAACAAACACCATCTTAGTGTCTAATTTGTTTGAATAAATTCATTTATGAGGTTGTAACACTCACAAAGTGAATGAAACCCGATAGTTCTCATTAACTTCTTTACATATGTCTAATTTTAAAAGTAGAGTATATATAGAACAGAGGGTGTGTTGGGCCGAAAAAAAAAATTCTTCTTCACATAAATACCATGTATCAATTGTTGGAAAATTAATTCTGGATTGCGATTAGCTTGAGGTGCAAGCAGTCACAGTTTAGATCTTTTGAGATCTTTTAATTTTTTAAATTTGAGTATATTATTTTCTTTCTTAGTAGTTTTATCTTTAGACAGCTTAGTTCTCCCATGATAAGTTCATTGTTTTATTCGATTAATACGTATAATTCTAGATTATGTTTATAATAAAAAATAGTAAAATATACGTTTATGGAAAAGTTACTATACAAAGTTTGTTTTTTTACATAACGCAAGGGAAATTTTACGTGATAATTTCACGCAAGTATTGATTCTTGTAGCGTGATAAAGTCGTACACTTGTACGAAAAATAGACCTTATATTTTAAATTTTCACAACATTAACAATATTTTATGTGATGAGCGCATACAAATTGAGTTGCTAACTTGCTACTACAACTCTACATTCTACAAGGATATACGTCTAATATGCAAACTTAGAGGTGGGCAAAATACCCGGGTACGGACCCGACCCGGTGTACCCGACCCCGACCCGGGTACGGGTATGACCCGGTATAGGGTGTACCCGGTTTGGATCCGAAAAAAACCATAGGGTTGGAACCGAGTATATTTTTCTAGATTTTGGTAGAACCCGACCCGTCCCCATTGAACCCGGCTTGGACCCGGTTTTGACCTCTTTTTTTTTTTTTTTTTTTATATAAATCTAGCCGTTAATAACGGCTATATAGCCGTTAGCCCCGATTTGTTACCGTTTTTTTGTCTCTTTTAGCCTTATAAGTTAGTATAAATAGGTGTGGGTTGATATGGTTTAGTACCCAAGTCTCAAACGCAAAAAACATACGCAAAAAACGCAAAAAATACTCTCGTTTAATCTCGTTTTACACTTTCACTCTCTCGTTTTACACTTTCACTCTCTTCAATCTTGATATGGCTCAATCACAATCTTCCGTTGGTCAAGGTTCGTCAAACTCTCAACCGTCGTTCGTGTTCTTGCACACAATCGTAACATGGATGTTTGGTGCAATTGGGATATGGTTGAGTTGAGTGACGGGTCTGTAAAGGCTCGTTGCAAGTTTTGTGGAGCTTTGCTTGCTAAAGATTCTAACACGACTTTAAGCAAACACATTAGCAAGAAGTTTTGTAAGTCGTTGAAAAGTAATCCGGATTCGCAACAAACACAATTGGGTGGAGACGGTGGAATCTTTAATTACGATGTTAATACGGTTCGAGATCGAATGGAGAAGTTCGTGATTCAAGAAGCTTTGCCTTTTAGTCACTTCGACAATCCTCGGTTGACCAACTTAATTCGAGAGACGCTTCAACCTCGTTACACCCACGTAAGTCGTACTACACTTAGACGTTATTGTTTAAATTTATGGAAACAAGCAAAAAATGATTTAATTGTATTATTTGAAAATTTAAATACCGGTGTAAACTTAACTAGTGACGTTTGGTCGGCTCCACACGGTTTACCCGAATCATACCTTTGCGTCACCGCTCATTGGGTGGATCCCAATTCATGGCAATTGATGAAACGTACGATTGCATTTGATCTTTTTTCGTATCCACACACTAGAAAATTTTTGTTTTACTTTTTAGATAATGTAATAAATACTTTTAAGTTACAAAATAAACTTTTTTCAATTGCATTTGATAACGCCTCTAACAACACAACCGAGGTTGAAAAATTAAAATATCTTCCGATTGCAAACGGTGATTTTTTCCATACTCGTTGTGTTGCACATATAATTAACTTAGTAGTGCAGGACGGACTATCCGGACAATATGTTGATAACTTTACTAAAGCTTTTCGATTTATGTTACATGACGTTTTTAAAAAAAGTAGAAGAAGATATCAAGATTATAAACAACTTTGTAAGGGTACGGAATTTAGATTTTTAGGTCCTAATTGGGATGTACCTACTCGGGGAAATTCGACTTGTCACATGTTTGAATGTGCTTTAAAACAAAACAACACTTTAAAAGCTTTTCATAATAGTCTTTCGGATAATGGTGAAGCTTACCCATTTCCGGATGCGGGTTGGGAGAATCTTCAATGTCTATCCGAGTTTCTTGAGGTTTTTAAAGATATCCGAGTTTATTATTCCACTAGTTATTCGATGCTTCAAGAATTATATTTTATGTCTTTGAATTTTAAAAATTTTCAAAATAAAAATAATATGTTTAATCAAATGATAGAACCAATGAAAGAAAAGTTTAAAAAATATTTTAAGGAGTTAACACTCGTTTTTACATGTGCCGCCGCTTTAAATCCGTTTCTAAATGGTGCGGGGGTTGAATGTTTGATAGATGAGATAAATGACAATTTGGATATGCATGACGAAAACCCTAATTTTTCAAACGAGACAAAAGAAAATTTTAATGAAAGTTTGAAAACAATGTATAATTTTTATTTAAATAGATATGGGCCTAACGTAAACATAACCATGCCAAGCGGATCAACCTCAAGTGCTAGTACCTCGGTTAAAGACCCTGTTTTGACTATGTTGAATATTGTCCGGGATGTGACGGCTAAACGTCAAAGGGATAACACCCCAACAAGTGAGCTCGGTAGATATAGTGGAACGGATTTTATTTCCACTATGACTTCCGAAGATTATCGTGCATTCGATATTTTGGCTTGGTGGAAAGGAAAAGAATCTCAATTTCCGATTCTTTCTGCTATGGCCCGTGATTTACTAAGCGTCCAACCTTCTACGGTAGCTTCGGAATCTGCTTTTTCTCTTAGTGGCAGGGTAATATCATTACAGAGAACAAGACTAACTCCGGAAGCAGTGTAGATGTGCTTTTGTTTAAAGGATCATTTAGACGCAATGGATCGTATACAATACCAAACAAGCCTCGAAGACGAAATACACTCGAAGCTAAAGTACATGATGAAGAGGTAGAAGAAGGGGTATCTTCTGGCATATCCGATGAAGAATTAACATTTGATCAAGCATCTCGTAGAAAATAAAATTAGACGATAACTTAAATAAAAGTTTTATGGTATTTTTTATTGATTCATTTTATGTATTTTTAAGTTGTTTTAATATTGTTATAAAAATACATGACGATTAATTTATGTTATTTTATTCATTCATTTTTTATTGATTAAAAGAATTTTAAAAAATACAAGTGTTCAGGCGCATGAACAGTGCTCATACGCCTGAAATTTTGGGCGCATGAGCACTGTTCAGGCGCATGGGTGCACATGCGCCTGAACGCTTGTGATTTTTTAACAAAACCCGAATTGTACCCCGGTTTCGAACCCGACCCGACCCGACCCGGACCCGACCCTACTCGGGTATATCGGTCGGGTAGGGTTTGTCCGGATGTGAACCCGACCTGGGTTCGTACCCGGGTACACCAATACCCGGGTACAAAAAAACCCGATTGGGCCCAACCCGGTTTGTACTCGGGCCCGGGTACGGCCAAAAACCCGAAACATGCACCTCTATGCAAACTCAACGTTAGGGAATGACGGATGAGGCCCACTCTATAAGGGGCTCACATATAGCGAGCCCACATATTGCGACTCCGTATGCTCTTTTCAATTTCGCATTATTATTTTGTTGATAAAATAAAATAAAAAAAACAAAAACGTGGCCACGTGGGTGGTGATTTAAGGTTAAAACACGTACACGTAACATCCATACATCACATTAGGTCGTGGTTATGGCCAAAGACTCTAACACCACATGAAAATATTTGATGGACTGGCACCATTAAAAAACACACACATAGGTGTGGATATATTATAAATTGTAACGATGTGGATGAAATATGCCAACAATATAAGGGGTTAAGGTTATAAATAGTTATCCATTAAGTTGATGATTATAGTTGTATATTCATTGGGTCATGAAAGTTTGCTTTTAGGATATCTACGATGACGTACACAGAACAAGTTTCTCATTTTGATGCTATCTCATTATCTAGTCTAGGTTTAATAGTCGTGTGATTTTTGTTTGAAGGTTTATAGTGACATCGCATTGTCTCAATTGGCAAGTCCGAATGGCGGGCCCTCAACAGGGTTATCGATTATTAATAGGAATTTGAAATACAACATGAAAATAATCAGAACGTGTCTTGTTATAGTTAATTCATATTCTAAACAGATCGTGTTTGGATTGATATGTTTAATTAAACTGATCGTGTCCGGCCTAACCTCTTTAGCGTATTTTATTAGATTGGTAGACCTACCAAAGCATTTAATCAAACAAAATGACTTCTCAAATGATCATTTACTATTTGTTTAACCCATTCATTACACCTCTTTAACTCGTTAAACATGTTTATAACTTAATTATACCTCATTTATAAACAGTTGATCCGTTTGACTCTTATAAACGATCCATGTTTTGATTACATGATACTAAGTGGTTTCGTGTTAGGATTAAACGAACCCAACCTTTCAACCCAGACTAACCCAACTCTAATTTGTGAACCCAACACCCATGACATACTAAATTATGAAAAAATGCAATTATTGGTGCATGTCACTGTAAAATACAATTTTTTTTAAATTATAAACATATGATGCACATGTGACATGTAATATTTAAATTTGTATAATTTTCATATAATACATTCTAAAACTTTGACAGCTCTTCAAAAGATAAAGAAGGGAATAATCGATACACATGCCAAGCTCAAGTAAACAATTCATTATAATTAATCAATACAAGCATTTCGATTAGAAATCGACTGTCCCATGCATAGACCAATCAAAGTATCAAACAAGTTAAGCTTTAAATTTTCATAGCAATCAGCAGAGTTAATTAAAATCCAAAAGAGTTAGAAAGAAAGAAGGAAAAAACAATGACTACAGCGACAAAGTTAGATACGATAGCTAAAGATTAAATATAATTTGGTTATTTGGTTGATCAATGATTAATAAGATCATCAAAGAGTAACTACAAAGGTTGAAAGATCATGCAAGATCATTGAAGCAAAATAAAAAACCAAAAGACAATGATGTCTAACAATAAATCAAAAGTGTTAACTAGTATTATGACCGCGCGTTACGATGCTCGGATAAAAATTATATCAAAACATAGGTTGAATTAATACATTGTAATGATATATTTGAAATATAGAAAACAATGATGACGTAATGCATTGAGAGTGTGCTAAAACTATTATAGAAAAACAAAATACAATACAAATTAATTATAATAATAAAATATATACCTAACTTTTCAGACCAAAAGCTTTGTCATACTTGAAAGAATGCAGAAAAAGAAATTTGTATGCAACTCAAGTTGTATGTAATGGATTGAGAGTGTGCTTTTTGGGTTTTAAAGTATAGTATAATTTAATAAAACTATTTAATATTTCTAAAGATTTTCACAAGCTACATACATATTTCACATAACGTGGAAGTACATAACATTTTAGTTGGAAATGTCTTTTATAAATAGATTAGAGTTATAATACAAATGGTATTTAATCTAAAGTTGGTTAGAAAAATTGTGAGCTTAACACGTGTCCTTCTAATGTTTTAAAATTTTGGTCATTGTGTCAAATAAATCAGTTCATTATGTTATATACGTTTAGTTTGTCATATATTTTACATTATTTGTTATATGTATTCATCATTTTGTGTTATTATTGTTATTGTTTCTATAGATTATATAGATTTGTTATCTATTATTGTGTTTTAAGATTAGAAGTGCACAATAATATAATTTCACCAATGTATTTATCAAAACTCATAGTATTAAAAATAACACATTACAATGTGTTATTTTTATCATTATTTTTTATACATCATATTTCTATTTTATACTTACATAGCTTGTACTTATTTGCATTTGAACCCATAACTATTTTCTAAAAAAGTCATAATCTAATTTTTTAACCATCTATATTATAACTTGTATGATTTAAATCCTAATATTTTAAATAGAGGTGAAACAATTTACTATCAAAATATCATTTGAAGACGACAAATAACCATTTCATTTGAGAGTACACACGAAAGAAACCTTTTACCAGCACAATATACAGGACAAATAATATTTAGCTAATCATAAGTCCTTATCGTATTTAATACCTTTCAGTTTCGTTTAGTTTTGTTTCAGACGGAAGTTTAATTTAGTTGAAATCACATGCCTTGCCAAGCTAGGCAGGGTAGGTGCCAAAGGGTAACTGGAGCATTTATTGTTTATAAATGTATAAAAAAATATATATCTAAAATATAAACCAATTTATAATATTTCAAATAACAACTTATGCTGGATAAAAAAGTTTAAAGTGCTGATGTTTAAGCCCTAAAGGCCATTCCACTTTATAAACATGAAAATACAAACATATATATTATATTTGAAAGTTAATATTGTTAAAACTTATAATAAATCTTAGAAATGATTGCATCAATAATCACATATATAAAGTATTAGGTTAGTGCCCCGCGTATTACACAGGTTGAATAAATAAAATATTAAATAATTATTAATAAAAATTAATGAATTATAAAACGATCTTTTGATATAAAATGTGGTTGACAATACGTACGAGTGATAAAAGAACGATATCATTTTTAAACTTTAGTTAAAAAATTTTTTTTGTTTTTTTTTAAAAGTTGATTTTTAAACAAATTGTTTCAAAACAAACCGTTTTTTAAAAAAATGTCATTTTTAATAATTTTTTTATTATGACTTTGATATTTAATTACTTTTGTTTCATAAGAATTTTATTATTTAAAAGCCACAAGCTTTAAAATATATTTTGTTTTTTGAAAGTTTGATATATTTTTCTGGAAAAATTTCTTATTTTATAAAAATTATTTCTTTATAAATTGCATTTGTAGAAAGATCTCTTTTCTAATTTTAAAAAATATTTTTAATATGAAAATAATTAAATAATATCATTTGTAGTTAATGTGATATTTATTAAGAGAGAGAAGTGGAAAATTAAAATTTAGGAGCTTTAGAATTGTGACAAGTGTCTTACAAAAACCTTCTTTTATTAGTATAGATAGATATAGCACAATTAATGTAGAAACAATATAATTAAAAAAAGAAACAACTGATCAACTTACACCATAGGTTTTACTATATTCGAAAATTACTAAAAAAATTATCTTATATAAAGAAGATATGATTTAATATAGAAAGTTATAAGCTAATGAGCAACATAGTATTTTCATAGTTATCATCGTAATTATAAGTTGGTAGAATTTGAATACGACATAATTTACGTGTAGTGTTTAGACTTTAGACTATGGTAATGACAATTAATAATATTGTTTAATAAGAGTGGAGCATTAATAATATTAACAAAAACAAAAGTCAATGTTATTATGTTACAGTAAAAACATGATTAACATACAACAAACTACTTAAATATAAATTATGTATAAAGTCTTGAAATAAAACACAGTCATTGAACTATTATACACCTTTTAATTCCAAATAAAATTAATATAAATACACAAAATGTTTATATGTAAATACCCTAAACTAAAAACAGTTCCACATAAAAAATAAATTTAAAACATTGCTAACTAATTTTTTTCAGATAATAAAAATGAAAAAAACATGAGAGGAAAAGGTTTGCCTGTGTGGTAGGTGGGTCAGGGAAGAAATAGATTTCTTAAGAAAACTAAGCAAATCATCTGCTTGATTTATAAGATAATATAAATTACTTTTGTAAGAATATTGAATTGCGTAGGTGATTCCTACCTTTAGACTTATAATACAAGTTGTCCCTGTGATGAATGTATGTTATAAAGATTGCTACGGAGACGGGCAGCAGCAGTGTTACTAAAGGTGGTGATTGTGGTGTCGTAAATAACGAGTAGACGATGACGATAAATAATTGCCGTGAATGGTATTGACCAATTTAGTCTCGCTTTAAGTTAGTAACTTTAAAAAAAATATTACTTGTTCGCACATAGTATATTTTGAGTATACTTAAATTAACTCTTTATATAATTTAAGTTGACCAAAATATATGATAAAGAATTCTTCTAACCCAAATTAACAATCTTTTTAAAGAATAAGTTACGGCAATCATCATAGCCTATTTAAAAAAAGAGAAACATTCCTGATTAAGCCATTTAGTTTTTTTTTCCCGTCAAGCCCCTCTTTACATTTGTATCAAAGTTTTGTTCAAAAATTTAAAATTAGTTTTGAGGTAATCTTGGTTTCCGTACCTGAGTTTTGCAAATTGTCTCCACTTGAGTACCAACGTTTATTTTGTTTTTATTATTGACCTGAGTTTTGCAAATCGTTTCTATTTTCGTCCTTTAGACTAATGGTGTTAACATTTAATGTTAAGTGAGTATTAAATAACAAAAATACTTTTTTGACTAAATGTGTTATTTCTCTCTCCTCTTATTTTCTCTCCATGTTTCAACTCCCCTTTACATACCACTCAAACTTTAAATACCACTCAAACTCTAGAGAGAAACCAATTTGTAGTCACAGAAACTCAAGATTTCACACATGTACAAATCATCATCATCATCTTCAACAAATCACTTTTATCAGATACATCAATTAGACTCCATGGACTCTCAGATCTAAGGCGTATTAAACCTTATCATCTTCTTCATAGCATCCATTAAGGTCAACTAATTGCAGCAAAGAATCCCTATATCAAACTCAACCCAGATCTTCAGTTCTCGTTGATCTAAGTTTTTATGATGGTTTTAGTTGCAGACTCAACCCAGATATTCAGATCTCCATCATCTTCTTCTGACTCAAACCATATGGATCTAGTTTTTGCGACATTTTAGTTGCAGACGGAGGTGGCAGTGGCAGTGGTGGTGTGTGCGGGCAGTTTTGTGTGATGTGGTGGTGTGAGGTACGGTGGTGTGTGCTGGCAGTGATGTGTTGTGGCGGTGGTGTGTGGTGCGGCGGTGTGTGGTAGTGTGAGGTGAGGTGGTGTGTGGTGGCGGTGGTGTGCGCCGACGGTGGTGTTTAGTGGCGGTGGTGTGAGGTGCGGTGGTGTGCGCCGGCGGTGTTGTGTGGTGGCGGCGGTATGTGGTGTGTGGTGGCGATGGTGTGCGGTGCTATAGAGAAGGAAGAAAGAGGGAGAGTGAGATAGAAATTAAAAAGTGAGACGGTGATATTCTTTACAGCGCTTAGGGGTATTTTGGTATTTTTTTAAAAAAAATCTAACAGAAAATGTTAACATCGTTAGTCAAAAAGACAAAAATAGAAACAATTTACAAAACTCAGGCCAATAATAAAACAAAATAAACATTGGTACTCAAGCGGAGACAATTTATAAAATTCAGAGACGAAAACCAAGATTAACTCTTTAGTTTTTTTTATTGACAAATACAGACACTCTATACTTCACATCTAATTCACTTCTAAATTTTTTAAAAATACACCATTTTATCATCAAAATGTTCGTCTAAAAAAACCTTTATTTTTAATTGAAAAATACAACGATAACTTGATTTCAAATCCGGTATAAATAACATTGAATCAAGAATTAATAGCCATTTAACTCTTTAAGAAGAAAAACGTATCTTTTTCTGATTTTTACGTGTTCTGTTATAAATAAAAATATTTAAAACACATCTTCTAGGAGTGTACGTATAGAATAATATTTTCGTATTTCGTAATTTAACTGCCTCACGCAAACACACATATCGCGCCCATTTCCTTTTCACTTTTGTCATTTTCTCATTGAAAGCCATACATACACATATGAGATATAGCTCACCGGAGTACATCCACTCTCCGGCGAATTTCATCTTTCTCTCACATCGTACTTTCAATCTCCGGCGAACATGTAATTAGCTGATTCTCAGTGGAAGAAGCTCAAACGGAGGTTCTATTTGTTGATTTAACAAGAGAGTTGGTCGCTGGTTAGTTCTGGTTTACCTAATTTTGTAATTTTGTTCGAAACCTAACTATGTTCTTAATTTCACCTTCGTTTGTGGTAAATTACGTCGGAATTAGGCGGTGATGGTTGGTTACGTGTGTGCGGTTTGGTTGATTGTTAGGCGCTAGCATGTATGGTTGATTTTGTAGAATTTTGTGGATGTTTGGTGTTTGATCTTACATTTCAGTGATTCTAGTTGTTAAGGATGAGATTTGTATTTTGAAGTTAGTTTTGTATCTTAATTTGAGTTTTAGTCTAGTTATATAGAAAATTATCGGTTCAGAGCTTCAGATGAGTGCTTATTTTCTAAGGAAGAACTGTTTGATAGATTGAAAAATTAAGGAAGCTGTAAGAAGTGTGATTAGACTATGTAGAAAGACAGATGGTCCAATTTTACCAATTATGCTGTTCTGTAAAGGAAATAGATGGTATGAAGATCTACTGGCGATGTTTTTACGTTTGTACTTTGTAACTTTGCAATCTGTTGACCTGGTTATGAGAAATTTGTTTTGTGCTGTGAGATGTCGGACCTTTATGCTCATGTGTGTGTGTTTATATTAGACAAATTGTTTTAAGTTCCATTCTATTGTACTGAAAGGAGCTTATTGTTGGTGAAGTGGTCAGCCCTCAGATAATCTATTAATAGGTATCAAGTTATACTAATTTGGCGTTTCCGGACCTTCATCATCCAGTTTGTTATGCTTCCCTGCTGCCATCATGCCAGTTGCTGTTAAGGATCAACAGGTACCCTTTTTTAACTTTTGTGTTTGTAGTATATATGTGTTTTTTATTCTGTCATGTTATATACTTATATATGTGGGTTCATGATATCTTTATTATTGTTTTTCCAAGGGATCTTTGTTATTAATTTCTGAAAACCCTATGTTTTTACTTTGCAAGGAAAATGTTGCAAAATCAACTCTCAAAGCTGATAAACAAGGTGAGCATTATTCGTTTCATTCATATATTTATGGATTTTTACTTGTTCACATTTCCTGTTGAATTCAAGAAAATAATTAGACTGGGCTACCAAGTTAAGCTCATTTTGCCGGTTCTCTGTTTACAACTTGGTATGTATAGCTACATGCCTACATGACTCCTATACATCTTATGTACTAAAATTATAGGTTGTGCTTCTTGCAATACATAAGCACTGTGATATTAGCAATTAAATTCAGCCACACATGAAGAATGTGTTGTAATCCAGTTATCTGTCTTGTACTTGAAAGGAACTTACTGTCTTTCTCATTTCATCAAGGAGATAAGGATACAAATATATAATACAATTACAATGCCATATGTTAGGCAACCAAATATCTCTCTAACTAATTAACATAATCAATGGATATATACTAAATATACAAATGATAATGTTGTTGCATTTAGGTCTCTAAGAACTTTGGACTACATATGTTTGTATTTTAATTATTTATTGTCTCCAAATGGTTCCTTGCACTCTTGGACATGTTTAGTCTTGTATGTTGACTTACAGTTCACTTGCTTTTAACTAGAGAGCGTCCTTGGGGTCTTCTTTCTGCAGAAAAAGGGAGAAGGGGAAAGAAAAAGGGAGAAGGGATAAGGGGAGATTGGGTTGGTTTATGATGCATATGGAGTAAGTTTAGAAAGAGTGGGCATATAGGATGCTATATTACCACTTATTTTCTTTTAATGCGAAAAAAAAACTAGTTGGGTATATAGTTGTAGATTATATAGGTTTCAAGCCGTATAAGTGTGTCACGTGTGGGCCATTTATATTGTCATCTATATACAGTTGTTCTTTCTGACTGTAAGCATTTATCACTTTCTGCTGGTTTGGGAAGATTACCTTATATTACCAAGTCTTTTCTTTATCTGTTGTCAATACGATGATCCATACCAATGTGACATCAATTGCATGTTACTTCATACGAAGATTAGTTTTAATATTTCTGTGGTTACTGCAGTCACGTGCCTTGAAGAAAAAGGGTTGCTAATTTGTACCAAACAGTCACAGACTGTTGAAAGTCTTCTTCCTGACGAGGAAGATCTCTTCTCTGGTGTACTTGATGAACTGGGATGTGCTGCTACTGGCAATAGTGATGATGAAGATTTTGATCTGTTCAGCAGTAATGGAGGCATAGAATTAGAAGGGAATTCTAAATTATTTTTTAGTCAACAACAGAAGTATTTGACAGTTGAAAGACTTAATAGTGATCACAGCAATTCAGACTATTTAGTTTCCAGTGAACACCCTTCAAGAACACTTCTTGTGGAAAATGTGGATAAAAGAGTTGAGGGTTTAAAACTTAGGGCTCTTTTTGAGGTGCATAATGTTACTCCTTTTTTACTAAATAGTTTTTTCCTTGTTTTATTTCGATTTTTGGTTCTGTTTCGATGTTCAATTCATACTTGTAATGGCTGCTTTCTTCTATCAGCAACATGGATATATACAAACTTTCTACACGAATTGTAGATGTCAAGGTTTTGTGATAATCTCATATTATGACATAAGGGCTGCTACTATTGCATTTAGCAAACTTCAAAACAACCCATTGGAAAAAGAGAAGCTTCACATACGTTATTTGAATCCAAAGGTGTATGACCAATATAGTTTGTTTAATTGTTTCCTGCTGGATTGCACCTTTTCTTTTTTGCATTTTTAGGTGCTAATATGTTGCTGGATTGGTTTTGACTTTTATAAATGTGACTCGTTAATAGGACACCTCAAGACAGTACCTTGATCAGGCCAGTCTTGAAATATTCAGTTGTGATGCCTCTATTTCAAACGATAAACTTCACCAAATATTTGGCAAGTTTGGAGAAATTGAAGAAGTAAGCTATCAGCTGAGATTCATATAATCAAAACGACATGACGCGTCATCCTTTTGTGTTTTTTGTTACTGACAGATATGTGGAACTACACATCACAGAGTTATTAAATTTTATGATATTCGAGCTACGGAGGCAGCTATTAATAGATTAACTAGTAGCAATATGTTGCAAGGGATCAAACTTGAAGTAACACATCCAGAACATGCAGAAAGGTATTACTTGATTATTTCTAATAAATCATCTCTTTCATTTGCATTAATTTTCCCAGCTGAGATGAAGATAAATGTATGATGTATTTAGTTTCTTCTTCCAAAACCAAATTTCATTTGTGAATGATTGGTTAAATTCCATCTTCATCTTTAGCTAAGTTGAAAATTTGGACCAATAGAATTTTATTTCTTTTTGCCAAAAAATAACACAACCAGACTTCATTTTTCAGTAATTAATGCTTCTTTGATTCTTCTTGAGCTTCTGGCTCTATTGCACTTCATCACACTGCCTTTATTTTTGAGTTTCCATCAGAACTTGAATTAGAAATTACTATTTCTTTATGCAGCTTTATGAAACAATCTACTAATGGGCTAATGCAAGGACAACTTAGGTCATGTCAAAACACTAATAGCAACTCGTTACCACATGGTATGTATGTTTTTTTCATTGAATTTGCAATTTATTTGTTGGAAGTAGAGGTAAAAATTCTAACCCATTTACTTATGAATGGATCTATTTGGGTCATGTTTAATTTTAAATAGGTCAAATAAAAAAGTTTAGCTAAAAGGGGAACCGGTCAATCAAGTTGAAAGTTGTCCAAAGTCTTTTTATAATACTAATACATTTTTAAAATTGGGAAAACAGTATGTGCGGGTCCATCCAACCTGCCCTGGTCCGTTACCTGACCTGTCCACCATAGTTCAGTCTCTAGTTCTAACTTCTTAAGAGTAGGGAGTTAGCTTTTTATCTCTAATCTCAACCCATCTCACCACATGTATTTCTTCTGGTGTAGTGGTAAGTAGCTGCATGAAGGATGAGTATATCTATGGTGTACACTCACCACTCCAAGCCAATTTCTGTTTCACAAATAGCTTTCCATCTATGGTTGGGATGGCATCTACTTATAATCAAGTTGGCCACATGACTCATTATTCTACTGATCAAGCTTTCCATCCCCAATCGTTACCCATCAACTGCAAAGGTGTTGTCACCTATGACTCCTTAAACTTGAAAAGTGTTGGTTTTACACCAGAAGCAAACGACAAGCATCTTTATACGTTTGGTTCATATGGTCAACCAATGGAACACATGTTTGGGGGTCAGTATTCTCTATTTATGTCCAGAAAGTTGTCATTTCCCTTTTATTTTTTACCCCTAAAATTTAAACGTGGATACACATGCTTTAGAAAACTATTAATAACCTGATGATACATTTATGCATATGACACAATGGACTTTTCGTGTAATGTGCTTATTAATCATATTATGGAAAACTTCATAGTAAGGTATTTGGTCTCATTTGTGTTACGGGTAACCATCTTTCCTTTTAACTCAAAAAGGCTCCAACTTCAAAAAAGTTTGCATTTAAGCTAATCTTTTAGGTGAATCCAATATCAGACACAATCAGGGGAAAGTCAACAGGATCAAAGTTAGCAACACTTCATCATTTGATCAGGTGACATGGTGGGATAAGGATCACCTTAAATCAATTTCTTTTAGAAAAATGGTTACCTTTTTATGAGTGAAGAGCATAGATGGATTCATACCCCATACAAAAATGAGACAAAAGTTTGTTACCTTTTTGCACAATTTGCTCTTCAAATCTTCATTATCTCAATTATCTATGATGATTGCCACAAGTGAATTTGTCATGGTCATGACAGGCTCTTCACGAATTACAATGTCAGCACTCAGGGGACATCATCATGTGTTGAACTGCTCTAACTCCTTCCAGAATCATCATCTAAATCCTGTAATCTGGTCATACTCACCCCCATTTACTAATGATGGTGTTTGTGATCATACCACTTCCAGTCCCAAGAAGTGCTCTTTTAGTAGGCCAAAGGGACGGGCGAGAAGAACATCCCATGGAAGACATGAAATTGTTTCCTGTCACACAGACGAGAAAAAATTTGAACTCGATATAGGACGTGTTTTGCGTGGCGACGACTCCCGAACAACATTGATGATTAAGAATATTCCAAATAAGTATGTTTATATCTGTATGCTTCTTTTTCATCTTAGAACTAGTATGAATTGTCCTCAAGGATTTCCTCCAGTTTGGCAGCTATTAAATCCAGTGTTATTACAACAGGTACAGCTCAGCAATGCTATTGGCTGCAATCAATGAACATAATCAAGGAACTTATGACTTCATATATCTGCCTCTTGACTTCAAGGTAAGAGTGTTATACTATTACTTGACACTTAATTCTAGTTTTATAAAATGTATCATCTACAATCATATTCTTGTATTCCTGTTTAACAGAACAAGTGCAATATGGGGTATGCATTTATAAATATGACTGATCCACTTCAGATAGTGCCATTTCACAAGGTAAGCTTCAAACTTATACTGATGTGAGCTATCCACTCTGCTAAATTCTCAATTCTGGATCAATTAATTAAAAAAAAAGTACCAAATATGGCATCTACTTTTGCAGACATTTAATGGCAAAAAATGGGAAAAGTTCCATAGTGGAAAAGTGGCATCTCTTGCATATGCCAGAATCCAGGGTAAAGCTGCCCTTATTGCACATTTCCAGGAATCAAGCTTGTTGAATGAAGATAAGTGTTGTCATCCTATTCTCTTTACTACAGATGGCCCGAATGCTGGAAATCAGGTAACTTATTCCATTGTAGACAAATTTTAACAGTTCAAATATAAAAACTTGCCTAACATGAAACAGGTTGAAAGTCACCAAAAGGGTTGTCCAAATGTTTTCAAACTCGTAAAGACTATTTTAAACAAATTAGTCTAGCTTGTATTTATATCGAATATATGACCTTTCTAAAAAATTCAAATGGACAAAATATGTTGGCTTTACAACTTGGCATGACCCATTCAACCGATTTCAACTGATTACCAAGAGAGGTTGACACACCAACTTTGTCACCCTTACTTGATATGCATCAAAAGCCCACATTATGGCACCTGAATATATAAGAGTTTACTTCTGATGGATATTAAGTAGCGGTGGCAAAGTTAGCAAGGTCAAAACGGGTCATGACCAAGTCAAATTGCCAACCAACAAACAAACGAATTTACCTAGTAAAATCCTATACATAGCAAAAACTATTAGTAGTATCTAGGAAGGTCGACATACATGGCAAAGATGATAAGAGGCTTCTCCTCGTGAGAACCCCCTCCTAATAAAATATTTGTTAAGCTAAAAAGTATAAATTACAAATGGCATGAGCCTTTTTTTCTTCTTATACCTCTAGGCTGGATCTGTGATCGTTATATACTATGGTTAAAAAAGAACCACACCAATCAATTTTCTCTAATTCGTTAATCAAATAAAAGTTTGAAATATGAATAAAGCTATACTAGTTTTTCGAAAACATATGAATAGCACTTTGGCCGACTTTTAGTCCATTTGACGGCTTGACGCTCTAGAAATAATATAAATTGATCTAATTTGAGCGATCTTCAGTTAATGGTTGAAGCTTATAACCAACTATTGTCAAATGTATGGTTTGCTTATATTAATCGTATACTAATCAAAGTTGATTTTGTTTATGTATGTTTGCAGGAGCCTTTCCCCTTGGGTCCAAACATTCAATCAAGACGACACAAGAACCGGTGCAACACCCACAAAGTGAATGAACGCCAAGAGATATTGTCAACTTCCTTAACTGGGGAGTCTTATTATCACCTAAAGAACACCATATGAAATCTAAATTTTCAATGTGTTCATTAATTCTTAAAAGCATTACCCTTTGCACACCTTAATATTTGGGACCTTGAGTTTATACTTTATAAGAAGCCGTTTTGACTTTATTCATTGTTTTGTCACTTAATTTTAAAAATTGTTGTAAAAACCATTTAACCTCATTAATACGCTACATGCTTTTGGTCAATGGCTGTAAAATAATAATTTCAAAAAAAACATTGGTTTCATTGACGTTTCTAAAATATGAATGACCATCTAACCTCGTCAGTAATTACATGCTTTAGTATTGCTTATTAATACGTACACTGCCAGTTATTAATAAAACAATTTAGCACATGCTTTCATAGACTTCATTTGATGGTCGCATGCACATTTGCACATGGTTATTTGCAAAGATTCACATGCATGCGATTAAAGATTTGCAAACATATGTAGTTAATGAAAGGGGTTTTTTTTAACCCTAGACAACTTAAACAAGGTTTTTCATTTAAGCCTTCTAAGTAAAATGTCAAACAGAAAACCATCGAATACTACATTAACATGAGAACAATGGCAAATTTTCCATAGAAAATTAAGAGTAAATTACAAGATTTTAAAAAATAAACATAAAAAAGATTACAATTTGTTCTAAAAGATGAAGCTGTTGACCCCTTCCAAAGAGCCAGGTCAAAGCTCTTCACAACTCTCAAGCACAACAGCACAAGTACATGGTCAAATAGATCCACCCCAAAACCATCACATGTGGTGATGTGCAAAATCAACCATAAAACACGACATTATGATTTTGTGTTTCTATTTGTCTTTTCACACTAAAAAGACAGATGAAAGTCGGTTTCTCCTTTTGTTTGCTTGCCTGTAATTTGGATAGATTTGACGGCTCATGTTTGATGGGTCCCGCAAGTTGATTTGGGACAACCATCAAGCCACCATATCTATTCAAATCATGAGGATAAAAAGGATGAAAGCAACAAAATCAAAATTGCACATGAAATTTGATAGAAAGCACTGGTAACTTGTATTTACAATTTTGTACGTAATCATGTACTTGGGTGAATATCTCTGTTTCTCATAAAGGTTAAGAATTGTGAAGGTAGTTCTTCCAAAAGTGACTGAATAACAGACATTTCTCCACCTGCATGCGAGAAAAACAGGCAGTCGATTCTATGATTGAAAACATTGACTTTACCCTAAATTAAAGAAAAACTTAACTTGCTATATTTGAAAAAAAAATCCAAATTTCTCATAATACAGAAACTGACAGTAATGTTGTTTCCTAGTATTTTGAGTGATGATTATTGAACATGTTTTGAAGTTAAGTTCACAAATAAAAGCCAAACCTTGACCCTTTTATGCACATGACTTGTGTCCTAGTTAGACACAAAATACAACGCTGAAAAAAATGTAGTTACTAATCTCACCACCTTTATAATTTTATTTTATTTTATTTATCTCCTTAGAGGAAAAAATGTAATAGTTATGGGATAGATGTTAACATTTGTAAATTGTAATACCAATAGATATATCCATATGGTGTTGTGCATATATTAGTGTATTGTGTGTATGGAAGAAAATGGATTACCTTGTACATCTCTTAATGGAACAAATTGGACTATATCACGTGTTGCAACACGTCCGGTTGTACTTTCAAGTCTCTCTCCTTTGTCAGCATCTAAAACCTGCCAAACATTTAAGTTGAAGAAAACAAGATCCCTTTTATAAGCAAAATGTGATAGCTGAAACAAAAGAGGATGCAAAGAGTAATTTTATTACCTCCATTTCCTTAAAGTCAGCCCCACCAACCCCAACAATAAGGATAGATAGTGGCAGATCAGATGCATTCACAATGGCGTCTTTTGTTTCTTGTAGATCTGTTATCACTCCATCCTGTCACATTCCCAGTGAATTACTCAATAATAAAGCAATAAAATGACATTTTAATAGTCTAGTGATGTATACCGTTATGATTAACAAAACAAAGTATTTCTTTTCATTAGCTGCTAAAGACTGGCTGGCTATCCTTGCTGCAGCAGCAATCACGGGTCCGAATAGGGTTGGCCCTGCAAGTGTGACATTAAAAAGGGCACTTGTGTATGCCGTCATGATTCCATGGATCCCTTCAACCTAGAAAGACAACAGATAATGAAAACTAATCACTTGAGAAAATCAAGAATTACAATAAAGTAATAAAATTATTGCAAGTATAAGTTTCACCTTTGAGTGACCACTGCTCCCATTCAAGTTAAAACAATGAGAGACAGGACCATCAATTGGTCGTGCTCCAAAGCCCCATGCATGAAACTTTCTCTCAGAATCATAACACTGCAGTACCTCTCCAACATCTAGTATTGCCTAAAATATATACAATACCATAACTATATTTACTAGAAGTGCATATATTTGTATGGAAGTACGCAAAAAGTCAATTCTCACCCTCTGGTATGCATTTGGACGTCCTGAATGATCAATGTAATGTAATGAATCTGGTAAACGTGGATTTCCATTTGATGCTGAAAACAAAATATGTATGGGTAATCCATGAAAACCACGGGACTCAAAATAGTTGTTTCGTAGAATAAGAATGTGAACAAACGGCACAATCTGTCCTATTAATTAAACTCTTTTACCATAGAAATACATTACCGGTTTCATTAAAATACTAGCAGTACATAATTTATCAATTCAACAATGTACTAGAAATTTAGCCAAATGATACTAATAATTCTTATTATACTTGTCAATAAACATTCTGATCAGTTGACTTATGTGAAAGTCCAACTATATAAATTAGCTCCATGTGGAAGCTCTGTAGAGAAAAGAAGTTAATAGGCAACTTATCAAGAGCTCTATTAACGATATTCATCATCTTCATATGCTATATTCTTAATTTACCACTGACCACTCACAGTGCAATAAAAACTCAAAACAGAAAATCAATTCAAGTTCAACCAAACCCAGAAGGTTTCAAGCCAATTCAACAAAAAGTTTATAGGAAGAACCATATGATTTGAAAATCATCTTTATGTTCACAGGTGAAAGGTCCAGGTTCCAACAGTATATTTTTTTATCATGCCCATTTGTCCAGACTTTCTTATGCTCAATAGCATTTACAATAGTATTTTTCATTCTAACAAAGTAATAATGTGACAATTGAACTTGTTTAGTAAAAAAAGCTATACATTGTTTAGAACTTTTTCTTATTAGTTTTCCAGTACAATTTAGTTAATTTTTGTGTACATTTCGTTAAAGTTTTCAAATTCAATTTAGGAATATGAGTTTTCATAGTACCACATATAAATTAAGTAACTATTATAATCATTATCAGTTATCTCAACTTCATTCTTCTCTTTCTCATCGTACTAGTATTATTAGTTTTATCATTTCTTGTTGTTATCGGTAGTTTAGTGTTGTTATTTGTACTTTGACTACTACTTTCTGTTTGTTTTTCTTATATACACTATATGTATTGTTATACTTCATGAGTAAAAAATGGTTTCTCTTTAGCCAGGGGTCTCAGTGACTGCAGCCTCTCTATCTCCCAATGTAGGAAAGGTTCGTCCTCATCTCACCATCCTCAAACCATGCTTTTAAGTGAAATTTTATGTTTGCTTGTTATCATTACCTCAACTATTTATGTATAATTTGATAGCAAATTCTGTTAGAAGTTCCATTATTCCATGGTGTTTTATAAACCTCATGTTAGTTATCAGTTTCACAACCTTTTCAATTAACACATTTGGACATCAATTCCCAGTTGTGTAACCACTTTACTTTTAAGATATAACTTGTTTGTCTTAATACAAGTTCACTATTTCTATTATTCCACACCACAGAAATCAAGCATCTGCTATCCACAAATAAAAGTATTGTTTCTACAATCAAATTACAAAAAGTAAATTAGTTTCCTTGTCAACCAATAGTAATTCCTGGTTTTTTCTAGTAACTAATGTATGTAGCGTTTACCATTGTAATTATTAAAACTGCGGGCCTGTTCATTGTGATAATATATCATATTATCATTGGAGTTGTGCGGATTTGGACCAAGACAAAAAAAGTAAAATGCAGATCTGTATCATTTGGCAATTTATAGGACTATTCAAGAAAAGTAAAGAGTTAAAAGGTCAGAGGGAAACATACGCGTTGCTAGAGCAGGATCAAATACCTGTGAAATCTATGGCCACCATGAAACTCAATTCAAAGCCATTGTCCAAGTAATCAAGAAATGTATGATGAACACTTTCAGAAAACTTGTCCACAAATAGTCGACTTTTTAATACCTGTATTCAATGTTTTATAGAAAGTGGTAAAGAGTGTAGTTGTGTAGCACAGTGACATAAATCTATAGCCACACATGCTTTTTAAAAATATTCAATACCTTAGTCTGCTGATCTTTCCCAACAGATATGGGTACAAACATATGCTCTCCCTGCCCACCAGAAGACAGTTTTTCCAAGTCAGCAAGTGACTTCTGAACTTTGCTGAATGCCCCATGTTACATTTTTTTAAGAAGTCAGCATTTTGGTCTATAATAACTTATACGGAAGCTACAGAAAGAAAAATATTCACTTACCCAAGTAAATCATGCCTCCCGTTACTATTAAAGTTAAAGCACTCAATAACGAGTGGGGTTTCCTTGCTTCCAGCTCGTGCGATGCTTATGGAGACGGGTTTCCACATTGGATTTAAATCGTTTTTCAAAACCTCTGTTTTGCAAATCGGAACGGCATTCCCACCCTCCACACATTTAGAAATTACCAGGAAAGGGTCCTGAAAAAAACAATATGAAATAAATCAATGCCAGTCATATAATGAATTTATGATGAAATGTAGAGGTGGTAAATTTGAAGCGTGCACTTAAAAATGGGTTCAGGTTAATTATATCCCAAATGAGTCAAAAATGTAAAATGAAAATTAGATTAAAAAGAGAGTGGGTCAAATGGGTCAAGATTCACCTGAAGTGTATTTTTAATGCATAAAGTTTTCAAAATCATTTTATTGAAAAAGATATAATTTTTGAAGTGATATATTACTTGTAATCACACCGAAAACACTTCAAACAAAAAACTAAATTCTATGCACAAATCCAATTAACATTCCACTGGCAGGGTAATAATATTAAAATTCTATTGAACGCAAAACTGCTCAACATGACCAGCTCGTGTTGGCAAATTACCCAACCCATCCATTTTGTCATTTCTAATTAAATTCTATGAAAGCAAGATTGATCAGAAATTTCATACACTTTTGGAGAAGAGTTCTTTATTCTCTAAATCAGTGCACCTAAATACCAACTCAGCTGTAGTTTTTGAGACGGCACATTCTTCTGCATGAACCTTGAGCTGCCCTAATTTCTTTAATTGATTGGAGCTGGTAGATTCCACTTTTCCCACAAGATCAATGGCCAATGTGCGGTCATGTTGGGTTACTATCTATGTAGAAATAAAGTCAGCATCTTACAGTTACAATAAATGCTTGACTTTACACACACACACATATGATAGACTTTATATGACTTTCTCAAACAATCACAGCAAAATACGGTTGCTACTGCTCATGACTAACGATGGAAGTAAATAATAAAACAAATGAGTAGCTGATACCTCAGATAATAAACAAGTAGCCTCGCCCAGAAGTTGCTGCTCATCCAACTTAAGCATCTGTAGGACAAACATACAATGTCTTTTCGAGTTCTGTAGGGACATTAATAGAATATGTAATCAATTAGTATACCTTTTCTTCTAGTCCATGAAATTGAGTGTCAATATCATACACGCGGAACCTGTGATACAAGGTAACGATAAATGACATTCAAAAGGATTTATACATGTGAGAAGATAAAGGCTTGGTCTGCAAAACTTACAACAGTGTTTGAACCACCTCAAAATAATAAGTAATAATCACTTTTTTAATCCATTGGGGACTTAATGAATTTAGAACAACTTCAGTACGGCCAAGCTCTTGCAATGAACCATCTCTTCCTTTTGTATATACAACTACCATAGGATCACTCTATAAATAACACATATACGTGTGATAAGCATGGAAACTTTCATTTATAAAAATAACGACTTGTGTAGTTATGTAGTTCGAAGCAAATTCTCACTTCATCCATAACATTGTAGACAAATAAAATGAAATTCTTGATGTAAATCCAATTAGTTACTGACCCCGGAAAAGGTGCAATGTATACTTTAAATGAAGTTTATTCCTGGTACATCTCATACTCTATAGTCTATTCTCATAGAATTGCCACAAAAGTTTTAAAAATCACACTAAGCATTATAAGAAGCATTTGGCATAACAAATGTGAACATGTGATAATAAATCAACATCAGGAATATAAAAAGGTTTCATTTTGCAGGTTCTTAGAAGAAAGCAAGTAACCTACCTTGGAAAGAACATCCCGGTCACGCAATTTTGAAGCAGACAGAGATAACTGCAAGAATTTAATCAATGCATCAGTGAAACAAAAGATGAGGTAATTAGGAACCACAAAATTGTATTACAGTGGCCAACTCATAGTTAATGATGTGTCTGTTACTTTAAACTTATATGCTGAACTTAAAACCTTTTTCTAGAAGGAATACACTGTTGATTAAGAAGAGCAAAGGCGGACATAGTGTTCCTGGACCATAAAGTATATAATTTGATGATGTAAGGAGGTTTACGACTAAGGGTATACACCTCATGTAACCTCATCTGACCTCATGTTACCTTACAGGACCTTACATACTCTATGAAGGACATTATCTAAGCTCATGCTACCCATACATAACATCATCAGGTAAATATAAATCATCACGTAGATATGATAAACCATATAAGAGTGCCCCAGATAACAACAACTAGGTCAACTCCTAAGACAAAATGGATGATGGGACACAAAAATAGATGCATAAGGGATGGTTGGCAGTGGCCAACAGTCATTTCGATGTCACCTCAACCCTCTCAAAATAGAATATAGAAGATCCTCAAGATCTTTAAAGCCCCAATGTTAAGTAGTGTAAATACATTGTGATCCATCTCATGCAAACCGTTCTAACCATTTCACATTCCCTATCACATCCCTTACTTAGCACCTTCATTTCCCTAAGAAACCTATACTGTTTCACATGCCAGAGGCTGATCACAGTAGGCTCCCTCCTGCAGTGAGAGTGTGAGACTAACTGTTCTCTCATCTTAGCAGGTCCAAACCCTAGCTGCTCAGGACCCTTACTGGATGTGGCAGCCCATTTTTCATTGAAGCTATATACCTCAACATCAATAGTTTTGAAAAGCAGAATCAACCAATGTTGTTATTTATGTACAAATTAACACCAATTCTGTTTCCAACTTGCATCACCGGGTATAAATATAGCATAGTGATCCAAGTCATTAAGAGTAGTTTCAAAACCCTATGGTTTTCAATCCAGAAACCAACAAATTAAATCATCAACAGTAGCTACCAATGTTAAGCAAGCGAATCACAACAATGAAATTAAAATTAAAACAAATAAGTTAGTAAAGAGCATAAACTCGATGAGCAGTAGCAACTGTATGAATCATTCAATAGATTCATCTCCGCAGAGTTTTCAACGCTTGAGCTACCGCTGGTATAAGAATATTCCATCGACAAAACGACAAACAGAAATCCATACATACACATGACGAAACATATAATAAGCATAGATATGAGATATCCTACAACAACAATTAAGATGAAAAGAGTGAAGAGAAGACCTCGATCTGAGTGTAGAGGCCATGGTAGCCTCGAGACTTGAGAAAACCTTCAACGGCGTCGTTAGGAGCATTAGCGTCTGGATGATAAGAAGATCCACCGATGGCCGATTGACCACCGCCGGTGAGGCAGCAGTTGCCCATGGTGGTAGTGGTGGTGTTTGGGGGTGGGGGTGTAAGATGAAAGGTGTAGTTGTGTTGAGGGAGTGAAAGAAGAATGAGGGGAGAAATGTGATGGCTAGTTTAGTAATGGCCCACTTGTAATTCTAATACCTCGCCGCAAGAAACCGCGTTTTATTTTGGTCTTCTTAACACTTTATTATTTAGGGTGAGTTTATCGTAGAAAGTGTATTTTTGTTATGAGAAGATAAAATGAGATTAAAAAAATTATAAAAAAATTTATATCTTACAATCTAAATTAAATTTTAAAAAATTACTTCAGAGTCTCTGTTCCTTTCGTCATCCTCTTTCAGAAAAAATATAAAAAAATAAAAAAAGTTTAATTGTGTCTTTTATGACACAATGACATTATTGTAGTGTCTTTCATAAATGATACAATAAAAAAGTTAATTTTTTTATTTTTTTATTTTTTTTATTTTTCATTTATTTTTTTTCTTAGTGAGGATGGCTAGGGGAATAAAAGCTCGAAATTACTTTTTGGAAATTCGATTTAGATTGTGAGATATATTTTTTGTGATTTTTTTTACTCGTTGTGTCTTCTCACATTTTGTAACAAAAGTACACTTTGTATTTAAACCTCTTTCTATTATTAATATTTGAACCTCTTATTTATAGAAAAGATTTGCTGTTCAAGAAAATATATAGAAAAGATTTGGTTGAAATATATATAGGAAAGATTCGACAGAAATAACGTTTTACATTTAAATGTTTTAAAAATAACATTTTTGGTGTGTGTTTTCTAGTTTGTTTTAATAAACGCTAATGTAAATTGACTAGTTTGTTTTAATAAACACTAACTTTACTATCATGTAAATTGACTATAATATCTTTCTATCTAGTAGAAAAAAATTGTTAGTGAGCTAGATTTAACCGTGACAATAAAAAATGATTTTAAGACATTTACGTTGTGTTCCCCAGTTTATTTAATAAAAAAAAAACAAAGAAGTGGAAGGAAAAAAAAGTTTTTTCCGGAGTTTTTTTATTTGAAGAAAATAAAAGGAAATTAATAAAGTTGTATTTCTATTAAGGAGGGAAAATAAGAAAAATGAAGAGAAATGAAAACTAAAATCAATTTCTTTCGAATCCGAATAAAAGGAGAAGAAGACAAAAATAAAAGAAAGGAAAAAGAAAATAAATTATTTCCTTTCTTTCTTTTTCTTTAAACAAACTCGAAAACACAACGGTAGAGATACAAAAGAAAGTTTACCATAAAAAAAATAAAATGTTGAAGAGGTAATTAATGGATTGTAATTAACTTTCTCTAGTGTTTTATTAAAATCAGCCCCCGTTAATTTTAATCAGGTTGAAAATTTTATCACTCAACCTTGGTAATGAATTGTCCAAATCCATCCAAAAGTATTTTTGAATCATTAATTGATCTTTGACTTGATAAACAAGGTCTTGGTAGATATTTAAAAGAAACAGATTAAAGGATTAGAAGCTGTTTCTTGATGCATTTACAGAAGATTGTGGTGGAATCACTTGGATTTTACCAAATATGAATATATAGAAATTTTCTTAATCTGTTGACATATCAAAATGTGATTTACATATAAGGGTTGGTTATTCTACAAAGTGTATTTTTTGCTACAATGTGTAAGAAGACACAATGAGTCTAAAAAATTCATAAAAAAATTATATCTCACAATCTAAATCGAATTTTAAAAAATTACTACGGAGTCTCTGTTCCTTTCGTCACATTTTTCAGAAAAAAATTTCTTTGTGTCTTTCATAAATGACACAATAAAAAAACATTAATTTTTTTTTAATTTTTCGTTTATTTTTTTTCTTAGTGAGGGAAGCTATGAGAACAAAAGCTCAGAATTACTTTTTTGAAATTCGATTTAGATTGTGAGATATAATTTTTTTTGTGAATTTTTTTGACTTATTGTGTCTTCTCACACTTTGTAGCAAAAATACACTTTGTATTTGAAACTTTTTTTACGTATAATGAAAAGTTAAAGTTTTAAAAAAATCGTAGAATAACAAAGTTACATTCATTATAACTGGTGAAAAACGATCAATTTGGTTGTTTAGTTAACACATTTTCACTTAAATGTTTCGGAAATCATCATGAACATAAAAATCAAATTTAATCGGACAATACGTTTTTTTAATCGTCTGCTTGATGAGTTGATGCGACAATAATTGGATAGGTATCGTCATATAATATATGGCCGTGGAAACTAAAACGTGACACCATTTCATTGGTTAACGTGGGATGCTTTTATATTCAAAAATCATATTTAATCGAACAATACGTTTTTTAATCGTTATTCCAACTTTATCCGGCAAAGTTGTGTAGACTTTCTTCTAAGGCCCCTATGAGTATTTTATTATATATATTTTTATGAATAAAGTAATAAATTATTAATATCAAGTAAATACTTAAATAAAAGTCGGATATAAAGTAATATTCTTATGATCTTAGAAAAATAGACACAACTTTATGATAACAGGATCCAACCACCAACATGTTACTGTATTATATTTTAGGTCCTATACAATGACCCACGCGTATTTTTTAAATTGAAAGCCGCATAAAATCAATTTTTACATTAAACTAGTTAAATTCGTCCACGCGTGTTGCGGACGAGGCAAACAACAACTCAGATAAACTATAGTTACTGCATCGTAAAACAAAACAGTAGGCAATGAACCAAAATCTAGTTATGGCTGCACACTACAACTTGCCAACCCCAAATCGTTTTGATAGCATCATGTTCAACATGCTTTCTACCACAAAGTAACTAACCCAAAGTACCTATTAAATCATATACGATCAAAGACTAAATATTATACAGCAAAATGATGGCAATAAACAGAAACCCACCCATGCAAACAGAATCAAAACTGAAACGAAACCGTAAAACAATATCAACCGTGAAATAAAAGCAAGAAATTGAGTAGTCTGAGATGGTTGCGCCATCATCATCATCGACCGAATATGCCAACAACAAATAACACATAACCGTGACCATCATTGGGCCATTCTGCCTCAGATGAGGCTATCCCCATCATCATCGACGTTAGATCTTAGATTAAACGAACCCCATCGTCATCGATCACCGGCATTGACTTAGGGAGTTGAACCAGAACTAAACACTCACCGACAACGATGGTCGTTACCAACTACCGCACGCTCATCCGCCGACAAACCGACTTCCCAGAGGCGACGCTAAGCAAAGGCGCGCCACCATCTAGCAAGTGGCTGAAACACGGTAGTATACGGCCATGGTGTAAGCAGCAGATGAAGGCAAACCGCAAGGCAAGCAACAACCCGCAAACGCGTCGTGCCGGTGTAAGCAGCAGACGGAGGCAAACCGCATTTTGGCGTTGATTGACAAAGACCCGACCGTTGTCGCCAAAACAAATAACCCTAAATCAAATGCCGGTGCCGGCGGCTTCAGGCACAAATAAAATCGGTTATGAGCTCACAAAACATAGAACACAGCCGGAGCCATCGTCGTCGTGGTCGAGCAAAGCAATCGACGACAACACACGTCGTGTGAACAACGATTGGAAGGTAGGGGCGACCTGCCACCCACAGGCGGCGGCCGCACCATCAAGATCGGAACGTCGGGGTGACACGCCATCGTCAGGCAACGACGGAACCACCGACAAACCAACCCCAGCCGACACTCTTTCTCTATAAAGAAACCATCGACGACGACACAGCTTGTGCGAACAACGATTGGAGGGTAGGGGCGACCTGCCACCGTCAACCGGCGGCGACACCACCGACGATCGGAACGTCGGGGCAACCGCCACCGTCAGGCGGCGACGGAATAACTTGCAAAGCAACCCCAACCATCACTCTTCCTCTGCAAAGAAGCATTCACAGTGACTATAAAGGCATATGAAGGGGCAAAATGCAAACCCCCAAAACATTTGTGCCTATATTACAAAAAGCCCAAAAGCAACTGCTGATGGGCATTGCTTTTTTCATATATAGGGTAACTAGGTGAAACTCCACAAGCACGTTGCGCGGAATTTGATACCGACTGTAGTGGAACATAACGTAATTCTACTGAAGAACAATATTAATATATGCTAACAAAATGGAAATAACATCTGCAAACAAAATGGAAATGTCCCTACACTATGTCATTGTTTTTTTACATCAGGATCTTTCATAATGCCTTATCTACCAAACCTAACACCAAAATAAGCATGATTTGATATTTTTTTTGTTGCGGCACTTGCCTCTGTGTCTGTATCACTGACACTGTTGACTACAAAAGCTGGTGCGGGCTTCCTCAAAAAGTGGCAGGGATCTTTACAAAAAGTGGCAGCGATATATCCGAAAGTTCCTAGGTATCTTTCGGTTTCTTTTCTGCTGTTATACCTGTTTTTTTACAACATGAAGCATTTAGGATGTAGTGATTTAAAGTATGATTTTATGTGTATTACCTTCTGCATGGAACAAGTTTCTTTTTGTTGATGGATTAGGTTCACGCCTTTGCACTACTTGAGATGTTGATGGAATGGCAACCGAAGGTGTGGTCGCTGATGATGTTTGTTGTGTGTTTATGTCCACGTGGTTTACGATGCAACGCAACAGTCCTGTCCTGGTGGTCTTTTGCACTTGAATGTAAAATACAGCATGTTTATTTATGATAGAGCGCAAGGATGCATCTGGGTCTGGCCTACCTAGCATGTCTGAACATGTCATTCTGGTTAGAGTTGCAGACGGCTCGTTGAAGATTATGGAAGGGATGCTTCCTGTACCATCAGTGAGTGTGGCAGTGATGCGATATCTGCAATGTTCAAATTTGTGACTTGTACACATTATTTTTAGTGATTTGTGATAACTAACGTCTTACATTTCTATTGGGTTGCTGTAGTTTCCATGCGTTGAGTAAAACCAGTTATTTCCAGCTTTTATAAGTGTTTGATCACAGTTTAAACAACCGACAGAGTGCCATTTTGTGTCGATAGGTATGTCGGGTATTGCTCCCTTCAAGTTAAAAGTTCGTCCCTACGGTGATAAATGTTCATGCGTGGTATTGTTTATAAGGCATGGTGAATGATATAAAGATCAATAAATATACTGAGAGTTTATCTAACCTTAAATTCATTGCTTTCTAGTTCTTGTAGTTTCAATATAGTTATACTTTCCTGTTGTGTTGCTGGTGTTTGGTTTTCTTGTTCTGTTTGTGTTGATAAGCTGTCTTTATTAAACTCCATTTTTTCAAAGCTGCAGTTAGTAAAAGTTGATAATGGTATTTATGTAATTTTCAGTGGAAATACATGTTTGTTTGTGAGGTATCTTACATGTCCAAGAGGATGTGTGTCTCTGCTGTTGATGGGTTCAAGTATATATGGCTTGCATTCGTTGACTGAAGTTGAAGTCTACCTATTTTCGAAACAATGGTTATCAGCATGTTTATATATCAGTTTTTAAGTGTCTATAGAATGTTTTATACGCATGAAATCAGTAAGCCTCAGAGCAGTTAAGGCAAGGATTGTAGGCGGTCCCGATGACTGAACTGCTGCCCTTGGGAACCTGAGTGAAGAAGTGGCTATTTCCTCCCATAGGCGGATTGTGACATCCTGATTACTGCAAAGTTTTGTTTAATCAGATTGATATCTACATTAACATGCTAGTATATGTAGAGTAAACATTGTGGCCTTTAGATGTTGAGGTTTATTGAAATTATAAATACAGTCTTCCTTAGTTAAATGGATTAAGCAACTTTCCTAGGCAGATTATTGGCGAAGTTTAACAGACTTGAATAAATATATAGATATATGCATACATGTTGTATTTTTTACCTGCAATCTTTTAATTGAATATATATATGGATATATATATATATATATATATATATATATATACAATGTGTATTTTTTACCTGCAATCTTTCAATTTTAGTGTGACATATGACTTCCCATCATTTGTATAATTGTCTTGCACTTGTTGCAGTATGCCAATTTAGTCTGCATTGTCCATGGTTATAATTAGGATTAGGGTTCCATTAATTTAAGGAAAAATAGTTAAGAAGACTTTAATTACCCAGAATCATCCTATTCTGTGTCTGAGTTGGATCCTTCATTTTTTTTTTGTGAAAACTTTTCAATCTTTGTCGGCTTATGAACTCAAAATATTCCCTTGGAATTTCATGTGTTTCTGGAATAGGGGTGAACACAGAGGCTGATCCAATCCGCATGTAAGCCGGATGTGATAAGGTGGATGTGTATCTATCAGGTTCTATGCATGCGTATCCTTTGATCTTGAAACATTTATGCAGCTGTAGTTTCGAAATAACTGGTCTCTGATCTTTTCCCTTGGCCATGGCTTGTATTCCCATTTCCTGTTATAATAAAAATTAGTATGGTGAATAAAAAGAATTAAGTTGAAGGTGACAACTGATAGATACGCTTGCTCATCTTTATTGCCTATAAGGGCATGTACATTCATTTATCTTTTATGGGCTTATAACGATTTTGGTGTATAAATGTTACAGGTGATTATGAATACCTTTATGAGCTGATGATTTAAAAAATGGCTTTTTACCTCCTTGTCAACAAATACATAACAAATTTCATTGTCACGAAACGCAGGCTTCCAACTGCGAATTATCTCGAGTTCAGGACAATCGCCACCAACTCTAAGTGCCGAAATACCGGTGTCCTCCATGGTCAATTACCTGCATTACAGATAAGATATGAGTATAATGTATGTGCTAATAATGAAGCAAAGCAGATGTAGTACCCATATTGAATACGATATCATGTATTAACATTGTAAAGTTAAGCCTAGCACGAACCTGTTTTTTTCTCACTTCCTCTAATAATTCTGTATATACAATATTTATGGTTTAATAATCACTATTCTTAACGCTTTTCTTGGTTAGAATTTTTATCGAGTTTGGAGTCATCGCTCTTGAAAGAGCAACATAAAGCTGACCATGACCAAAAATAGGTTCAGGTAGGTATATACCTATTTTTCTTAGAGACTGACCCTGACTTTTGTTAATTGTCATAACATAACATGTTTTCAGTGGGAATTGTCTCTCGTAAAAACAAACGGTAGGTCCTTTGTATTATGAACAAAATTAATCCTTGGAATGTAAATCCTACGACCAACTGACGTACCTGTTATTATATGTGCCTCTATTACACGTAGTAACAACTACGTAACTAACAATCTTGTTCCATTACATAAACCATTCTTTTGATCTATATTACGAATTAACATAACTGGGGTGTTCTTTTTTAGTTTTAGAGGGGGGCAAGCAAGAAATATCAATGAAAAAGAGCATTTAAATAAATCTTTATTATAGCACAATATTAAAGCCTCCTAAATAATAGTTATAGCACAATACATAAACAAACATACCAACTGATAATTTATCTTATAAGACCAACGCCACCGCCAAAGCCAACGCAATGTAGCAATCAAACACAGCTTCCCAATCGAAATTAGGGCTCATACGCAAACCCCAGAGAAAGTCGAGAACCATCGCTTACCTCTTGTTTCCCTGCTAGCTAAAACCCTTCAATCCAAACGAAGGACAACGTTAGAAACCTGCAAATTAAAAAGAACAACAATCAGAGCAAAGGGGAAAACGATTTCAAGATTAAACAATAAAGAACGGTAAAACCCTTCAATCCAAACGATGGAGAACGTTAGAAACCTGCAAATCAGAAGGAACGACAATCAGAGCAAAGGGGAAAATGAAGTGAAGATGAAACAATAAAGAAGTGACCAAAGCACACGTGGAGTGAAAAAAAAGATGAAGACAACACGTGTAGGGACATGAAGCACCACAGGAGCATAACAGCTGTTGTTTTACATTGTTCATGGCCTATCTTAATTCATATATAGTTAATGACATAATACCTTTTGGTGATATTTTCCGAGCTTAACATCTTATCAGTCCATTGGTTGGAGTATTAGACCGTTCTGACTTGATGGCATCAAAAATTATTATAAAGTTTTAATTTATGTATCAAAATATGAAAATAATTTGTCTTAGTATAGATTTGCGATTTTAAAGCTTTAAATAAATAACGAATCATGGAGCAGAGAAAAAAAAAGTTGAAACGTGATCGATCTGGTACAATTCACAGTTTCTACCAGAAACAGTATGGTTTAAACGGAGACGATTTAAAAAGATTTTACTAGACCGGGCACGCATGCATTTGATTCCTGGTCCAATTGGGGCATCCGGTCTGTTGCCAAAACATACATGTTTGGGATAATATCTAATTTTAAAAATGGAACCACTAAAAGTTTGATTGCAACTTCATCTAGAAATAATATCATGCCCTCCTACTCTCCATTTAACAAGAACTTATCAAACCCAAAGTTAGAATCCAAGTCAAAGAAGTCAACCACCAAATGGCATGTGAACTTTTAACGAGTGGGAAAAAGAGTTAGAAGCATGATTGTATCATGTTGGAATATTTATCACAAATTATGGTAATTTATATAATTTCTAATAAGAGGTGAATCATATTTGTATATATGAAATGATGAATTTAAATAATCTTATTACCTGTTATAAAGATAAAGAGTCTGTACCCAGATATTAAAAATTTCGTAATGCTTTTTTATATAGTTCATGAGAAACAAATATAATGTTTATTTAAGTTTAGTTGTACCCATAAATTATGTTTTCTATCAATTGTGATAAAATTCTATTTTTAAAAGCTAGTATTAAGTGACAAAGACGAGTTTATTTTATATATTTCATGTTTCATCTTTATGATAATATAGCCTTTGGTATGAAATTCCTTTCATGGAATCATGGTGAACATATATGAGGAGTGGGGTGGGACAAGAGAATCCTATCCCCCATCTTTTTTTGTCACCCCATTTAGAAACTTTTTCCTATTTTGGTTATATGGTCTTGTCATTTCTATTATAACTTTTGACCTTGACTTGACTTCAAATTTAGAAAGATTTATGTATTTTAGGGCACTTGAGAGAATTTAAGTGGTACAAATAAACAAGTAACAGAACTGTGAATGTTATTCAAATGGCTAAGTTAAGATTAATTATTACAAGAATGCATTTTAGTAAAAGAGTTTCTTTTAGGTTATTAGAGAATAGATGTTGATAACCCCAATGGATAACCTCCTACATGAACGGGTAGAGTACATAATAATTAAAAATTATAAACCGAATTCATAACTCTAGCTAGAATACAATCTCTAAACTTTTTTGATAATCTTTTTTATTTTATGTTATCTGTTTTTATTTTTTGGTTTAAACTATATCTAGAATATATATTCAGTTACTTTACTATACTTGACATTTTGTTTACTCCAATGACACGTAGATGACATTATTGTGTAATGCTTTAGGATAGCTTTTATAGTTCTATGTCATCCACAAAAATCATGAGAGTGGTTACATGATGATCTTTGGCATCCTCTTATCAGTGGTAGCTACTATTAACATCGAGATGCCAGTCCACCATATATTGACTTTTCACTTGATCAAGGAGTATGTTAATTTTAATGATTATCTCAATCAAAAGAATGATGATCTCTCTTTAAATATAGAGGTTGATAACACTAGTAGGGATACCGCAATCGAACCGTTGAAGGTGACAAACAACATTAGCATGATAGGGAGTAACAAGGATAAATCAATTAATTATTGAGAGAATGGTGACATAGAAGTTCATGGCATTAACCATGGTTTGATGGTGGAAGATAATTAATATATTTAATAACAGATGAAATGTGAAGGTAGAGGTGACGCTAAGAGAATAACGAAAATGAATAAGCTAAACAACACGCCAACTAAAATTGCATCCTCCAAAAACTTGATAATAGATTCTTTTCAAGTGATGGAGAATGATGTAGGACCGATAAATTAAATGGTACAATCATATGTGGATTGACGAGAATGTGACTAAAAAATGAAAAACATTTCTACAACTTAAAAAAAAAACAAACCCCTAAATTTTTTATTTTATAACTTCATTTTTATTATATACTAGGTTAGAAACATGATTCATTACAATTTACTCGTGTTGTATTAATATAATATTATAAACTTAGTAATAAGAAAATTTACATATTACATAGTCTTTTACAGATTCTAAAAAATACTATATAGTTTTTTTTAACGAAAGAAATATTCAATTTATAGATACTTTTCTCGTTTTTTCCACTTCTTTTCTTTTCTTTCTTGAAAAAATCTCGAAAACACAGTGTAAAAACTTTTAAGGAATCTGTAAATTTACATAGTTCTATTATAAAATTATCGTTCTTTTAAATGATATAACTTACAACACCCTTTTAATTTTTGTTATTGAAAAAAAGATAAGGAATCTGAAAGGAAAAAAGGGGGGAAAGAAACCCACGGTTGAGGGTGGGCTGCGTATGTTGGGCCGAGAAAACTTAAAAGTTAAAACTCAAGGCGGACAAAAGAAATTTATATCATACAACACTTGTTTAATATAATTAGCGGGTACTCGCCATTAGATGAATAACATAACATATAAATAAATTAAAAATAATTCTTAAATTAAAGATAATAAAAGGCTCGTTTATATGAAAAATTTATAGACATTTGTTTAAAATTCATGGGGAAATTGTTTTAAAAGTTAAGACTTGTAATCTCATCATTAACATGTATATAAAAGACAACTAAGGTAAAAAAGTTTAAAGAGTAATTTTGACTCCTTAAACTCTTAAAGGTTTATCACTATTTATAATATAGTATTAGATATAAATAACTAGTATTCATTTCAAACTCTGTTAATGAATTGTTAGAGTAAATATTATCACCACTACCAACTTTTAAATTTTAATTGTTTGTTTAATTTTAGAAAATAGTAACAAAATTTGTCAAAGTGTTACACTAGTGTCACAACTTAAACCTTTTTGTTCCTCTAGAACCATTCAATTTCGCTAGGTGTTTCAATTGAATGTGATATTTTTATAATTTTATCTTTTAGTGATATATAAAGGTGTTGGATTGGATTTAAACTATAGGGTTCCAAATGTATGGGATGGTTGATATACAACGAGACTCGATGGAACTTTTACTACTTTGGATGTTACAAGTTATCTATTTTGCCAAAAAACTTAGGCTATAATTAGAGTACTAATTACCGAATTCACTTGTAATTAAGTCAAAATCCATGCGTAAAAAGACAATTACGCACTATTTAAAATATAGTATACATATAAATAACTAGTATGCATTTCAAGCTTTGTAAATGAATTGTTTAAGGGTAAATATCATCACCACTACCAACTTTCAATTTTTAATTGTTTGTTTAACTTTACAAAATAATAACAAAATTTGTCAAAGTGTTACACTAGTGTCACAACTTAAACCTTTTTGTTCCTCTAGAACCATTCAATTTCGCTAGGTGTTTTAATTGCATGTAATATTTTTATAAATGATTATTTTTTAATCAAATAAGGCAAATGAAAAAAAAATATGAATCTTGATTACTACTTAATAATTATTTATTTCTAAAATTAAGTTTTTTTCACCTTAAATTTTACTCCATAAATAATCTTTCAAACAATCATGAAATATTGATTACAATCTTGAAATTCTTGTATTAATGTTAGATTAAAAAGCCTAAAACAAACTTCCTTAAAACTCTGAAAATGATTTACCTTATAAAATTCAAAGATATATATAACCTTACCTAAACCTACAGATTATTAGCTCAAGTGGTTGAGGTGAATAATCAAACCTTTAGAAAAACAAGAATTCTTTGAGTTCAAGTTCTACTTATAACAAAAAATAGGTTCTAGCTCCAGTGAGTTTCTCACCTAAAATGGGTTACCTCCTAATGGTGGAATCAGATTCGAGACGATAAGAACGGACTGATGTACAAACTTTCTTTAAAAAATGTGAGCCTAGAGCCTTAAGGCTCCAAACTTGATAATAGAGAAAATCGGGTGGATCATAGCCCGTTAGGGATCCAAAAACCGTTAAAAATCTACATTTTTCACCTTTTGATAAATATTCGCTTGTACAATACTTTTTAATTGCAAACATAACTTTCACTAATATGATATTTTCTGTAATGTGAACCATTGACATTTAAGGATTTGAACCTTGTATATAACAAGTTTGTGTAAATTAGTTGTGTAGAATTCGAATTATTAAAAAAGAAAGCTCAAACTAACAAAAGGAAGAAAGATCAAGTTCAGTCTGATTTGTCAAGTATGCTCATAAGCTTAGATGAACTTCCATATGAGCATCAAGTTTATTAATATTTAGTAAGTTTCAAAAGTTAATTATATAAAAAGACAAGTTGTAAATGTTTGTTATATTAGAAGAAAAAATTAAAGTTGTTATATATACACACAATTGTAGATTTATATTTTTAAAGTCGAGTATACTTTATTATCAAGTTTGATAATTAATTGCATATGAATCATACATCTCAAAGCGGAAACAGTTTTTGCCTCAAAGTATTGATGCCCTTTGGGAAAATGGAAATTTGTCCTTTTATATTGGTGTTCAATATATATATGTTTTTAACATAACTTTTTAGTTGAAGCATTTTAAGGTTAAGTTTATCATACTTTACCGCTTGTGCTTAAATTGTACCTATTTAATTAATTTTATATCTTACTTCAAACTTTTTATGATATAATCTTGTTTTAGTTAGTTTAATCTAAAACTTTTCTGCAAGGTACAAGATTACTTTAATATAAAAGCTTTCTTACATGCCATACGAACCCAAATCATAACTGGAACTTTATAACCCAAATACCCTAAATAAACCAACAACTTTTATAATTCTAATGCAATCACAAGCATTACTACAACGACCATTTAAACTAATTTCCACATCCCACAAACTAAACCACAAATCTAATCCCACAACCCATCACCTAAAAATGCATACCGCCACTGCTGCTACCACCACCTCCACCACCACCAACAGACGTCGATGCGGCGGCAGCCGCTCGACGTTCAGCATGACAAAGTTGGCGCAATTTAGTCGGGACATACCATATTGACAAGCGTGGATGCGTGTTGAATATTGCATCAATGTCCCAACCCTGTCGAGCTGCGATTGACACTAACGGCTTGTAGCAAGCCTGACGCCACGCGCCAACATTCTCCCCTCTCTCCTTAAAGTCCCTCCTTAGTGCATTTGAACCCTCTTCATCAAGACAATGGAAAGCATAACAATGCACATAGTGTCTCATTTTTGGCTTGTTGATGTAACTTGCACCCGCCTTCTTCGCGAACCGAAACACCTGGTTCGTCACCTAATAAACCCAACACAATGTTACAATATATAACAAACGAACACAAACAAATGTTTATGTTTGTTAATCACTTTTTGAGATAACTTTTGGTAAGAATATAAGCTTTTACATCATTTTTTTGGTTGAAAAATGAGAATATATGAATGCTTTGTAGTAAAATTTGTATTTATGGACAATAAATATTACACGTGATATAGGTAGGGTTTGGAAAAGCAAAAGGTGTGGTGGGTGGGAGTGCAGACCGTACGACACGTGTCAAGTAGGGAACAGAGCCAGCTGTAGGGTGTGAAGCAGAACTGAATGAATGATTCTTGGACTGCATCTTTCTCTTGTTATACACAACTTTCTCTAAATTTACATGACAACACAGATCTTTATCACTGAACACACTCAAATCATCACTTCTTTACCCTTTCCATTTTTTAACACTTATCCTACTCTTTCTTCTTATAAAATATAATATAATATATTATCCGTAACATCACTATGTTTGTTAAAATGTAACAAGAATATCATAAAGTAAGCTAAACCCTAAATGATCATGTACTTCTCGTTATACATCTGGTATAGTTAGCAAAATGATGTTAATTTTTTGTAAAATTGCTTATTCCAATATAGTTTATATTATAGGTAAATGCAAGAGTTAAACTTTTTTAATATAGTTCCATTATAGCTAAAAATTATGTTATTAAACACTCAAAACTTCTAGTTATCGGTTAACTTTTTGTTAATAGCAAACTCACAGCACTAATTATGACTTTGTGGAGAAGATAAACATTACTAATAGCTTTTCGTGATTGATAATGAGAATTAACTAATGATGGGTAAAAAGAACTATCTAAAGCAAAACAAGTTTTGTACTTTAGAAGGAAAAACATATCACTAACTTAAGTTAAAATTGGAATTCATTTGTGGAACTTTGTAGTAACTACTCACCTAAAAAACCAACCCAAAATTGAACCTTAATTAATCAAAGTTTTCATTTTTTAGTAGTCTAATATATTTAAAACATCTAAAATCTTGTTAATAACTTAACATTAGCAATATGAAAAGGTGAAATATCAATACTATAAGTGAGTGTTAAGAAAACTTACTTTTTAACTAATTTTTAACTTATTAACTTTTAAAAAATCAATAACTTAATAAATATGTTTGCTAAACGTATAAGAAAAAGTTAATAAGTTGATTTTAAAATGTTAATAAGTTGATTTTAAAAAGTTAGTAAAAGTTACATTTTAAGAGTTAATTTTCAAAAGTAATTTCCGAAGAAAATAAATAATCCCAAACACCCCTTAATACGTACCTATATTAACAAAAAAAATAATAATAGTAATAATAATAATAATAATAATAAAAAATAAAAAAATACCTTTGTGGGACATTTTTCCCCTCTCTCTTTAGCAATAGTCTGAACTTGAACCAAGAACTCACGGCATTGCTCATACAGATGAAACAAGTAATCAAGCCCATTCTTCTTCCCACGAGCCACCTCCCCCGGCTCCGTCACGATGAACGGATGCTCCCTCTGCCGCTCTACACCGCCACTGCCACCGTTCTCCGGATCATCATCACTCTCATTCTCATAATTGTCAATGTCTCCTCTTGCCACTTGTGAAGACGACCCAATTCTCCCCTTAACACCTAGCTTCTTGCTCCTCCGTTGGCCACCGTGCTTCAGCTTTACTCCGGCGCCACACATCCCCATCGCCGCCAGCTCCCACGCCCCGCCTCCGCCGCCGCTACCGGCCGCTTCATTCTCCTGTTGCACTGGCTCCTCCGACAAACCTGCACCTTAGTTTTTAGCAAAAAAAATCCCTACAATATTGAATAATTGTAAGCTGATGCTTAGCGGACATTGTAACATAATAATGTATTATGTTGTGTGCGAGGGTAAACAAACACACATTTTTTCTTTGGAGTGGAATAGTTTATAATATCTTAGCTTTTAACTCTTTTTGTTATGTCATGTCTATTTTCTTGTGAAACACATTATTTCAAGAACGTACCATTAATGATGTATAACAAATCTGTCTCCACGCTTCCAACAAAATTAGCCTTTAATACAATCTATAAATCAACTTTTCAAATAGTTGTTAGAAATGTGTTTTCTACAAAATAGTTGTCTTTTCTAATTAATTAAGTTGTTGCTTTAAATCTAATTTAACTTCTCAACTTTTGATAAAAATATTGTTTTAGACATAATACAACATTTTCAAACACAATATAATTTTTTTAAGCCTTAGTACAACATATTACCAAAGTTACATTAGTTATACTTTGTTGTACTAACAAAACTGAAAATCACTGATTTGTAAAGTCAAAAAAAATTTTGTGAGATTTTTAATTATAAGACCCCGTTACCAGAAAACTCACAAGCACTAATTTGCGAATAGAGTGGCTAAAAATTAGATTAGAATATTATTATCAGTAAACCAAGAGTTTAGCCATTTAGGTGTTATTTTACTGTTTGATTGCATGAAAAATGCATGAAATTAAATACACAAACCCTCTTGAGATAGAGCATCAAGGGTGTTAGTGGTGTCGGAAGCCAGAAGATAACGCCGCCTCGACTCCTCCTCCTCCAACCGGCGTCGCTCGGCTCTCACAGCGGCTTTGATCCCATACCTCTCACCCACAAGCAAATCCCACCGGAAAATATGGCACAAGCTGTTCATCATCTCATCAAGCTCTTCATCCTTCATATCCAACAGCGTGTTAGCCGTGAAGCCGAGCTCCGAAATCTTCGCAGCCGTGAAGTACCGTACGCCGTAAGCATGAAACACCTCCTCCAACCCACCAAGATCTCTGCTTTCCCTGACCAAATAGCCACCCATTCCGCCGGAGGTCGCCGCCATGGACGACGGCGGAGGCGGTGGTTGCTGCGGTGGCTGTGATTGAAGTGTTATCGGCTCGTAAACACGAGCCGGCGGCGGGGGCTGCAGAGCGGCTCGTGTGTCCCACTTAAACAAGCTGGCTGATAGCGAGTCGGGGTCCATCTTTATTTTCTCACACATGCAGTTGGGTTCGACTCGTGTTGAATGATTTGTCTTCTTTGGGGGTTTTAAAGAGCACTGTTTTTGAAATGACGAAATTGCCCTTTGTCGCCAACTGAATATTTCTATTTTGAGGAAGCTTTTAACTTATTTGTGATTTTATCTTTTAGTGATATATAAAGGTGTTGGATTGGATTTAAACTATAGGGTTCCAAATGTATGGGATGGTTGATATACAACGAGACTCAATGGAACTTTTACTACTTTGGATGTTACAAGTTATCTACTTTTGCCAATAAACTTAGGCTATGATTAGAGTACTAAATTACCGAATTCACTTGTAATCAAGTCAAAATCCATGCATTTTTAATATGATTTACTTAGTGTTTAAGATCTTAGATAACATATGAAAATTTAATCGTGTTTCACTACAACATACATAATTCGGTGAGATATAACAATGAAGTATGTGATGATGGTTGATACTTATGTAAAACTAGTAATTGGCTCCCTGCATTGCAGCGGGGGTGTAAAATCATGGCAAGTAGCACTAATGTCACATCAGTGTCAACGATTACCAATACTGGTGAAACTCGTATTAAAAACTAAATAAAAACAAAAATAACAAAACCAAACGGAAAGTATACCTAAAAACATTAAACCACGCACGTAATACATAAAACATTAAAAACAATAATTAAGTCGTGCATTGTGATGAGGCCGTTAAACGGGAAAAAATAGATCACACGTAAAAACATTGAACCAGACGCGCAAGTCACAGGGTGTTAACTCGTAAAATTTAGATCGAAACGAAAAATTTATAAAAGATGAAAAATATAAAGGACTAAAGTTGAAAGTAAAAAATTATTGAGGCTAAATTGTAAAAAGATGTAAAAGTATTGGCTTAAAATAGAAAAGTTAAAGATTAAAGAAAAAAGAAAGGCAAAAAATGATACAACCCATCAAACACATGATACAACCCATGAAGCATAAACAAGTTGGTAATTAGTATATTATAAATTTTAAAATATATTTGCTATTAAATGTAGTCTTTAAAATCAAAATGTTGAGTAGTTAACTATATTGTATACTAATGCCAATATTTGTGTTTAGGTAAGCGTTTTATTGCTAAGGCGTCATTCTCTCTATACAAGTGATGGATAGTCATCCTATAAAATATAGATTTAAGTGGTTAAAAACTTGAATAATTATTTTGAACAGACTATAAGTTGTTAATTAAAAAACTTGAAACACTAATATGAATAATTATTATTGTTTACGTTTTGAACACCGAACATGATTATTTTATAGAGATTGCAACCACTTAGATCTAGACAATCATCTCTATTCATATCAAAGCTCAAAAGTAGAATCAGATAATATGTTCATGTTCCAAGCAAGATTTAAAAAAAACATAATAATGATGGTTTTAGTGTTATCATACTATTTCGATTAGCCAACATTTACTTAAGATTAAGACCAAAAAGAAAGTATAATATACACCGACACAAGTTAATAGGTGTGGAGTGCATAAATTTTTCAAAAATATCACGATTTCTAACAACTATAAATCTCTAGCGTTCTAGGAGGCTAGTGCCTCTCATGGTTCAGATGGGTAATGCACTTGGTGACGCTAGTAGAAAGTGATGATCAATAGGAATATAAATCAGTAACAACTTGGTCGTCACAGACAACTTGGTGTGACAACAACCCTGGACTATCAGTAGCAACTTCATATAGTATAGTGATAACCGACCATCAAGGACGCCTTGATGATTATTGCACTGATAATAAGTTCAAGAAAGAGATACTCGTTAATGTTGTTAATATTGAACCAATCCCTACATTAAATTGTAATTTATCTCTTCCTCACTATCCTAGAGTTGATAAATGAAAAGTTAGGGCATGAGTTATATTGGTGTGAGTGTGAGCTTTTATCAAGTTACGTAGGCGTCACTTCAGTAATGTCACTCATTTTTTTAACTATGTAGTTTTTTAGATACTAATATAATATTGATCCTTCACTTATTTTTTATTTTTATTTTTTTCCAACAGATAGTTGTTTAAAAATTAATTAATAAATAAATAAAAAATAAAACTCACATCTCACTCTCACACCGAGTACTTTATTTTAAACTTCAGGAAATCACCATACAGTAAAAACTAACTAATTAAATGAAACAATAGTTATTATTTTTGTCACTAGAAAGGTTGTTTTAGACTAAACCTAGAAATTTTGTTTTTAGCTTCTTCAATATAATCCAACATGAACAGTTTTACAACAATGAAATAATAAGATACATAGAACGTACTAAGGTTATTCTTGAATGATATTTCTTTTTTATTATATAATTAATTAACAAAAAGTTAGCTAAACATACATCTTTTTATAGTTTCAATGTAAGCTCCCTAAAACATTAAATCTAGGGTATAAACTTGTCTTTGGTATGAAAATAAAGTAATATCATTGATATAAGAAGTTGAAAAAAAGGATGCAGCCACTAAAAATGAAGAGCATTTACGTATCCCAACAATTAGCCAAATTAAATACAGTTAGAAGTACATGTTATAAAAATAAGAGTAATTACAAATTTGTTACCAAAGTGTGTCCTTTAAGATAGAAGTTTATACTGAGTGCATTTTATTATGCAAAAGTTATGCCATATAGAAAGCATGATAACTTTTCAAAGTAAAGATACTTAGTATAATTTTTGTCAAAAGGCTTGTAACTTACTCACATCATGGTTTCCGGTAAGCTGTCACTTATAATGAAATAGAAGTTCAAGTCTTATAGTAGACACGTGGTATAAAAAATCATTTGAAAAAACATTATATATTTTCTATCTAAAAGACAAGTTCCGTAATTACGGTGACACAAAAAAAGACAAAATTTAAAATTTACTCTTCAAATGATACTAATTGTAATTTTTGAAATAAGCCCAAATCTAATTAAACGTTTGAATAGTTTAACCTCCATTCTTTATAACAGGTTTTTCCTGTTTTACCCATAACTTACACCAGAACAATAAATTCAACTCTCGATGCATAGATTGAAAATTGCACAAGATTGATGTGTTGAGTTACTTTATTTTGTTTTTGTCTTGAAGTGATGAAAAAAGGTGAAAGGGTTGAAGGATGTGGACTGTGGAGATTAGGGTTGTACTTGAATGAACAGTAGTAGAGAGTGCTACTATCAGATCAACAATTCAATTGTATTTTGCATCTTGTCTGTCTTTCCGTCCAATCCCATCTTTTTCTTCAATTCAATTAAACTATATTAAATCCATACTTTTTAATTGACTATGACACCATTCTGTACTTTCTGCTTCTACTCTTCTTTCCATCATTCATTTCCCCTCTAATCCTATGTTTAACAAACCTAAATTCCAACATAAAGTTTAAAATTAATTACAATGATAATGATATTGTAAATGATCATTGATGTACACATTTTATATATTTTAAGGTTGGGGGTTGTGGACGTTAAGGGGCTCTAGGTTGCGCTCAAGGTGCTGAAGCCACAACCGAGGGGAGTGGAAAGGGCATAAGGGGAGGGCTGGAAGGGGCTTATGGGCGTCGAGCAGAAAAAAATGGCCGATGAGGGTGAATAGACAATATCTACACCCGCTGAAAGTTACCGTTTAAAAAACCTAATATTTTGTCCTGTACTAACAACAATTTTTAAAACTGCTAGCAATCTTTTTTCAAAATCAATCTTTTATCCTCTTCTCTTTAATTATTTTAGCAATATGGATTGTAGCAAAGATTACATGCTCACTCTCGAATTAATTGAATTATGTTTTTTTTTTAATATAAATCAACTTAAAGCCCATTTAGAGGCTCACAACACCACTTAAAAGCTAGCCCCATAAAGTCAAAATAATGTTTGTTTACGTGACACGCTTTTTCTCTTTTAAGTCCTTTATTTAAAGCCCACAACACATAATCTAACAATATGAAAATCGTCTAAAATTTTTTAAATATAGAAATTGACAGACTTACACGTCTCTAGAAAGTTTACTAAAATAATTTTGTAGTTTAATATTTTCTTGTAAAATCACTCTTATCAATAAAACAACTAAATTAACAATTTATTAATTATGAAAGTATGTACATAACAATTTTAATCTAAAAGTTAGTATAAGAACATGACTAGAGTGGCGATGTAACAGCTCAATTAAAATCTTGTTAAGCCATTGTTCTTACGTATTTATTTATCTGTAAAAATATTTCATCTAGATATTTGTAAAATGATTTTTTAACAATATTAAACATCCCGGGGATCCAAAAAGTATACGTTTCAATATCTTTCAGAAATTATTTGAGAAGTGAGCTTTTTAAAAAGTCACCCATATGTGTGTGTGTGTAATTTAGAAAACTAGCTTGGGTAAATTCCAAGTGATAACTGATATAATTGGTGATTCTAACTATATAGAAAACTTGAAAATAGGGTAAATATGGGAAAAAACCAAGGTGAAGGAATAAATATGAAATATGGCAAATTTTAAATGTATAGTAAAAGGGTGTATGGGTGTGTATCATTGAAAAGGAAATAAATGAGAGGGACGTGGTGCTGTTCATGTTATGATGGGAAGCCCAAGATCATCATTTCTTTGTCATTCAAGTTAAGTGGGGTGGGTTAAACATGAAAGAGGTGCTTGAAAGGTTAGAAATCTTTAACTCATTAATCTTTTCTTAAGTTATTGGTGGAAGAAGGATACTAATCCAGAATCTGTAGTTGATTTTATACTATCATAGAAATATTATAAATGATATTTAGAACTTGTTGGATGTGTTTAACTTGATAATATAACAAGAAATGAAGTGTACATGCATCTGAGTGATTTTGATAGAAACTAATAAATACAACTCATTATGAAATTGATTAACTAAATGTCTTAAAATAGACATTAGTAATATGTATAATATATATAATGTGTATTCTATTCAAGAGATAGAAGGTTTAAATACTAAAAGATACATGTATAAATAGTTATCACAAGTATATAGTAGTTGTTCTAAATAAAATTTAATATATATTCTAAATAACACTAATGGAGTTGTGGTGGATTTTGAAACTTATGCAGGATTTTGGTGTCTTTGATAAAAATGGTGATTTTGATTAATATAGGTCCAAATTGTGAAATTTGGAACCTTGAGGCTTGGAGGGTTAATTTATTTAAGGGGCTGTTTGTTTCAGCTTTTTAATGGTTCAGCTGTATTAATGGTTTAACACTTAATGGTTCAGATTGTTTGTTTCGCGAGCAAATGTTTGAATGGTTCAGACATTTGCTTCTGAATAGTTAAGCATTATACTAATGCTGAATGGTTAAGACCTCTTATCTGAATTGATCAGACATTTGTCTTTGAATAGTTAAATGATATACTAGCTCTTAATGGTTCAGACCTCTTAATGGTTAAGACTTCTTAATGGTTCAGACCTCTTATTGGTTTAGCACTTAATCATTAAAAAATTATCAAACAACCCCTAAAAGTGATTTCAAATAGTAAAAACTTTATCCTAAAGTATTATAACGTTATTAAATAGTTAATTAAAACTTTAACATTTATATTGTGATTTTTTTATATTTTATAAATTGTATCTCAATAGGTTATTTAGTTTTTTTTTTTAAATTTCAGTTTTAACAAATTGAATAATAACAAGTATATTTAAGAAAACTAGTAACGTGCCCGCGCGATGCGGCGCGTGCGACACTTTTCATTATGGTACTCGTCTCTGGTTAGTTTTATATTTAAAAAACTGAATTCCTTCTTTTAAGCATATTGTAACAAACATGGGAAAAATTATATATAATTAAAGATACAAGGGTTTAAGTATAAATAAGTTTTCAGTTCCACTTTTTTAGTAGCGTTAGAAAGACATAATTACCCTTGTTAAATTGATTTTTTGGGTTGTACTTTGTGCTTAAAATTTATAAATCTCTTAACTTTGGCCGGAATTTTCTTTCGTGCATTATAATATGGTATAGATGGGTTAAACAAGGTCGATTATGTCAACCCAAACACAACATATTTTAAACATGTTAAATATGACAACCAAAAATATGATTTTTTTCGTGTCGTGTTGCCACCCCTAACTGTGATACAAGAATTTGGGTATATGAGAAAAAAAAAGTACTTAATATGTTATAGATGAAGGCTACAACCTCAAGAACTTTTTGATAGTTGGAAGACAAAGCTGAAAGCTTAATACATCCGGTATTTGGTACTCCATTTCCAATACCTGCATGTATAACTTTTGTTATTGAATTATAGGTTGTATGTGGATTTTGATGCTAAGTGAAAATGTGCTTAACATACCTCTACTCTTGTATAGGTGCTGTCGGTGACAATACTGAATTCTTCAACTCGTTGAGCACAAATTTGTTGTACTTCCTTAGAACATATATACTTGGTTTAAATAACATGATTTAGAAGATATAATGCTTTTTAAATATTCTAGTTTTCAACCAGTTGACCCATTTCTATTTAACTATAATCTTTAATATTAACCATTGTAGCATAACAAATAGAAAAATAATTGAGTAGCCATACTTGCCTATAATATGCATGGATATAGCAATTATATCTTTCTTCAGTTGTATTGGTTTGGAGTATCATGCGATTGCCTTCTCAACATGCACTTTCATGGGTTGTTCCAATCATGTTAATTCTAGCCTACAGACATAAGTGTGCATATCTAAGGTTATCTAAGGTTACATGAAATATAAAGTTAATTACACTTTGTGCATTGATACCATATATAGGGTCAGGATCATTACAGAACCACTCTTTATTTTTAGAACCAAAAAAATCATTGATTTACATAAATGTAAATTACGAATCATTGATTTACATAAATGTAAGTTAAAGCTAGTGATATTTAGTTGTTTTACATAGTTTATTGTTCATGTCTGATATACACATATGTAAAACAGCTCAAGTATCACCAGATTTAATTCACATTTATGTAAATCAATAGTTATGTGGTTCTGAAAATAAAAAATGATTCTGTAAGATCCTAACCCTATATATATATATATATATATATATATACTAGTAGTGTGCCCGTGCAATGCGACGGGTTAAAATCAAATATGATATGTAGTTAGATATTAAAAGTTGTAAAACTTATAATTTCAAGAGATTTGGTCAACTATTTACAAACTGGACTATATATAGTGCGTATTTGTAGGCTGGATTTTTTTTAAACTGGCTGTAACTGTTTCTTAAAATCAAAACAAATATTTCCATATTTTAAATGAAAACATCTAACATCCACACAAACAGTAAATTATTAACAAATAAAGGGATCAATGTGTAAATAGATTTGAATATCCACGTTTTTAGCATGGTTAAAATGACAGTATTGCCCTTAGAAATAATTGATTTTAAGTCGTACCTTGTGCTTAAAATGTTCAAATCTCTTAAATTATGACGGAACCCCTCTTTCGTGCATTATAATATAGTATAGATTATATTTCAATAAAACTCACACCAACTCTAACACGTGTGATTGTGTGCTTTTAAAAATCATTTACAATTCATGTCTTTCATAATTTTATCATGTGTTAAAATCTTAAGCAAATAAATATGTATTTAAGAAAACAGCCCGGGTTTTGTAATCCGATATGGGCATAAAAATGAGGCGACCTGCACAGAGCAGGTTATTGTGGATTTGTGAGATTTGGATTGCAAAATTGTAAACTCACGTATCTATTCTAGAATTAAGATTAACTTTTAACTTTATTTTGGTAGCAACTTTATGGTTAAGCTAAAATTGTATTAGTTAGTTAGTAACTTAGTATTAGATGATTTTAATTCTCGCAAAGTGTATAAACAAACTTGTTACACTTATATGTTAGTGTTTTTTTAAGATGTCAAATTAAAATCAAAAATATTAATCAGTTTATAATAAGGCCTCACCTTTTTACTCCGCTTAAGGCTTCAGAAATGATTGAAGCGCCCCTGCAACAAAACATAAACATTAAAGAAATGATGATTAAGTTTGCGTTTGATTATATTTGTAATAAGTAATTGTTAGAAAATAAGATAACATAATAACTGGAAAAAGAGAATTGTGTTGTAGGGAAGTGATGAATGGGGGAGTAGGGTGCAGAGACTGGGCAGACAAGATGGTGGAGGAGGGTGCAATGCAATACATTATACATCACATGGTCAAGAGAAGAATCAATGAATTGTTAGCCAATGACAGATTGACACCTCACTGACGGAACAGTGTACGACCGGTTGGTGTTGTGTACGGAGGGGGTAACCACACTACCCTCCTAGCTAAGTCAAGCATTCACATTGGATATCTATGAATCATTGTCTTTTGATTTTTTCACTGTTACATCGATATATTTTACTATTTATCATAATCATAATTATAATCATAACAATAAGGGTGAGAGGGCATTCATATTGATTCATGATGTTACCGGTCTCTCGGTAACATCTTACGGTTAGGTAAATTGGGTTTGTGTTTTCTTCGAAGCTTTTTCTTATTTTTTTAATTTTTAATTAAAAAATAAAAAAATAGGTTTGGATATTTGAAGAAGTGACACCACTTATTAAAATATTTGAAAGTAGTTGAGAGTATATATGATATGATAGTGTAGGATCGATGAAAAATCGAGGATAATCGAAGGGTACTTGGAGTGCCACTCCCACGCTAAGAAGGGTGCTTGGAGAACCTTTGAGAAAACCCATCAACTTGATCGGGTGTCTCAGCAACACCGCCGTTAGTGCCTTGGCAACCCCATGTTCGCTTTTAATTTTTATTAAATTTAGTTAAAAATGATATGGTTCTCTCTCATTTGTTGTTTCCGTTTAGGTAATTTCGGTACTTTGGGTTGCAGCCCTTGTACATTAATAATAATAAACAGGTGAATGGTATTATGAGAAAAATAGGTGTACGATAGATAGAGTGTGTGTTCGACAATCAGTAATTTAAATGCTCATAGTTTCATTGGTGATTGTTCGATATGTATAATGTGAGTTTAAATTTTTGCAATTATAAAATTATATGATATTTTTAAGTAAAGAAGTTGCTTTGCACTTTGCAACAATAGTAATAATAATAATAATAGGAATGACGGGAAAGCCATTTTATGTAAATTATGTTTGGTCAAAATTTTACAGTTTTTGAATGAGTTTAATATTTAATTTTAGCATATACACTTTTTTAACGTATTATACTCTTTTAAACTTCAATATCAAATAAATAAGATCTATTTATAACAATCATGCAATATATACTTTTAGTTGACAAAATCAATAACCGCGTAAGTGATACAAAAGTTAAAAACTTTAGTAACTAGTGCAGCATTTCAGTTGTCATATTATTTTTACAAAAATCTGAAGCAAAAGCATGGTTACAAATAATAAAAAAAGTAAATTGTTAGTTTAATTAGAAGTTTTTGAAACTCTATATCTTACTTTGTCACTGCCTCTCATAAAACCTTGAGAACCGCTTATGTACAGAAAAAAAAGGTTGAGTTTGAAGATTTAGGGCTGGGGCGAGTTAGAAATACGAGCGTCAAATGAAAAAAAGTTATATAATTCAATTTTGTTTTTCTAATGGATTTTAAATTGTTTGTGTTTAATGATCTAACTAAATGGTTTTACCAAAATCATATTTAGGTAAATCTGCTAATTTAAAGTGGGTAATAGGTCGAATTGACATAGAATTATTAAAAAAATATAAAAATAATGTACATAAATTTTCTAAAAAATCATGGGCCATTCGGGATACTGGGCTCCGAGTCATCAACCCTCCCGCCCCTAGAGGTGGGCATAAAAACCGGGTTCGGACCCGACCCGGTATATGTATACCCGGTTTGGACCCGAAAAAAACCCGTAGGGTTGTAACCGGGTATGATTTTCTAGAATTTCTTAGAACCCGACCCGACCCGACCCCGAACCGGTTGAACCCGGGTTGGACCTGGTTTTGACCCTTTTTTTAAAACTAGGCGTTTTTAACATCTATATAGCCGTTGGGATCGATTTTGGCCTTTGTTTGTCACTTTTTAGGCTTATAAGTTAGTATAAATAGGTGTGGGTTGATATGGTTTAGTACCCAAGTCTCAAACGTAAAAACATACGCAAAAAACGCAAAAAATACTCTCGTTTACTCTCGTTTTACACTTCCACTCTCTCGTTTTACATTTTCACTCTCTTCAATCTTGATATGGCTCACTCACAATCTTCTGTTGGTCAAGGTTCGTCCAACGCTCCAACCGTCGTTCGTGTTCTTGCACACAATCGTAACATGGATGTTTGGTGCAATTGGATGTTTGGTGCAATCGTAACATTTATGTATTTTTAAGTTGTTTTAATATTATATGTCTTTCATGTTCTTTTTAAATTTCTTTGTCATTCAAATGTTTTATATAAAAGTATTTAATATTTGTATATTATAAGTGTAACATTTTCTGCCCAAGATTTGTATATATTTATATATTAAATTGTTTAAATTTTTGTCATTCAAGTGAACCCGGTATAGGAAAAGAAAAATAAAAAGAAAAAAAAGAAAAGAAAATATAAGAAAAAGAAAACATACGACCCGGTGTTCGACACACACACAAGAAAAGCAAAAAAGAAAAAAAAAGGAAAAAACCCGGTTGAACCCGGGTTTTATACCCGAACCGAACCCAACCCGGGTATACCGGGTAGGGTTTGTATGCCGCTGAACCCGACCCGGGTTCACCAATACCCGGGTACAAAAAACCCGGTGGGCCCAAACCCAGTTTGTACCCGGGCCCGGGTACGGCTCAAACCCGATTTGCCCATCTCTACCCGCCCCTCCCTTAAGCCGCCCCTGAAAAACTATATTAACAATAATACGTACGATACAATATAATCAATCAACTGTGTTCTCCAAACACAAAGTATGATTTTCAAGATAATGAAAGATGGTTTACAACTTTATAAAAAATTTATATTTAATAAATTATATTCTTTGTAGAAATAATCTATTTAGCATACTTCTAAAATGTGTGACCATTTGTATTTAAAAATTTATTAGGCTTTGTATCGAGCATTATTTCAAGCTAATGTAATATTGTAATGTAGCTGAGGGCCCAAAGTTTAATTTGGGTGGAAGGTTTAGCAAAGAAGCCCAAATAAAATTTTACAGCCTATTTAAATTGGGTCGTTGGGGTGTGAAAACCCAATAAAATTTTATCATATGTATGCTTGACGGAAGCATAAACATGATAAATGCTAAAGCTTGAATTATAACAAATAAATGGCATACTAGAAATTAATGCTAAAGCATAACCCAAATAAATGCTAAAGCTTGAATTATAACAAATGGCATACTAGAAATTAAATTGGGCAAGTAATAAACGCATGAACTAATGAAATTCACAATTCATTCTCCACAGTTAAAAATCTAATCAGATAAAACTGAGAATACCGTAGGATAATATTTAAAGTAAAAATTAGTACTCGAGATGAAACAATTTAGGTAAATAACATATGACATTTGCCACAACCTCAAGAAAATAAAAATAAATAAACTCAGTTTTAGTTGAGCTCATTTATAACTCGTATGTTCTTTATCTCCTGTTCAATTGATCCATGAACGCATCTTCTAAGTCTTGTACTAGGTTAGCATCACGTATTATTGCACCATTCATACTTTAGTCCATGTAGGCGAAGAAAGTTATGTAGGGAGATTGTAAGTGACTATAGATGCAAATGAAACTTGCTTGTTGGCCTTGGCTTTCGAATCACACCCCATCCATTAGTGTAATCTTTAGTGACTCCTTGATGTTTGATGCTTCTCATATTTTCTTTATTCCACTTTTTATAAGTGACGTACCATAACCAATACGCATTAAGTATTAATTTCATACACACGATAGTTCAAACTTTAGCATACATAAAGCGTACACAAGCAAAGTTGCATAATCTTAAAGATAAATTAGCATTCAGCATACATAAAACGTACACACCAAAGTTGCATAATCTTAAAGATAAGTTAGCATCATCTTTCAAATGTAAACCAAACCTTGACATTAATAGTTGATATGGAATGTTGATTTTTACGAGCACTAAAATTAAAATTAACTAAAAAGCAAATCTTCTCTAATAAGGAAAATAAATTTGTCAAATGTCATCTTTTAACACTCATTTTGTCACATATTGCTAGCATAACAAGTCAATTATTTAATAATAATATTAAATACTAATGATATTATTCAAATACTTTTTTAAAATAGTAAAAAAGGTTATTTTTTTCAAATGGCAAAAAAATGATATTATTGTTTTATTATTTAAATTAGTTACCTATACGAAATCTAAATTATACCTTGTCTTGACTCTTGAAGTATCGTTTTATAATATAAAATCTTCATTACTAGTTATTTAATATTTTCTTCATCCAACTAATGTAATATATGAGGTACTAGCCTATTATATAATAATAATGCATCAATATATATTGTTAAAACAATTTAAATTTCTTAATTTGCTAAATTATATATAATTGAATAGATTTTCAGTCTACAATGAGACATCGCTAATTTGATTACACGCATTAAACATCTTGGATAGGAACCAATTTCAAATTGCCTCCATAAATTTCTGGAAGCTGGTCCTCATCAATGTCCTTTAGTAGTGTTGATTTCAGCTGCTTGTTCTCAACAAATACAATCTGCAAAATAATTATCTATGTCATCATACTCTTTATCTCTACATTACTTTTGTATAGTAGCTACCTTTTTTTTTATTTTTTACAAGAATTATACTCAAATAGTGCAAAAAAAACTTACCTTTGCCTTTGTTTTTTCATCGATAAAAGGATAAACCATCTTCCATACGGTCATAAATACATAAGGAACATGCACTATAAACAATTTCCCGAGCCTTTCTGGATAATAATCCTGTCATAAACATAATTATCAATACAAAGCTGATCCAGTAACTAATATATTCATATTCGAGCACCAGACCAATGCAAACAAGCTAAAAAATAACCCAACTTAAAACAGGGTGTAATCGTGTAACTTGTGATCCGTATAGAGTTACATGACTCCTAAGACGTGGACGGTAATGTCTAAACGGGTTGGATACGATGACAAACTCCATAGGTGGTTTGCTCTGACCCATTGACCTGAGCTTTTGCATCTAAGTCTAATTTCACTTTTAACCGTTCACTTCAACTATAGTATTTTCAATCAATTGATTTCATCTTCATTTTAGAAACATCTAAATCATGAACTCCATTAACTACGGGTTAATTTCATTATTACTCTGTCAAATTTTATTCCTAAAACTTGAAATCTCCCCATATAAAGCTCTACAACCACAGCTTGACAGTTGACATATTGGTCTTCTTTAAATAATATTCAAAATTTCTTCTTAAAATCATTATCTTATACTGTTCATTCACATGTTATTAATGAGTACTTAATTATTTGAGTGCAGTTGGATCATTCACAAAGTGTGTTTGTTAGGTGGTTAACCTTTCTAATCAATCACATCGGTTAATTATAGCTACAACCACAAAAATAGTTTCATCACGTAACCATGACCGCAATAATATAATTTAATCATTAAAATACTAATTAGATGTGTGCAGTATGCAAACCTGTAAAATTGAGAGTGCTGCAAGATATCCACGTATATCACTACATGAATATCCCCATCCTTGAAGATCTCCAATCGCCACAAATTTCTCCTGGCCTGGAGGAATCCTGATGTTGTTCACATTTAAGATATTGTTCATTTTAAGTTATGGAAAGAGTGTCTTAAACGTACCCCAACTATGATTTACTAATGTATCCGGTTATACGAGTGTATAAAATGTTGAATACGGGTGCATATTGGCCCTTATACAGGCATATATGAGGTTTACTTAGCTCTTGCTTTACGTTGTGATGGGGGATTAATCGAATCATTTAACAATCTAATGTATGTAGTCGTAATTATACTTTTGTGTAATAGACTGTTTCATACAGCTTGAACTCATGACATTAAGGTAACCTTCAAAGGTCCTTCTCGAGACCTGTTTTCAGAACAGTATTGGACTAGTTGGACTGGGAACCTGTCATGAAACTGGGTTGGTTATGCTTATTTGGACAATTTTACTCGAAACAACCGGTTAGAGGTTGGATTGGTGAAACAATGAATGGGACCGTGTGGTGGGGGCGGATTTCAAATTTTTTATTTTTACCCCTCTCCAAAATCTCATTTTCTAATTAATTTAGTATACTATGATATATATTTTAGATATTTAAGTCTTCATATTTTACTGAAAATATGAAATTTTAACAAAAATTATATAGTATTTTCTTATTTGTTTTAAATTAAATATATAACAATAATTTATAAATTTTCTATTATTTTTGACGTAATTTGATTCTTAAATCTAATCGAACTGATTGACCGATCCGAACAGTAAACCAATAATATGTCTAGTTCTAATCTGATCCGGTTCACAAAACATTACGGGAGGAAGGGGTTACGTTTAACAACCAGGAGTGATGCATGTAGTCAGACCCATTCTAAAATAATCAAAAAATAATAATTAAAACTTGCACCTTGAACATAATTTGTCCAGCCCAAACACCACAAAACCTGCAATTCATCGATTGAATCCCATTAAAAATTGAAGAAAAACTTCATCTACAAACAAAATTGGGATGTGAGATGTTTAAGATCATACGTTTGAACTCTTCCAGACCCCCTATTTTGTTGCAGAAATGTCTACCACCGAACACGACGGTGATTGGACGTCCGATTTTGTCAGATCCTTGCATAAACATCTTGTTTTGTGCTATTTCATTTGGAACTTCTGATGCTGAAATCGATCCGTTTGGAATGAATGTTCTTCTCCATTTTAGGTATTTCAGAAACATTGCACTAGCTTTGTCGATGTCCAGATCACGAGCCCGAAGAAACCTCCTGATTGTTAGATCATCACAGTCCTGAAATTCAACTCGAATTAGAGAAATTTACGATCAATTAATTGATTGAAGATGAAGGTGAATAGATGAATCGTAAGGTTCCGATTTGCAGCAAGCATTTTGAATTGTCGAATTCGACTGGAGAAGAAGAGGGGTGTAATGTGTAAAGGTAGTAGTTTGTAACATTTAATCACACATGTGATGGCAGAAGTATATAATAATAATAATAATAATATAAGAGATCTGTAATAAAGAAATTAAAACACTTTTCAACCGGTCATGATTTTGTACCGATTCAAGGGTATTTGTGGTGGGTTCGTGAGAGAGGCCGGGTGTGATCGACATCTCACCACCCCACAGGCCACATCATACATCTTCGTCACGCCCCATCTTCAACCCTCATGCATATTGGCGTGGTTTTACAATGCGTCGAAAAACTCACGCCCTCTCACCAACTCAATACTACACATGTCCCAAGATTTTAGAGAGAGAATGTGTGGTATGTGTGTGTGTGAGAGAGAGGGGTACCTTGGATGTGGGGTCATGTTTTTCAAGCAAAGCTCTCATTTGAAGAATTTTCTTGAGCTCTTCTTGACTGCACCCATGATCATTCTGCAAACCAACACACACTGCTTTTGCAGCTTCTACATGATTAATATTGCAGTCTCTTTGTTGATCCACCACTGATTTCTCCTCCATCTCCTTCACTTTCTCTTTCTATACCCTAAAAAAACACACACACACATACTCTCTCTCTCTCTGTATATATATATATATATACATACTTGTGTAGGTGGGGGGTTAAATGTTCAACTAACCACCAAAATTGATTAGTGGCTCTTTCTTCTTGATGTACAACTAATGGAATTTAAAGGCAATGGGGAGAAGATGAAGACAGTGGGACCCTCCTCAAGCCTAACGCATGAGTTATCTGAATCAAGTCGGCTTCAAACAATAAATGTTAGATTATACATACACATACAATTAGTTTTTTGTAAGGCATAGGCATATTATAATTAAACACAAGCACACACAACCAATATGTCATATATATATATATATATATATAATTAGTTATTTTACAAATAGTTTTTTTGACGTTTTCTTACAAAGTTTTGGTCAATCCGCCTATTAAGACTTTAATTAAAGGTAATTATTAATCGTGTTGAATGGCTATGATTGTGAGTTATATGAGTCTTATGACTTTTCAAAACTGTTAATTTTATATAAGTTACCTTAAATTAAAAATATTGATTATGAGGTTAGTATTTGGAATGGAGCAAATCGAGACTTATAGTGATGAATCCAGCCGTTGAAAACGGATCTGAATGTAGCAAATTACAGTATTGGTGGACTCTTGATGGATTATTTAATTGGTTTTGGTGGACTTCAAAGTTCAAAATCGGTGGCTATATGAACGTGTATACTTGTTAAAGTTGTCACGAGGGGTGTGTGAATATACATTTGACGTATTAATTTAATGATTTAGGCTATATCGGTTCAAGCCCATAACTTCTTTACGCTACGAACGATATTTTAGTGTTATTTTTTTCAGTAAAATGCGGAAATATTAGATGCAGTCGTACGTATTATATAACATACAACTAGGTTTTAACTTGGTATTTAATTTAAAAATGTTAGGAATGATTATGAATGAAATGTGTATAATTATACTAACTAATACTAAGTAATAATAATTAATTAATAAAACAATAATATTAAAAAAAGTATGTTCATGAAATCATAAATCTCTAAATATTTTTTATGCAATTACGTATTTAATAATTAGTAAATTTATTATTTTCATCTAATATTTAATCATCATGTTTGTTTATTTAAAAAAAAGAAAAGCATAAAGGTGAAATATGTAAGAAACGAGATTTATTCCACTATATTAGTTCACTTTATTATCATTTATTATATTATATTTACATCTAGTATATTCATTTACTTTGTTAAGTCAATTAGATAAAACAAATATAAGGACCAAATTGAAAATCTTGTTTTTATATAATTAACTAAAGAGTTAATTACATAAATAGTCCCTGTGGTTTATGTAAAATAACAGTTTTAGATACTAAGCAAAAAATGTAACAAGTTTGAGTACTCACGTTTAAATTTGTAACAAGTTTGAGTATTAACACTAACAGGTATTAGATTTTCTATTAAGTTTAAAGGCAATTTAGTCTTTTCACATTATAG